>CALSBV010010478.1:4487882-4522261 GCA_943590825.1 Bovichtus diacanthus
AGAGAGAGAGAGAGAGAGAGAGAGAGAGAGAGAGAGAGAGAGAGAGAGAGCGGGGGGCGACGAAACTACAAGAACATTTAAGAAAAAGTAATAATTACGTCCAAACAGACATGAAGCTGAATGTTTAAACAGCACTACTAAAATTAGCAGAGGCGGAGAGAACACTTTTAAGCTGATATAGGTCTACTTCATTTCAGAGAGGAATATTGTACTTTTAACGCCACTGCGTTTATTACACAGCTATAGTTTCTGGGTTCTTTGCGAATCATTTTCATTTTAAATGAGAAGAAAACATATGATGAGTTTAAAAATGTGATGAATTGTAAAAGATTAAAATCCCCAAATGTTTGACACTTGGACACTGGTGAAAGATGTTTGAGGCAGCCTACTTGTACTTTACTTGGGTATTTCCATTTTATGCTCAGATGCAAATATTGTATTTCTTATTCCACTATCTTTTTTTTTTTTCAAAGATGTTGGTTACAAGTTTCTTTTCCGATTAAAATAATTAATACAACATATAATCAAGAAATAAATGATGAATAAAGGATGTATTCCTATAGGTTAATCTACCAAGCAGTAGGTATATAAAGGAATTATAATTAGCTCTCTTCCCTGTGAGTGTTTATTATATATGATGTTTCTGGATTAATACTACTCCTGCATTAATGTGTATGTTGCATTTTATTGCTGTAGATGTTTAAGTGTGTGCTAATTGTATCTCCTTTCTATACTGTGGTGTAGTTTCATCTACAACAATGCATCATATTCTTTAAGATCATCAAATGTCTGTATCTTTGTCTCTGTCCTGTGAGAACCACGTGTCTCTGAAAACTCAACTTTTCATGAGTTTCTTAGTAAAACAGCCTGTTTTCAGCTCATTTGAACAGGATCTCCCTTTAAGTGTAAACGTAAATAGATAAGTGTCCTTTAGCTCCACCATGTGGCTGACGAGTGGTACTACAGTACAGAGACGTCGCCCACTATAAACTGAACTGCACATTAACGCATACAAACATTTAGCCTACATGTCATTAAACAGGAGAAAAACTGTATTGAGTTTGGTTTGATAATCATCACATCTTTAGACATAAAAATAAATTAAAAAAAAAACATCATGTACAATTTCCTACATTATCTTGCCTTGAAATAATGTCATATACCTATCTGGAAAACAGCTATAGTTTGTTTCAATGTATGCAAAAAACAACATTAAATGTAAGAATATATGTGTGGGTATTTTGATGTATATGTCTTATTTCATTGTATTATAGATAATGGAGAAAGTAGGCTATATTTTTTACATATAGGTTTCAGTCGGATTTTTTTGTGAGCGAACAGGAAAAAAAACGCACTTCCAGTATAAAAAAAATAATAATTTAAAAAAAGAACCTAAAAACAGATTTCTGGGAAACGTGTCTCAATGCAAACACACACTGTGAGAATGAAAGTGCGTGTGATTAAAGCTGCTGATCATCCTGTCACGTATTACACGTAGCGGGGTGGAAATGAGGAAATACCAGGAAGCAAAACTCGACTTCATTGCTGTTCACAGCCTCCACCCAGATTCTCCTGTTAAACCACAGAAGTGAAGCTTTCCTCAAACATACATACAGTGTGGTGTAGTTTCCAGACGGGGGTCGTTATGAAGCTGGTGTTCCTCGTGCTCCTCCTCCAAGTGTCCGGGTCTGCAGACAGCAGGTGCTTCTGTCAGGTGAGCGACTGGCAAACTGCACAAACCCGCATATTTGTATTTCAATCAGCATATTAATTACTCTGCATGTAGTTCATGTTGTAATGTTACTTTCTACACTCTTCAATACACCTGTGTTGATTTTAAGACATCCACCTGCTAGAGCGATTGAAATATACGTGTTATGTTCCAAAACAAGTGAGTATAATAGTTGTAGTAAAAAGTAACTAATTAGATTTACTCAAGTACTGTACCTCATTACAATCCTGCCGTACTTGTAATTAACTTGAGTATTTTAATTTTATATGACTTTATACTTCTAATAAGCTACCCATCAGTATATTAAGTAGTTAAAATGAGCTCCACCTTTACCAGCTGCAACATTAAAGTGAAGTATATGTTTGAAATGGGCTGTTCTGCATAATAAGTACTTGTACTTGATGCTTATACATTTGTACTTCTATTTGAAAGCAGGACTTTTACTTAATAAAGTATATATAAAGTATTTATACTGCAGCATACTTTCATTAAAGTAAAATATCTGAGACTTCTTCCACCACTGAAAGTGTTACCGGATGAATATGGGAGGTCGTCAGATGTTTAATGTGAAAGAAGAAGAAAAGTTCTAATACACAAATATATATTCTTTATTTTTTTTCCTTTAAAAAATGTTTCTCTCATCTTTGATTGTAAGTGAAATATTGGATGATTTGATCTCTCAGTTATTTAAAAAATCCATCTGAAAAGTATAGAAGGGGAAAGTCCACGAACATCACATAGTGACACACGTGACAATGGGGCCAAAACACTGGTTTAATCTTTAAACCTATCCTGTTTTTTTATAACATGGTTATAAGATAATGTTTCTTTTAATGTAACATCTTCATTTGAAAAGTAACTATATCTTGCGAATAAATGCATTGGAGTAAGTACAATATTTGGCTCTTAAATGTAGTGGAGTAGAAGTAGAAATGGAAACATTCAAGTAAAGTACAAGTATCTTCTCAAAATGTGTACTTAGTTGTTCAACAGACAGTGATCATTCATTCAGTCAACCTTTTTTTTAACTTGGAAATACATTCAGGTAGAGACCTCATTTACCATATAGCCAAGTAAAAAAAACAACCTAAAAACCTATAGGCACCAAGAAACACAAATAAGATAGATAACAATGGCACTTTAAAGTAAAAAATAAGTAAGAAGCAAGTAAGATTTGTATTTATTTATTATTAGAAGATAAGAAGTTGTTTGTGTTTCTGTCTAACGAAGGTCACAGGGGATCTGGATGACTGTACTTGTGATGTGGAGACCATCGATGGCTTTAACAACAACCAGCTGTTCCCCAAACTTCAAACTCTTCTGGAGTCGGACTATTTCAGGTTCTACAAGGTGAGGTGACCACAAACACACACACACGTACACACACACACACACACAAAGCTGTGTGTTGCTGAGGACTCTGTGTTGTTGGGACTCCGCAGGTGAACCTGGATAAGGCGTGTCCGTTCTGGGCGGTCAGCAGTCACTGTGGTCTGAAGGACTGCGCTGTGAAGCCCTGCTCTCCTGTGAGTTCCCCCTCTCATCTCATCTACCTGCTGTAAACAAAACACTCACCTGCGTTCACATCACATTCACTTAAACCTGTGTGTGCCCACAGAACGAAGTGCCCGAGGGGATCAGATCTCACAACAAGGCGAGTCAGTCAGCGGCTGTTTGGGTCCGTCAGCCGGAGGACTCCTCCGTGTGGACTCTCTGAGCTCTGTGTTTTGGGGGGTATTTACACACATTTTGGGATTCTAACAGCAAATATTTGGGTTACTAGGCAAAATAAAAGGATTCATAGAGGGCAAGGTGGGTAAGGAAAGGCGCATTTCAGAAGCAAAGCGATTCAAAGTGCTTTACATAAGCATACAAAACAAATGAAATGCAAAATAAGACAATTCATAAAAAAGAGAGAAAATAAATGATAATAAACATTAGAAATATAGTGGATTCAAAGGACTCGAGAGGTGCAGAAGTATAATAATATAACATCTTTAAATGACTTTGGGAAAAGCAGTGGAAGGAGGTAATATTATAACACATTATTGGGATTATGAAAAAACAAATACATTTTTGGGTACACATGTTGGGATGATAAATTACTAATTCTGACTATACTATTAGACATTTAGGGGTTAAGAGGCAGTATGAAAAAAATATATTAATTTTCTTATTTTTACAAATCATAAACTGCAAGATTTAAAAGCACTACAGCAACGTTTGGTATTGCAACAAATGACTAATTGGACTAATTGGGGGATGCTGTAATAACTGTGTTGAATGAGGGATTTTGGCTCCTTATAAAACATTTTGGGATTATGAGAAAATGACACGTTTTTATGAATTTGATTTGAAGACTATAACAAGTAACACATCATGGTTACTTTTATTGTCTCCCATAGGAGAACTGTGTCTTGGATTAAGGGAATTGCTGCATCAAAACCAAACACCACAAATAAAAAACATTAGATAAGAACACACATGTGCAAACATTAGCCTGAAACAAATACATACTGTACATACATACATCTGAAAACATGCACACCTAAGTACAGACATTAGAAACAAACACCCTATAAGTAGGCCACCTCCCTGCCCGCCTGTCTATCCTCCAAGAGTTGCCCTTTAATACGTTTAGTTCTACACATGACAGGGCTCACATCAAACCCAGATGAAAGTGCAACAAAGAATTGTCTGTCAACATTTGTGATTTGTGGGCACAGTAAAAAAATACTTTAGGATTGAAGAAATGTGATAATGCACAGACTCATTTTAGGATTGTGAAAAGTGCGTTGGAATGCATGCAATCATTGGAAGAATTGTTCAACCCTCATTGATATATCACATCATCAGTTTCTCCATATTCTACTATAGTTTGTCAGGAGAAGAGACAAAGTCTCTTGCTCGCTCTATTTCACGAGATGATTTCAGCGCCTAAAGGAATCAAACATTTGAATCTATTGTTTGTGTTCAGTACTCAGCAGACGTAGACGAGCAGCCCGTAGAGTGCGAGCCGAGGGAGAGTCTCGGAGCTGTAGATGTTTCTTTAAGGTGAGATTTTGAGATAATATGAGATCACTGTGCAAACATTAACGACAATACACACAGTAACACTCCACAATGAGTGCAATATAAATGTAGTATAATACAATAATTGAGTCAAACAGGCAAAGTTGAACCAACAGACTTCTTCTGTTTTTTTACTTTCAGCGAGGAGACCAGAGAGGCTCTGCTCAACTGGAGCAAACACGATGACGAGGCGGAGCGCTTCTGCGTGGTTGACGGTACTTTTTCAATCCACCAGCTGAGCAAATGAATAACAACAAAAAAAATAAAAATGTATTGATTAATTGTATTTGATTCACTACACCTAACACCATATTCCATATATATAAAAGCTTAGTTAACAACAAATGAAAAACACAGAATCAAGTTGATGTATTCCCTGAAGTAAATTTCCTTTTTTTCAAATTGGGATCAGAATACATAATGGTTCTGGTAAAATCATTTAAAAAAAAGAACAATTAAGGGAATATTATGGTAGAATTTATGAAAATAACATAAAGACATGAAAATATAAATGGAGAGAATAGATGCTTTTGTAGGGAATGGGATGGTAAATGTGCACAATATTTTAGGGAACACAACGTAAAGAAATCCTAGTTTTTAGAGAACACAATGTAAAGAAATCCTAGTTTTTAGGGAACACAATTAAAATAATAAAAAATGTTTTGGAAGGAATATTTAGAGAACATGATGTCAGGGGTATTTTTATGGAACATGATGGCAAATATATAAAATTATTAGGAATGGAAAGAATATAATCTTTCCTTAAGGAAACATGATGGTACAATAAAAACAATTTAAAAGCTAAATGGAAAGAATAAATACTTTTTTAGAAAATGTTAAGATACAATTTAGCTTATTTCAAGGAGCATATTTTTCTTATTATTCTTTATGAAAACAACAAAAAAACCTAACATAGGGGGTATTTCTAGATAAGATTATGAAAAGCATATACAACACCAACAAATGTATAATTTGTAGGTCATGAAATGCATATAAATTGCTTTCTATACACATTTCTTGACCTTGTTGGTTTATTATAACACCACACAGGTGTCTGCTGGTGAGTAAATGTTCCTCCACCTTTTATTTTAGTTTGCATGACAACGAGAAGTAGTTCCACTTAAAGCTGACTGAAGTGTTGCTGTTTCACAGACGAGGGGTCACCCGACTCCCAGTATGTGGACCTGCTGCTGAACCCGGAGCGCTTCACGGGCTACAGAGGACCAGAGGCCTGGCAGATCTGGAACAGCATCTATGAGGAGAACTGCTTCAAGTACACACTCACACTATAAAACACCAACAGCTCAGACCAGTGGATCATCTTTCTGTTTGCTTTTACATTTTAAGTTATTTTTCAGATTACAGTTTTTCATCCCCTTCTGTCCAGTGAAAAGCACATGTGTCGAGGAAATGATCCCACTCCTTAGACCAAACAAACTATTTAAAAACCCTCCTGGATCAGCTGGGAAAAGCATCGTCACAGAGCTGAAAACAGGATGTTTTTCTGAGAAACTCATGAAATACGTTTTCGAGACACGTGGTTCTTACAGGACAGAGACAAATCTACAGACGAGTGATGATCTCATAGAATATGATCCATTGCTGTAGATGAAACCACCCATCAGTATAGAAAGGAGTTAAAAACAGCACGAAATTAAACATCTACAGCAGAATAATGCAACAATTATATTAATACAAAAACATCATGTACAATAAACACTGACAGGGAACACTTTACTGCACAATTACAACTTATGCCTTTCACTACATAGTGTGGCGTTACTAAGGATCTGAATATTCAAAAACAGCATGACTCACCGTACTTAATGCATCGGACAGGTCAGAAGACAAGGTCAGCCTTGTACACTGCTGCTTGAATTCTGAGGCGGAGTTCATCCTTTCACTTCTCCCCCACAGACCGTATACCATCAAGCGACCAGTAATTCCCAACCTGTTCCACAGCAGCCCAGTGAGTGAAGGTAAGAGGTCGTAACTCTCACATCGAACCATGATTTTCTTCACTTGTGCCTCGAAACAACATTGTGTTCATTTATCCGGGGCGGCTGAGGCTCAGGAGGTGGAGTGGTCGGCCACTAGTCAGAGGGTCAGTGGTTCAATCCCCGTCCTCTATGGTCAGCATGTCAAAGTGTCCTTGAGCAAGATACTGAACCCCAAATTGCCCCCGATGGCCAACAGTGTGTGAGTGTGTGTGAATGGTTATCTCTGATGAGCATGTGGCACCTTGTAGCCTCTGACTCTGTATGAATGTGTGTGAATGGGTGAATGCTGATGTGTTGTAAAGCACCTTGAGAGATCACAAAGATTGGAGAAGCACTATATAAATGCAGAACATTTACCATTTATTTACCATCCACAGCAAAGATCTTCTACAGCTGGCTGCAAGGTGAGCTGGTGTTTCACCTAAAGAGAGAAAATCGTTTTTTTTGTCCGTTTTTTTGCTCAACACTCTTCTGCGTTGTGTCCTCGTCGCTCAGGTCAGTGTGTAGAGAAGAGGGCTTTCTACCGGCTCATCTCTGGCCTCCATTCCAGCATCAACATACACCTGAGCGCTAGATACCTCTTGGATGGTGAGACACGTTAACACTTTCACGAACCCTCATTCAGTCATTCATTCACCCCCCGATTCATGGGGAAAAACATTAAGTCAGCAGCAGGACCGAAACAGACTGAATGTTTGTATTTTGAACTGTGACTTCTTTAAAAAAAAATAAAAGACTGATCTCCAATAATAGCTGGGAAAATAATAGAAATAATAAATTGCCTGTACTATATCGACTCACACGGTAAATTCAGCATTAACATACATTTCAACAGCGTTAATTTCGGTCTATGTTTAAATTGCTCTTAATGAAATTCAACACTTCCTGCTGATTTTCTTATCGTAAAAAAATGCAACATTCCCGTGAAAAGAAAGCATTATACCTGAATAGTAGGAGGCTTTTAATACAAAAAATAGAGGCAAGCAGTAATAGTTAAAGGAGGACAGATCAAAAAATAAAAAAGATCTCATAAAGACGTGTCTCTAATAAAGGCCAAAATAAAGGTTAACTTTATGTATGTCTTCAGTTGAGGTCAATTAACATTCTGCCTTCTATTTATCAATTTGTCTCTCTGTTTTTCTTTTGTAATTCTGGGAAGTGACAACAGTATGGAGAGGAATCAACTCTCTCATCTCACTCTCAGCAAAAAAGTGAATAAGCGTTTCCCAAAGTGTCAAACTTTTCCTAGCTGTCTTGATTCAGTAGCCTACAAACAGCAGTGACTTCCCTTAGCTGTTGTTATTCACTGTTCACCAGCCCTCTCTGTTAACCCCTTCTCTCCTTCAGACAGCTGGTTTCAGAAGAAGTGGGGTCACAACGTGTCCGAGTTCAGACAGCGTTTTGATTCGGAGCTGACGGCCGGAGAGGGGCCCAAGAGGCTCCGCAACCTCTACTTCCTGTACCTGATCGAGCTGCGAGCGCTGGCCAAAGTTCTGCCCTTCTTCCAGCTGCCGTCCTTCCGGCTGTACACCGGCAGGCCGGAGGAGGACCGGAGACACAAAGAGCTGCTGCTGCACATCCTGCAGCTGGCCCGGTCAGTCTCAGGCCTCATACTGACACCAGAACTGGGCCCGTATCTCTGGATTTAATATAGTTAATGCCGTCAGCTTTCAAAAGTCTTCATACAATTTTATATGAGTAGCGCTAAATATCAATACATGTTCAGTGTTTACTTTTCCCTTATGGCACACATAAAAGACAAACTAATATAATTTCTATATTTTATTCATATTATATTTCCCCGTTTTATATATATTTTGTATATTATATTTCCAGTTTAAGATGAACCTTTATTGATCTCCAGAGGGGAAAAATGTAGATTAATTAGATTAGTTAGGTTTATAAATAATAAGAGGTATAACATTTAAATAATAATAGAAGTAAAATTAAATTATTCAAGAGAAATTAAAGGCAAATAACAAGGTAAAAGTTAGTTATTTCTCTCTGTTTTGCAAATTAATTTTATTTAACTTGTACTTTCCTGTGAAATCTTTGTTAAATAGGTAATTTTATAAAGGTAATAGTAGTGGTGGGAGGAGCAACCTCTGAATTATGTCCAATGACATTTCTTCAGTTCTCATGAGTGTAGTTTGTGGTGCTGTTATCTTATTTATTGTTTAACTCGACAGTTTGTTGTGACTTTCCTCTTCCAGATCTTTTCCTCTGCACTTTAATGAGACGTCTCTGTTTGCTGGGGATGAAAAGGAAGCCGTCAAGCTGAAGGTCGGCAACTGTAGAAATAAGATAATGGACAGTTTGATGACTTCTTATTCAAATGGGAATACCATCTTATTATAATATACCAATAACGTCTTTTGGAGACTACATTATGATAAATAATAATAATAACAAGTCTGATAGATGTTGAGCAGTTGAGAGAAATGTAATATTTTCATTGCTTGGATCTGTTAAGGATTTGTTGATAAAAAACATTATTAATGTGTTGACTGAAGTTGCATTGAATGGTTAACATAATTTGAATTGAACTGCTCTGTGACACGGAGCAATTAGTATTGATTAAGAAAGCAGTACAGGAACAAATTTAATTATTTTATTCTATGAATCTTTTTTAGGATGTAAATAATGAAATAAAATACCTCATGAGAGTAATGAAATGAAAAGGTCTTTGTTATAAAAACTGAATTATTCATGTAACACTCTCAATAAAAACTATAAATAGCACATAAAAAAAAAACATAATTATTTGGCCATCAACGTGACGCGAGTGTGTTTTCCTCAGGAGGACATCAGACTGGCCTTCCTCAACATCTCCAGGATCATGGACTGTGTGGGCTGCTTCAAGTGTCGCCTGTGGGGGAAACTGCAGGCAAGTCACTTTTTACAACAGCTATATAAATGATGTTCAGTGTAATGTGTGGGTTAAATAATGCAGTCAAACCCATATATATGTATTGTTTTGTATTCTGATTTTCTGCTTTGTCTCTGTCTCGCCATCAGACTCAGGGATTAGGAACGGCACTAAAGATTTTGTTTTCAGAGCGGCAGATTGAGGCTCTGCCCACGTCCAGTGTCCAGCGACCCAGTTTCCAGCTCAGCCGACAGGAGATCGTCTCCCTGCTCAACGCCTTTGGAAGGTTTTTTTGGCTTTAAATTTTCATATTATATCCTCGAAGTAAACTGGAGTTAATGGCAGTGAGAATATATTGGCCAAAATTCACATTTCTCTTCCTGTTTTACAGGATTTCCACAAGCATCAGAGAGCTGAAGAACTTCAGGTCGCTGTTGGCGGAGGAGCGGTGACACTGTGGAGATCATCTGTTCTGCCTCAATCAGGCTGAAATGTTATTTAAACTTCCATCACGGTTTAACATGAAGAAAGATCAGTTTACATTAGCTGAGCGGTAGTGGTGGAATTTAGATATTTTACTTAAGCGAACATGGAAATACTACAGTGTAGAAATACTGTTACAAGTAAAAGTCCTGCTGCATTCACTATGTTACTTAAGTAAAATTATATAAATAAATGTATGTAAATACATTATTTGAATTAAAATGTACTTAAAGTCCACCACTGCTGAGTGACAACCATGACTTTATTTTTCTGGAAAGAATTAAGAGAATGATACTGAAATTTGAAGTTTTGTTAAGTTAGACTTCCTGCAATATTTTACATTTTATTATTATATTAATGTGGCTTACGGTATTTTGTTGAGTGAAACTGTACTAATTCTAGCTATCAGGAGAGGCTGAAGAGTGTAAACTGCTCCAATGTAATATTTTTAGAAAATTCAAACATGCTTTTTATATGAAAATTAGCTTTGAGCAAAATTACAGTTCAGTTGCAGTGTTTTTGTGATTACGCTGGTGTCCTGAGGATGGCGCTGTTTGTAAAGCAAACTTATTTTAATTGAAAAATACAAAATCTAATTAATTGTGAAAGTCTTTATTTAATGTAGAGAAGAAACTGAATGGGAAATTTAAAAAAGTATTTTTTATTACATTTTCAGACTTAATTCATTTTTGATTAGAATTTCTTTCATTCATGTTCATAAGACCATGAAGACCATGACCTATTAACCTGTGTGTGTGTGCATGTGCGTGTGCGTGTGTGTGTGTGTGTGTGTGAGTGTACATTGACCCAGTTCCATCAGTGGGTCTGTTAATGGTGCCTTCAAGTACACCTCGAAAACTCATTCATCCTAATTGAGCTTATTCTTTATTCGATTTGTTCACAAACAATACTGAAACTTTTGTTGTCTGTGATTTTTTTATAGCACAGACCCCAGAACGTTTTTTAAAATTAAAATAATAAAACGTTTTGACGCAGGTTGTTGTTTGCTGTAGATAACTGGTCCATCTCCAGAAGTAAAACATAGAAAAAGTGAGGAGTTCTTAAAAGTTAAGAAATTAGATAAATTGGCTTGTAAGATACTAAACTAAATATCCACGTATAATAGTAATTTGAACTGTACTTTGTTTAGAGGATTATATAGGTATTTGTTTTATTTGCAATCCAATTTATTTTACAATCATGATGTGAGTTGGTTTGTATGATAAATTAACATATAAATATGAACTAATAATAATATTTTTTAACTATACTTTGGATGATTACATAAAAACACTAATATCTACTATTAATAATTCTAATGTCAACTATAATATTTTTGATTTGGATGTAAACGGGAGATTAGATTATAACGTTTGTTTGAACAATTCACAAGCCAATTTATGATAGAAACTAGCTTGTAAAATTAACGCAATATTAAAGGTCCACTAATAATAATAATACTTTTAACCCGTCTATGCACGTAAATGTTTAAAACGTCATTCTTTTTACAATTTATTAGAACTTTTATTCATGTATTCGGTGAACTCATCAAATACAGTAATGCTTATGTGAGGAGGATGGACGTTTTCCCCGGCCCGGAGTAGCGGGTTTTCCCGACGGTCTGTAAAGCAGCATAAAGCCGTGCTGCAGACAGTGAAGGGTTAACTTGTGTAAGAGGATGAATGGATATTGTGGTGAGCAGCATCTGATTACACACAGACACCAGTAGGCATCGGAGGGGGAAGACACTCATTATCTGCCTGCAGAGACTGCTTCTCATTCCCCTCCGAAGAAGAAACACTTTTATTTTATTATTTTTTTTGCATTTTACTCAAGAAACCTTACTTATTAACCGACGAGAGAGAGAAAAAAAACAATACCTTGCGCAGCATTTGTCGGGTCTACTTTCTCACCGTGTTAATGGCTGAGGGGGACCGACGGGCGACTGTGGAGTAAACTTGCGAGATGTCGCAGTTTGTGGACGTTTAAAAGAGGACGAACCGCTGTATATATATTTTTTTTTTTCTTTTTTTTTCTTTCTTTCTTTACGGGGATACACATCACGAGAGGCGGTCAGACTCCGGGAGGATTGTTGGTTTGTCCCTCCAGGTCGGAGAGAAACAGGTAAGAGACCTCACCTGTCTGCAGACAGCACATGTTGACACGCTCAGACAATCCTGTTTTAGCCTCTATGTATTTATTACTGCGTAGGCTATGTAACATCAGTACTTTTACCAACCCAACTGTGTTTTAAACACCGAGTCATTTATTAGAAACCGACAAATACTCACAGTCTGCACCTAAACTAATGTTAGCTCACAGCTAGTGCTTTGCAGTCAGGAAAAGTAACGAAGTAACGTTACATCTGCTGAAAGTAGACTACTGTGACCTGATTAAGTATCCTGCAATCTTAAGGTTATCTCCACAGTATTTCCGTTTCCCGATACTTTATACTTCTACTCCACTGCTTTTCAGAGGCAAATATTGTAGCCTAGTTTTCAAGCTACTGCACATGTTTGACATTTATGGTTACTAGATATGTTTTGCATTGATAAACATGACATGCTTATGTGATATAATGCAGTAGACTTACTGTACTACTTCTGTACACAGTAGCCTAGTTAAGTAAGTGTCCTACTTACAAGAACTGTGTACTTAAGTAGACTACAATTCTGAGGTACTTGTACTTTACTTCCACTACTAAAGAGGCAAATATTGTACTTTTTGGACCATTAACTACACTGAAATGATGCCTTTAGTTACTTTGCAGATTCAGATTAATAATACAATCAACAAATAAATGATGTAATATTATAGACACATTTATTGACCCCGGGGGAAATCAAAAGCTACCCAGCAGATAAAAGTATATAAAGTAGTTTTAAATTAGCTCCACCTTTTTATTATAATCCTGTAATATAATATACATTGAAATGTGCCGTACTGCATGGTAAGTACTTTCACTTTGAATACATGACTTGACTTGTAAGAGAGTATTTCTACAAGTTCAGTTTAGTACAAGATCTGAGTACTTCTTCCACCGGCATTTGGATAACACCTTTTTGTTATTTAACACTATAAAATTGGCTCGAAAGGTCTCTCTTATTACAATAACCAGAAAATAGTGATAATGTCGTACTATTATGAAAGTGCTCTAAAGATTCACAAATCAACATAATAAATAAAATAAACATAATCTCATAAACTGTACAACACTTTGCAGGCGTCATTCTTCTTTACAAAACATTTTTATCTCGCATTTCAAAGCTGAATTAAGCGATTTTTGACCTGTAGGGTGCAACAAAAGAGAAAAATACATCATTAGCTCAAGCTGTTATGGCTAACATGTTAACCGACAGATGTCTGTTTACAAATCCAGCAGACACAAAGCAAATCGTCCCGAAGGCCTTTTTCACAACAGATATTTTGACTTGCCGTTGTAGGAAAAAAGCACAGGTGTTACTAATGCTAGTACGAGCACTTAACATCAGCTAGTTTTAAAGATGCTGCTGTTAGCGTAGTTGCTGCTCCAGTCTGTACAGAGTGCCATTAACTTTCTATTATTCAAATCTGGAAACATCAATATTCACTGAAAGTATACAACATTTACAAAAAATTACATTTCCTTCTTCACTAAAGGGCAACTCTTGTTTTAAAAGCTGCTTTAAGTGATTGTTGCTCTGTAGAGAAACTACAAAATAAACTGCACAGCTGCAGCTTATCACGTTGTTATGGCTAATATGTTTGCCGGCAATGGGATGATAATGTTGCTCTGTGTCTGCTTGCCAATATTCACACTCCTTTTCGCTCTGTTTTTGGTCTCCACCAACTCCAATTTGACTCTTAAGCTGCTAATTGTTTTCTTTACCGGCTAGTCACTAAATGTGTCAGTGTCTATTTATAGGATGCTATAGAGGTAGCGTACAGTCGACTTGTGAAAATCAAAGTACAATTTGAAAATAATCCTAAGAAAAATTATAAAAGGATAAAACAAAATGAAAAAAAGGAATTATAGAGTAACAACAAATGTAGTGACGGATTAAAAAAAAAAGAACAAAGAGGCTTATAATGTAGCTCCCTTTTGAGAAATACACATCACATTTACAAACAAATCCAATACTGCTTTACTGTTATAGATGTATACAACTACAAACTGTTTATTCAGTTTATATAGTTAAATGTTGAGCTAAAAGAGGATGAAAAGCATCATAGAGTTACAGAGTTGTGTGATAATTCTGTGAGTGACCTTTTATTATACCACAGTGTCACGTGATTACATTTATATTAGAAGTCACCATACCTTGTACACCGGTAACCCATGTATTTTCCACTTTTCTTCGTAAAAGTTATGGAAACTGTTTGTCGCCTTCAAAAATCCTACTGAAATACGGTAACATCATTTAATGTTGTTTAATTAAGAAAACATTTGTAGGTGTTTTTAAGCAAAGACATTTCTCATGACTTTTACTTTGGAAAAGCAAACCGTTTACAGACCTCAAACAAGTTAAAAAAAATGGATTGTGAATATGCCACCTCGTGATTGTAAAGAAAAATGACCTGAGGACAATTTGTTTCATGCTTTAGTTTTGTTGAGAAACATTTTTTTACCACTAAAGGTTTCATCAGATGAGTCCAGCGGTCTGTTGTTGGCTAACATAAATCCATTTGGGGGAGTTTGGGAGACCCTCACAAGCAACAGTATGATAGTAGGATCCATGGAGGGGCGAGGCAGGCTGAAACTTTTTCCCCCAGCTTCAGTCTTCAAATCCTTCCGAGCAAGTGGAATTTCATGGAAACATGAAACATGTCAACGCAGAATGTGAACTTCCACCCAGTGTGTCCGCTCGTCTCTGGTTGGTTCACATATCTGCTCGTCCTTTTTTAAAATGAAAACTTAAGAAAGTGACACCAGAACTCAAAAACTGAAGAGTGCAGCTCAGGGTAATGTCACTTTTTAGGATTGATTATTTCTTTTAAGCACATCTTCAAACTGTTTAAGATCCCAGCTGTTTGGTGTAGACACCTTTTTAACGAAACAGGCTCCATATCAGTTTTATCTGGATGTTCTGTCTACTTTGTGATCATCTGTTAGCCAACAGTAGCACTGTATTGATTATTGCCCATTAGGCAGGTAAGAGGACTTAAGGACCTGAAAAAGTACCTAAAATGATGTGAAAAAAATAAATAAATAAATATATAATTAAATATATAGAGAGATTTGTATACTATTACTTAAAACCTTAACAAAAAAAAATGATTTATATTAAAACATGAAATCGATAAGAAGTAATAAATGTAATAAGTTATTTTAAGATGAAAACAAAGCATAAATAAACTACAATGAAAAGAATAAGAAATGAATGAAAACATTTTTAAGGCGGGCTGCGACTAACGATTTATTTCATTACCTTTTCAACATGCTGATCATTTTCTAGATGCATCGGTTGATTTATAAAACGAAGATCACTTCAAGTAAATGTACTTAAACCGTTTATCAAATTAGTGGTCTATTAATTTGTTGATCGACTAATCGCTTCAACTCTATTTTGAAGAAACCAGCAGTCAGGATCGATCTGTTAAAGCTGTATTTTGCCAGAGGATATAAGTCCAATTTACTAGAGAGCGAAGCTTCATGCCGTCACACTGGAGTCAAACGTGAACAGCAGGGGAAAACAGGTTCTGGGTTAATCTTTGCAACGTGCAGCAGATTGTGCCGAGCCAGCACCAGCCAGCGTCCCGCTCGCAGAGCTCGTTGCAGAGCTAGGAGAGCTGGCACGGAGGCGGCTCCGGCATCCAACAACATGGCCTCACTGATGTGGTTCTGGTTAGAAATGAGCCGGGGGAACAGCTGTGTGTGTGGGAACAAGGCTGACTTGTCCTTTCCTTTCAGTCTGCTGTACTCTGCCTCTCTGTGATCTGCTTTCGTTTTGCTTTCCGTCCTCGCCTCGCCCCTACCAGAGAGCTGTCACATGGTCTGCTGTCAGTTAGGCGCAGGAGAGCCTCAGGCTGTCAGACGTTACAGGAATGACATCACCACATGGGTGGGAGTGTGAAATGTTGAAATGATCACTTAAAAGACATGCAATTATATTTGATTCACAACTTGGAGTTAAAATGCTGCTGCATTGTTTCATGAAAATGTAAAATGTTTTCACGAGACGATTATATGTGGATACCGCAGGACATTGACAAGAAACTGTAGGAAATTATCACTTTATGGCTTTAATGTATTAAAGGTCAGGTAAAAATGAGATTTCAAATTCATCATGATATTGCAACAACCAATACCTCTCACGATACCTTCTTTATTTGACCATAAATAGGTGTATTTAGTTGGCATTCAAGAAGTCCAGAACAGGTGTTTTTCCCTTTTTTTTTTATTCAGTGTTGTAAATCATGACTGGACGGAACTGTGAGACTATTTCCCCACTCCCCAAAAGGTCATAATTAGTTGTATTTTTTTATTTAAATTGTCATAGTGTATGTTTTGAATCCTGAATCGCCATCATTTACAAACAATGTAGCGCTGCAGTGAATGAAGCGTTCACATGAATGAGTTTGCTCTGCTGTTGGTTTTCATGTAACGGGCCTGTCTTTGTACAAAGCTTCATCTGCAGCTCTCACTGTTCTCTAATATCTAACCTCGTGTCATGAAGCAGCTGCTACTGCATGAGGTTTTGCAATATTTGATGTTTATTACTAACCAATTGCATTAATTGTTTCTGTAGAAAAAAGGAAAAAAAATGGGTGTGGCTATCGACTCGTCATATAAAAGTGACGCTCATCTGAGGACAGTGATCCAATCACTATAATGGGAGGCCCTCAGAAAAGCATGAGGAATCCATGGGGATCATGTATTGTGTTAGCTGATGAGAGACAAATAACTCCAACTAAAAGTGGTTCTTTTGATCCAACAAACATAACTTGAATATCTGAAAAAATACTTTTATTTCAATAGTTGTAAACGTGATGTTTCTAATGAACCTTCACAAGCTCGGAAAGCATTCAAAACTCTTTGAACACCATCAGAGGAAATTTAAAAGTAATTTATAGTAATTTGGCTAATGCAAAAAATCTATGGTATTTTCTTTTTTAAAAGCCTGACACTCCCTTCCCAACTCATTGCCCAGGCAGGTAATTTTAGAGGTGTGAGCTAACTGCTCTGACCTCCTCTTATAGGGGGCCGCTGGTCCTCTGGCTGTTTCATTATCCGTCCACTGCAGGCTCCATGTGTGGCATTTCACCACGACCCCCAGTATGTGCCACCTTCCAGCCTGCACCGAGCCTTATAACGGGCGGCTCGTCCAGCCCCGTCTGAAACCTGCTGGGATCTAACCGCATGCTGCTCCGCTGTCTAACAAGCCTCTCTGTGTGTTTTCCCTCTGCTGTCGCATCTGCACTGAGGGACCTTCCTCTCTCCGGCTCTCCCTTTTTCTGTCTCTCAGGCCCGCAGAGACAAGGACTGTCTTCTGTTTGGACATCTGTCCGTCTCTATTTTCGTCTGTGATTAAGGTAAGTTCTGCTGTCACTCTGGGCTCTATGCTTTAACAGTCCCTGCGTTGTTTTGGTCCTGTGTAACATGTGGTTTGTGTGCCCTTTCTGTTCATGCTTATTGTGCTCCTGTCTTCAGTGATGGAAAGTAACCAGAGTACAGAACAATTCTGAGTTACTTTACTTAGGTATTTTAAGTTTACGCTGCCTTTTTATACTTCAATTCCACTACATTTCAGAGGCAAATGTACTTTTTATTCCGCTACATTTATCTGACGTCTGTAGTTACTTTGCACTGTCCACCCAACAGTATTTAAAATGAGTAGACTTGGCTCTACCGCAGCCGGCTCCAATACTGAAATGCTGCTTACATGTTGTAGAGTGAGTACTTTTACTTTTCACAGTTAAAGTACACTTTACTAATAATTCTTTAGAGTCTTTTTAAATTGTGGTATAGCTACTTTTACTTTGGTGAAATGTCCAAATGCCTCTTCCCCCGCTACTGCCTGTCACCTAATAACGGTTCTGTAACATGTAACATGCTGCAGTTGTCATTCAAGTTCCTTTCTGTGCTTTGCACCCCACATTTTTGGTTTACAGCCGGGATGGAAGAAAAATTATTTTTCTTAAGTAAAAAGTACAAATATAACAATGTAAAATACTCCACTACAAGTTATTAAAAGTCCTGAATTGAAATCCTGCTTGAGTTAAAGTACAGAAGTATCAGCAGTAAAAGTACTCATTCTGCAGTCAAATGTCTCCAGTGAGTGATTTATTACTATATCTGACATTATTAGATTATAAATACTGATTTAAAGTTGGAGCAGCATGTTACTGCTGTAGCTGCTCGAGGTGGAGCTACGTTGAACTACTTTGTATGCAGTTTGATTAGTCCAGCGTTTCACAACCTAAGGTTCAGGCCCCTGCAAAGGGCTAAATATGAAGGGTCTCTTTTTTAACATCTTTGCTTTAAATGTTCATCTGAAATTAACTAGTGGCTAAAGCTGTCAAAGAGAATGTAGTGGAGTAAAAAGCACAATATTCGCCTCTGAAATGTAGTGTAGTAAAAGTATAAAGTAGCATAAAATGGAAATAGTCAAGTTAAGTACAAGTAATCTTAAGTACCCAAATCAGCCCAACTGCACTACCCGCATTCGAATGAATGGGAGGACTGGCGTTTTAGCCGCAACGCCTCATTTGGGGTGCATGCGGCCTTGCAGTGATCTCCTCACAGATACCTGCACTTGCTGCCAGCTTCATTTAATCCTCTCAGCCTGTTGATTTGTTGAGTTGGTTGATCATATCTTTTTGAGATGATATCTCTTAAGTCTATACTTTGAATTGCGATCGAGTCTGACCAGATAAGAATCGGCTCAAGTTAAGAGGATTTTCTAGCCAATTACAGGACTCACCGCATATCAAAACACTGAACACTGAACACCATGTTAAGGCTGCGCTGTATTTCTTTCCTCACATTTATTTAGGAAATCATTTTGGTGATCAGTTTAGGAAATGCTGCAGTGTTTTTTTGGGGGGTTTTTTGTTTGGAAATCAGAAAGCAAAAGCTGTGACACCTGTCAGATGTGAGGGGTTTATTTTGTCTGAGTGAAGAAGAGTCGATCATTTGCTCTTTAAAATGATATTTGTCTGAAACAACAAACGTGCAGGCATTTTGGATGAATTTAACAATCGCTGTTTCACTGAGACGACGCCGACATTTGCGTGATTTGTTTTTGTGACCTGCGTATTTCTGATTCACTTCCATGTAGCTAAACTCAGAACAGGTTTTTAGTGATAAGCGAAAGTTAAGAGTCTTGTCTACTCCCACCGTGACTCACTGGTTGATTTTATCTGCTGAGATGCCATAACAAACAGAAACAGTGAGGGGGGGGGGATTACACCATCTGCTGTCATGACACATGACATGGGGTTCACAGTTTGATACACTCATGATTATTTTAGAATCAAAACAAAATGTATAATTCTACAAAATGCAAAATGTGCAACCCTCCAAGTTTTTTCTACCATGTTTAGTGTTTTTATACTTGGGCTTCAGAGGTGCTGGAGGCTGTAGCTTCATATTTACTGTACAGACATTAGAGTGGTATCGATCTTCTCATGTAACTCGCCCAGAAACATATTCTTTTAAACCTCTTCACACAAAAGCTTGAATTTAAAGGTGGGAGTTGAGACCTCTGAGAGTTGATGACTTTTAATTTCACCCTCTGGTTTTTTAATGTTCGCAACACAAATGTGAAATTTTTTGAAAGTCGTAACCAATCCGATTTACTTAGCGGTGTGAACGATTTTTCAGCTCCATGATACATATTGTTGCATTTTTGTATGACTTTGTATTGATCCTCGATGAAGTGTTCCACCCCTGGTTAGTTTACCAGGTCTTTTCAGGTTGCATTGCTTTTTAATAATGTCATTTAATACCGGAGTGTATTGCTATAAGATTTGAATGTGACGACAGGGAACGATTTCTTTCTTCTTATAGTCTTTACTCTTCAAGTAACTTGGCAGTTGTTACGACACTGAGGCCGGAGGAGCAAGTCCTCCTGTTGGCATTTTAATGAAGCTTCAGTTTCAGCTGAGCCACACACTGTGTGTTGTAACATGGAAACGAGGCTAATAAAACTGCTTGAAGGCAAACTCATCCAAGTAGTGATTCACTCCAAAACACTGCATTTACACACTTCTCATTTACCCCAGTTGACATTTCAAGTGACACATAGAGCTGCGTGATGGTGGCTTTCAAACGAATAGCAACAATAGCAATCATTTTGTTATCGTTGTCGACGTGGTTATTTTCTTTCTTTAAACAGTGAGTCTCTCATTTTGCGCAGAGACACAGCAGCGCTCTGGCACACAGCTGTTTCTCAGGCTCTGATATACTGCCAGCTGTTGGCAGGGTAACTGTGGCTGGAGCAAAAAACTTTTTTTCTAAAAACGCTTCTGTTTATAGAAGTTTGAAGGCTCCAGGCCGTGCTGTGTACCTACAGTACATACTCTCACAAACTCTGCTGGAATGCAGAAGCAGCAGAGGAGCTTATAGACTAATACTCGTGCAGGCCTCCGCATGCCCGATATGTGGAAGCATACAGACAAAGCCTGGCTGCAGGGAAACTGTTGGTGTATATTAATCAGATTAATGACCGTGAGTTTTTCCAGTGGAGCTTATGAGGTTCTGCTCCTGCCTCTCTATTCGCCACTCCCTCCTCCTCATCCCTCCTCAGCTGGTCTCCACCCCCCCCCCTCCTCCTCTTCACTGGCTGACCCATTTCTCTATAAACCAACAACCAGAATCCTCCTTCTGTCTATGACTCTCTCTGTGTCCTGCCATCACCCACCTCTTTAGCAGGCTCGTATTAGATGCAGATATTTTCCTATTGTTTATTTGATAACATGATTGGCAGAATGTCACGTGTATGATGCTGTTTGTGCTTCTGAACTTTGAACGAATAATTGAACCAGGACATCAATAGTGACGTTAATCGCACTGTGCTTTGAATGGGAAATGACTGAATCAGCTGGTGTTTTTTTGTTATTTAACTGTTTCCTGTGGTAGTTTGGACTACAGTCTGCAGCTGTACCACTGATTTGCAAGCCTCTTTAACACACTACACTTAAAATCGTGGATTCAGCTTGGATTCACAGCATTTCCAATGGATTTACATGGAGAACCAGTCATGGTAAAAAAAAAAAAAAAAAGAGCCTCAGAACTTCAATAGAAACAAATCACTCCTGCACCATGATCCACTCCTCTGATGTTTAACTGTATCTACAGTTATTACAAACAATCCTTGCTTTGCAAATAAACCGCTGAATATGCTACTTCAAGTGGAGCTTTGAGAGAAGCCCTAAGTTTTCAGGGCAACATCAGTTTGTCTTGTTAGCTGTAAGTGAAGCTGTGCCAGCCGTCACTTAGATCAGTTAAACACTTTCATGTCAATCACGGAAATAAAGGCAGATTTAAGAGTTGTTATTTCTGTAAGTCAACCTGTGCAGGTGCTTGTCGCCATTTCCGCAGCTCTTTCTCTGCCCGCATGTTTCTGGCAATATGACTTTATGGTCTTTTCGCTTTCAAAGCTCTGAGTGACATTTCTTTAAAATACAAGCATACAAGATAAAATGACTGGTGTTTGTCTTTGTGTCACTCAGCCTCACCTCAGTCTCACAAGCACAAGGAGAAGCAGAGGTGTAGAATTCTGTTGTTAATGTTGATATCCAATTCATTTATCTGGCCACAACTGTAATTTGTGCACACTTCTTTATTTCAGCTCGTTAAACCAGCTCCACATGCCCTTTTAAGCTGCTGCTGTGTCACAGAAACCACTTGAGAAGATGCTTGTGTCCTCTCACACCTCCTCCTCCTCCTCCTCCTCCTCCTCCTCTTTATCACTGCCCTGCTCTCTTTTAGTTTATAAACTTCCTCTCTATTTCATATTTCTTTCCCACACTTATCTCATCTAGAACTGAATTTGTGTTCTCCTGCACTTCCTTCGCTTATCCGTCTCATTCCTCTCGCCTTTCAGCATTCCTTCCATCACTTTCGCCCTCTTTCAACGGTCCTCCTGTTCTCTGTCGGTCAGGCCTGACCGTCTGCTGCCCAGTTTTGGATCGAAGACATGCCTGTGGCTTCTGGATGCCTTCAGATGCCTTAATGGACTAATTGAAAATGAAACAGGCGCCATATTGATACAAACATTGAGACAAAAACTGAACACATTTTAAAAAGTTAAAAAAAGTCGCCAATTGTTTTTATCTATAATCCAAACAGTACAGTTTGTTTTATGTCTCGAGGAGAGAGATGACTTGTGACCTGAAAACCTTGAGTGCAGATGCTTAAAGGACTTTTGTATTTTTATTAAGTATTTGACAATGTATGCCTTGTGTTTTTGCTATCATAAACTAAGTTCATACAAATGGCTAATTGATAGCCTAGTTTAAAGGGAAAGGGAAAAAAGTTATGTGCGATTATGTTTTCAACCTTTTGATGAAACTTTGGTTTCTGCTTAATTTGCGTCATAAAAATGGGGCCTCTGGTCGGAGATGAGAGACAGATGTTAGCTTGAATCTGCCCCCTGTTGATAATCAATACAGCAAAACTCGAGCAGTACATATATTTTAATTGTTTTTAAGATGAAAAAATGTGAGGAGACTCTTTCTCTTTTTTTTTTTTTTTGTCCATCAAGGTGTGAATTTTTTTTTAAATGGCGAGCTGTCAAGAGCGATGCATCATCTTCCAGATCATCTGCCATCATCACAGCACTTTCACCGTGAACAGATGGTCACATACTCCTCAAGCCAGTGATCCTTGACCCCTCTAAAAGCCTATTGCGGAATTTAAAGTATTTTATAAGAAAAATAATCATTTGCGATTTATTTGATATTTATTATTAATTCTATATTTTTTTTATTCAGTTGTTAAACAAGATGTATTAAAATGTACACACTTATTTTCTGTGAATATATTCACTAACCAGCTGTGATTGGTCAATATTACAACGTGCTTTCACAAACTGTTCAGTGGACTCCAGTAGCTTCTCTTCTCATATCCAGAGATACAATCTCGTTAACAAACAAATCAAGAGCACAGGTCAGCGTGCAGTCTTGTTGTCACTCTTCCCCTCTCAACCCCTAGTTTAGGTAGCCAGAACCAGCTGAGTCATGCCAGTCCAGTAAACTGTGGCGGGTACACATAAACTGTAACTATACACGTCACGGTTTATGGGACTGTCGCGACTCAAGACATTTGATGTAACCAGCTATCGTCTACTACTGTATGTGTGCAGCACATCGTCATAACTCGATGTATACATTCTACATGTTCTCAAGCAGAAACAAGATCAGACCTGATGTTTGAGCCTGGTAGAGAGGTTGGTCACCAGGAATAGTTTTATCTTGGCCTTTACACCTGCATGTCTTCTCTACAGTCAGTTTTAAGCCAAGGCAGATCCTGTGTTATGCTGATACAGTGCTGTGTATCAGTGTGAGTCTGATAATGGAAGCATTATGAATCTATTGGATGGCATTAAGAAAACATCTCCACCGCAACTATAATGTAAACAAACAAAAGTATTGACAATATTACATAATGTCTTTCTCTCTTACCATTCTGTTTATAGTTGAAAAATTAATACATACATTTTAGTGACCTTTTTATGACCAAACAATAATATAACAAAAATCCTCTTAAAAAAAAAAAAAAAAAAGAAAAAAAAAAAAGATTATTATTATTTTTTTAAACTAACTATAATTAAAAGCCGACCATTTACTGATATCTGAAATGTAACTAACAAGTCAGTCAGAATGGCCAAGATTGTCAGCTTAAGCAGAAATGTAGAGCCGCGTGTCATCTGCATAGCATTGAACATGAATGCCATATTTGAACATAGTAAACATTATTCCTGCTAAACATGACAGATGTTGGCATTGTCAATGAATTAGGTCCTAGCACTTGTAATAAAGTTCTGTTTGAACATGACCATGGTTTGTTGTGAAATTGTTGTTTGGCGCCTGTTTTCTATGAAGGGGAGCAACGGTAGCTCAGCTGCCTGTTGGCTTTTAGCAATTTAATTTATTTAGTCAGTTTCTGCACACCTCTATAGAGATAATACAAGTTCAAGCAGCCAAACCTCCGTGCTTTCAATGAGCCGCACCCAGAGACAGACAGACAGACAAACACATGCACACACACTTCTGTCCTGTAGGGTATAGGAGCAGTAATTAGTGATCCATGGCAAAGTCAGTTTTCTCATACTCACTCATGTTCCAGCATGCTGGTGGCAGATACCGTCACTGCTAGCATACTTACCATTCACCTGAGAGACACACACACACACACACACACACACACACACACACACACACACACACACACACACACACACACACACACTTACAGAGTCTAACAGACAGACCTACAAAAAAAATAATAAACCTGATCTCTTTCATTCAAGTCTCGGCCTAGCATTGGCAATGTAGCACAAGTAAGTGCACGTTTTCGTCGCAGTCTTGAAGTCTGGGCTAACTGTAGAGTTCATTTAGACTCGCTCCTTCATTGTTCCCTGCAGAGCTCACCAAGGCTACTGCTGTACACTGCATCTATTTTAGCAACGGACTACTCCCAGTGCACATCTTCATCCACTGCTGTTATTTTGGTAGTCAACTAGTCATTTACAGTGAGAGAGAACATAGAGAGGAGGACAAATAACCAGGATCTTCTCACAGGCTTGTCAAGTCAAGCTTCGTTGTTATAATAACATAGGTATAGTCTACTCTGTCCGACACTTTTCTAATAACTGTTATTAAAGACCCACTTAGTGTGTTTTCAACCAGCTAATTAACTGGTATATTCTCATAGTATATAGTTTAGATGTCAGAGATTTTGACTTGACAAATAAACATTTGTTTTGTCTCCTGACTGGTTATAATTGAAAATACTGTACACAATACTTAAACATTACTGGTGTAAAGAAACTCTGACATTAATAACTGGAGTTTAAATACAGGTGATCTATAACATTGACATTAAATGTCAAATACATAAAAATATATAATGTACTGCAATTTTTTTTTTTTTGTTGCATTAATGCCAAAATGATATCAAATAGTGTGTGAGGCTTTTATTTACTTCACCTTTCAGGAGAATCAGGCCTTTATTTTGAAACTATTATTAGAGACTTTTAGATTATTTCTCAATTCTAAAAATATAATAAAATATGCTTTAAATTATGTTTTTATCATATTTTAGTGAAATATAAGTGTCCCTGTTTTCTGATCTGATCTGCTCAGTTACTGTGTTAATTCTTGTTAACTTTAAACCCAACATTTCCTCCATCTGTTACACATTAAAAGCCTCCCAGCAATTTAGTGAATATCTACAGGACGTTTTTAATTCCATAGACAAAATGTTGATAATGATTGACTCTGCTTTTCAGTGCTTTCTCAATGGTTTTCTGTCAATGAGAAAAACAGTATTTGTGCGGTGGAAGTGTATGTGCACGCTTAAAAGAGCACTCCACTGATTTATCATTGCAGACAGCCAGGACTTAGTGGCATGTTTGTCCTCCACAGTTTGTTGTGTCTGCCACAGGAAGTTGCGTGGCCTTGAAACAGGGTTTTGTCCAACGGGAGGACAGCATGGAGGAAGTTGATGTATAGAGAAGTCAGGTCACGGTGAACTGTCGACAGAGTTCATCAGCAGAATCACTGCAGAACTGCACAGCTGAAAAAGTCCTCGCAGGTCATGTTGGAGTGCAACTCAACTTGAAGGTTTATTCTGCTACATTATACAGATCTGCTCTGCAAATGACATGCTGTGTTCTCTTTAGCGAAAAAAATCTATATTTCTAAATATATTTGTTTTAGTTTAATGAACACGTTCTTTCTGTGCATTAACCAAATGTTGTGTTGTTGTGTTTGCAAGAAAACTCTACAGGGCACCTTTTGTACAGTACAGGTGTGTATCTTGTTCCTCCTTTTGGTAGTTTGAGTCTCAGTTTTATTGCAAAAAATAATTTGTATTTGTATTATCAGAGTGCGATTCTGTACAAATGTTTGTGCGACTTCTCTCTGATGAATGAGATCTATTGTGGACAAACACGACTGGCTGACACAGATTCCTGCCTCAGTAACGGAGCGGATGTGTGTGCGAGCCGGACACACACGGTCCGTTTGTGTGTAGAAGGAAAAATTGGGCAGCAACGTGGAGAAAACAGCTCTGTGGGCAGCGAGTAGTGAAGACTCTGTGGCTTGTGTGTTGACTGACGTGGAGTTTGCCAGGCTGAAGCTGTAGAGCTGCGGACAGTAGAGCAGTGGAAGGTCACGGTTTTGATGCCCGAAACAAACAGAGGACACGTGTTGTTTTACAAGTGCATTTTAGGGAAATCATGAAAGACCCCTCAACATATATTTATATTTTTATGTCACGTTAACTGTTTTATTTTGATCTTTTAGTTATTTAATGTGTATTTTTTTATATGTCTATTAGCGTATTCTAAAAGGGGACTTCACACATTTTCCAGTTAACCACTAATGTTTAGTACTTTAACAGTCGTTTGTCCTCTGTGGCTCTTTGTCAACAAAAAAATCAATTTATTATCTGCTCTGGAACTTTCGATCATATCACATGATCTTCCTCAACAGATGGAGTTTGCCCTGTCGTCATAGTATAGTAGATGATCTTTTTAGAACTAAAAGGATATATCTTCTTTGTTTGGCTTAAAAGTTGAGTTTCAAAGTTCATTCTTGATCTTGGAAACGGCAATGACACATTCAGTTCTTTGGTTTCAGTGCTCGGGCTGCATTTGCACCAAATCAGGTGTTGCGGCGAAAACGTCAGTCCTCCCGCTTATGGGATTGTGGGTAGTGCGTTTAGGCTGCGACGGTGGAGACAGCAGTGGATGCTAAAATAAAAACGCAGCGGCCTGGGCGAAACGGTGAAACGCAACCCCGATTTTCCGCCGCGGTGGCTGTACAACCCTGCCAGGAGGGAGTACAAAGATGTCATTTGTTGTGCCGTTGCGTGGCGTTAAATGGAACATTTAAGTGACACTCCCACACTACCGATTTGGTGTGAATGCATCCTAAGTCACGTGAGTTTTCTTTAAAGGTTTGTGTGCATAAATAACTGTTATTTCATTTGTTAGTTTGCATCAGAGTTGTACTGCAATTAACTGCGTGAAAGGTGCTACGGAAAAAAGTGATTTCTTGATTTTGGTGTCCTTCCCTCTGGGTTGAGATGATGATTGGATTAATACAAAACCTTCATCAGGAAGAGTGCTAATTTCCTAGCTTGTGAAAAGTGTTGAAGGCTTTCACCTGAAACTAGCTGTATGTTTTAAATGGTATCTTCTCTCTCTCTCTGCAGTATTTTCTGTAGCCGCCATCATTCCGTGCTGTAAAGCCGACCCCAAAATGTCTTCCAACGGAGACCTCAGCGATCTGGGGACCTCTGACAGCTTCTGGGAGGTACAGTGGGAACACGCATGCACACTCAATTCTGACATTAAGGGAAAACTCAAGAGGAAAGACGGATTATTGAATTATGCACTAGACTGGTAGTGCTTGCTCACACATTAATTGCTGCATTTATATAATAATTTTATCCACAGTGCCTTACGTTTTGCCGCTTATTCACACACCCAGCAATCTACCTTAATGTGCTAACATGCTGGAAGCAATTTGGGGTTTAGTATCTTGCTCATGGACACTTCCACATGTGGGCTGGAGGAATTGGGGAAAATGAACCACCAACCCTGTCATTAGTGGACGTCCCGCTCTGTCTACTGAGCCACAGCATTACAAAATCACTTACTTAGTAACTTGCTTAACAAAGGGCACCCATTACTATTGCATTATTTAACCAGATGAAGTATCGGTCAATAAAAGCTTAAATATATTTGCTACTGGTCTGGAAAACCTGGAGAATCCTTGTCTTGCATACTCGATGAGTCTATTGAAGCAGCTGGGAGGAGCAGCCCTAGTTGGTGTTTAGATAGAGACACAGACACATAATGAGTCCCTGATGACTGACTGCCGCTTCACAGGCCTCCATCTGGAAAAACGACATACCTTCCACTCACTCTCTGTTCTGTCGGTCATCGCTAGTCTGCTAAACATCCTGCCATGTTAACACTTTGATTTTAATTCCCTACATCAGTTCAGTCCTATTGTGTTTGTGTGTGTGTTTACTGTGTCTGTGTGTGTCCCTCTGCAGCCGGGTAACTACAAGAGGACGGTGAAGCGGATAGACGATGGTCACCGGCTGTGTAACGAGATGGTCAGCTGTTTCCAGGAGAGGGCGAAGATAGAGAAGAGTTACGCTCTGCAGCTGAGCGACTGGGCCAAGAGGTGGAGGGGCGTTGTGGAGAAAGGTGAGTTGAAAACACCAATCACATGAGCTGCAGCGGAAAAAGAAAAGTGGTACCAAAATCTGTGTTTTTAATATTTTGCCTTTTTGGATTGTTTTGGCTCTGTACACTGCCATGGTCTGCAAACAAGTCCCTTTATCTGACTGCAAAGCTTCAGGTTTTGCTACAAACTAATCTTTGAATAAACCCGATTTTTACACAAACATTTAACCTACAAGGTTGATTGGTCGCTGTCTTTTGTTGTTGTTGTTGTTGTTTGAATCAAAATGGGATAGTAAGAGTGTCTCCTCTCCCCACACTTCCCTTAGGTCCTCAGTATGGTACACTGGAGAAAGCGTGGCACGCCTTTATGCAGGCGGCCGATCGGCTCAGCGAGCTGCACCTGGAGCTGCGGGAGCGGCTGGCGGGCGAGGACAGCGAGAAGTTGCGCAACTGGCAGAAAGATGCCTTTCACAAGCAGATGATGGGAGGCTTCAGGGAGACCAAGGATGCAGATGACGGCTTCCGCAAAGCACAGAAACCCTGGGTCCGCAAACTGAAAGAGGTGAGGGCTGAGAGGTAGCAGCATGTCAGTGGAGCTGGATTTCTAGTTTAGTCCCACTGGTTTCCCTTCATAGTAGAGCGGCAGATTTCACCTGTGGATGTCCTCGCTTGACTTGATGCATGTGTTGTAGATGATCAGGCTGTCTCGCGCTTTATATTCTCCTCAGTAACTGTTTAAAAAAAAAAAAAAAAAAAAAAATGTATTTACTATGTGATACAGAGAGAGTTATGAGCTACACACAAAGTTTTATAGTAATTTATAATAATAATTTGCTGTGTGTGTGTGTGTGTGTGTGTGTGTGTGTGTGTGTGTGTGTGTGTCAAGGTGGAGGCCAGTAAGAAGGGTTACCATCAGGTCAGGAAGGAGGAGTGGACAGCGGTTACCAGGGAAACGCACGCCAAAGCCGACCCGACGAAGTCACAGGAGGAAGTCCGCAAATACACGACCCGGGCAGAGAGCTGCAGCGAGGAGGCCGAGAAAGTACAAAGCTTACATACACACAGTCCCATGCGTAGCTCCACACAGTCTGGGTGTGTCAGTTTAAGTTTTGAAACATGACAAGGCTTGTCTCCACTGTTCTCTGCGCTTCACAATAGCAGAGGGAAATGATCAACTCTAAACTGCGAAATCCTGAGACAAGACACAGGACAAGGAAATGAAATCCAATATCATGACTCATTCGTAAAGTTTGGGAGAAAAATACCTGAAGAAAAAGCACTTAGACTTCCCTGATGTCAGTGACTGACAAGCAGACTGTATTTCAGCGTGTCACCGTTAACGTCCAAGCTAGTGTCCCCATCCTGAAAAGGACTTTTATGCCTCTTTAATACTTAGAATCAAGCAATTATTATAAGAATAATGAGTTGAGAGGAGCGCAACATAAAAAATTTAAAAATTGACTCACTGAGATGAAAATGAAATTATTATTTTCAAAAACCTTTTAATACTTTTGTATTAAAGGAGAGGTACACGTTGTACTTCAACAAGTCAATTTCATTCATAAAGCCCAATATCACAACAAAAAAATGCGCCTTACGGTGCTTTACAATCTGTACATCATATAAGAACCTCTTTTAACACCCTTGATTCGGATAAGGAAAAACTCTCCTACAAAAAACAGGAAAAAATCAAAGAAACCTCCAGGAGGAGCAACAGAGGAGGTAACCCTGACATGCAACATTAATGTGGTTTGGAGAAGGTTTGATTTCAGTATTTCTAGCAGTCTTCAGCACACTTTGACACAGATACAAGAGCACATATGCAACAATGGTGTGTTTGTTCTTTATGAGACATTCAGCAAAAACTCCTTTTTAAAAAAAGGAGATAGTAATGACTGGGGATCAACGCTATTTAGCACCTGTCTGCTTCAAATCGTCACATACAGTAGACACGGTCACAGCGTCTCACCAACAGCTTTAATGGTCTCTTACTGTGTGTACGCTGCCCACTAACTTCTTTCTTCTGTAGGGTGACACAGTGTACAGTAGCTGAGTGTGTGTGTGTGTGTGTGTGTGTGTGTCTGTGTGTGTCTGTGTGTCTTTGTGTGTGTGTGTTGCAGGTGAAGGAGCGCTACACAAGGGCCCTGGAGGAGCTGAACCGCTGTAACCCTCGCTACATGGAGGACATGGAGCAGGTGTTCGACCTCACCCAGGAGGCCGAGCGTAAGAGGCTGCGCTTCTTTAAAGGCGTCCTGCTGGACATCCACACACACCTCGACCTGTCTGCCAAAGAAGGGTAGGACACACACACACACACACACACACACACACACACACACACACACACACACACACACACACACATGCATCCTGAGAGAAAACAGGCTGATAAGTTGATTCATGGTCTGTGACTGTGGAATGTAGGCGCGCAGAACTATCGAGGTTAAAATGTGTGTGTGTGTGTGTGTGTGTGTGTCCGTGTCAGTGTGGACAGTATGTACACAGCAGTTAATAGAAAAACTCATGTTGTTGTCCATTAACTATTGACCTCTCACTCTGTTTGAACAAGCCACCGTTACCATGGTAACCGCGATTGGTAAAGTCCAATGCGATCTTTGTCCAAATATTGAACAAAAACTTTTTCAAGTGCATTCCAATCAATCTCATGACTTCATTCAGTGGTTACATTTTTTTTTGTTTTTTAAAAGTTTAATTTAGAGTAAAATGGTTTGGATTTCAAAATCAGAGTCAACAGTTCAAGGTAAAGTAGAGAGAGTCCAGACTGAGCTCTGTCATAGCTTGAAGAGAAGTGAATTACTATGCACGAAGACATTCCTGGGCAGTGGTTCCCAACCTTCTTTGGCTTGTGACCCCTTAAAGGGTAGGTTCACATGTCTTAAAACTATTCTCACATTCTTTAAAATGGAAGTCCAGTGTTAAACTACCATCAGTCATTTACCTGCAGCTCCTGGGAACGTTGGATGTAGATGAATAGATGCCGGCTTTTCCTTCATATCATCTCTTCGAGTGTAAACCAACCAGCATAGAGCTGATAAAGCGACTAGAAAATATGCACATACAATAGTCTTATCTGGAATTCCACCTTTTTTAGATGGAGGCTTCAGGATTTTAAAGGCACAGCCCCCAGAATACACAGCGTAATCACTAAATCTAACATACAGTGTATGAGCACTTTAGTTCTACCATCTCCAGAGCAGGAAATGTGGAGTTCCACGAAAAAAAGTCAGAGTCTAGCTGGTGAACATAGAAGTTGTTTAGCAGCTAAAGAAACAGGTATTTCCCTGAGGAGTTGGTAGAGACCAAAAACGGAGCTAAAAGAATATTGGACTTTCATTCATCAGATGGACACAAACGCAACTTTAAATGAACGATAATGTTGCTCTGTGTAAACGAGAATTTGTTTGCCAACATGACATAATCAGATAAAATATCAGTCGCGTTTACAGCTTGTTCTGCTGCCCCGAAGCTTTAACTTAATGACGCCGCGGTCACGTTGATGAGGCTGATCTGCTCTCTACCAGTGGCTCTGTCCTGTATTCTTAAATGCATCACATCACAATGCAATTAATGTTGGGTTTTTTCGGAAAGTAGTGAACGCAACACTGACGTTTCATACATTTTTTTTAAGTTGATCTGATGAGCTTGTTTGCAAACCGTTGCTTATTTACACATCCAGCAGTTGCAGCAACATTAACTTTCATTAGGAGTCGTGTTTGTGTCCATCTGATGAATGGAGGTCCAAATATTCTCTCTTTTAGATCCGCTGTCGTCTCTATCCGTCTCTTTAGCTGCTAAATGCTCCACTATGTTCACCAGCTGGTCTCTTACTGTGTCTGTGTGCTGCTGAGCAGGTGTTGTTGTGTTGTAAAGCCGCCTGCTGCAGCCTAAAAAGACGCTATGAGAGCGCTGAGAGTCAAAACGGTAAAGTTGAGAACCGTTTAAATTCCTAATTTAAACAATCATGACAAACATTATAGGACACAACGTCAGACAAAAGAACATTACACTAATGACAGAATTTTGAAGGGGGAGGAGGCGGGAGTACAGTAGATGTGATGATTGACAGTCGCTTTGTCCAATAGGTTCAAAGGCCTGCACCGGGACCTGGGTCAGACCATCCAAGGAGCCAATGACACTGAAGATCTCAGATGGTGGAGGAACACCCACGGACCGGGCATGAGCATGAACTGGCCTCAGTTTGAGGTGTGGACACACACACACACGCACACAAACGCATGCACACACTATTAGAATTTACTTTTGGGAGTATTCGTATAAACTCATTCATTCTTCAAACATGAAAACAAGAGTACTGTGCAGGACTGCAGAAGTTTGTGTGTGTGTGTGTGTGTGTGTGCGTTAAAGCCTGAATTGTAAACAGGCCTCCAGTGAAAGCCTTGTTGTGTTACTGAGAGCTCAGAGTGGGGTCAGGAATGTCTGCACACACACACACACACACACACACACACACACACACACATATACAGGTTTATGTAGTTGTTGGTGGAAATCTACAGATTTCACATCAGCTGTGCAGACCTGCAGGCCACTTAGGACATACACATACAGTATATATACAGATATATAAAACAGAAGTACAAATTATTGTTTTTTCACTGTTGAAAGGAAAAGTTCTACATTTTGAGATATACACTGGTTCGCTTTCTTACTAAGATGCGTCTCCATTTTTGCCAATAAATCCCCCTAAAACATTTACACTGCTCCTTTTTTTAAGTGAATAGTTCAAAGCAGTTGTGGTAGTTTATGCTTTCAAGACATTTTAAATACTAAAGTTGAAAATAGAAGAAAGTATCAGTTCTTTTATTTGCCGAGAGGTTTTATGAATCGTGCATGCTGTTCCAGACCTGGATCCTCAAATTTCAAAATCGTACAAAAGAGTTGAAATATAACACTCAGAAATGCAGCAACTGCACCACAGCAAGTCTGTTTGAAGATTTCAGATGTTTTTTCATCCATTTGTCTGTTATCTGTACACACACTTAACTTCTTTTCAGTAAAGATTATTTTGCCAATGTTCAAACAAAGCCTGTCAAGCAGTAGCACGATGCTGAACAAAGTGCAGTCAGTTCAGCGCTGCAGTCTTCATTTAAGGCTAAACAACCATAGTAAAAGATCCAAAATCACGAATAGGCTGATGCCAACACGTAAAAAACAGAACTTCCTTGTGTTTTAAAAGCTAAGCAGAGCAAAATTAAGTCTTTTGTAAATACCAGAGTGTCGCACTGCATCTCTTTTAAATCAAATGGGTAGACTAAATATTAGAAACACCTCTCAGTATAAGATCTCTCTCTCTCTCTGTCTCTGTCTCTCTCTGTCTCTCTCTGTCTCTCTCTCTCTCTCTGTCTCTGTGTCTCTCTGTCTCTCTGTCTCTCTCTCTCTCTCTCTCTCTCCCCCTCCCTCTCTCTCCTGTCCTCTGAGGAATCTCCTGGCATTCCCACAGCGCTGCTGACACGCAAACAGGGAGCCATTGTACACACACACTGTGTTGACTATCTTCATTCACAACTCCAACCTAAACTCCTCTGCATAATTATATCTAAAAATGGCTTTTGAAGAGAGAGGAGCAGGAAAATGTAATCATCATTTTTGGGAGGTACAGACTGTGCATGTGTGGTTTTAATTCTATATTTGTATAGTTTGGAAGTTGCTCTGTGCTCCACTGAGACTGTAAATACCAGTAACTGTATCCTACTTCTGTCAGCGCCATGTTATTATGGCCAAAGTGTGTCTCGGTGTGTGTTTATGTCTGGCTGTGATCTGATAGACTGCATTGATTATCTACCACAAGACAGAAGTGATCATTAACTGGCCACAAGAAAACACACTTT
>CALSBV010010478.1:4522361-4551265 GCA_943590825.1 Bovichtus diacanthus
TCTATGTGTGTGTTTGTGTGTGTGTGTGTGTGTCTATGTGTCTGTGTCTGTGTGTGTGTGTGTGTGTGTGTGTGTGTGTGTGTGTGTGTGTGTGTGTGTGTGTGTGTGTGTGTGTGTGTGTGTGTGTGTGTGTGTGTGTGTGTGTGTGTGTGTGTGTGTGTGTGTGTGTGTGTGTGTGTGTGTGTGTGTGTGTGTGTGTGTGTAGGAGTGGTCTCCGGAGGCGAGTCGCTCCATCAGCAGGAAGGTGCGAGGTGGACACTCTGAGGACAACGTGGTCACCCTCACCAACATTGTCTCCTCGGGTGGAAACGACGTCCCTCCGAGTCCAATCACCCTGGACACCGGCAGGTAGGAGGACAGCTCCAAATGACCACCATCATTATTACCATGTGTCATTGTAGGATAGTATTAGTGCCAGATTTAGCCTCCGTTCAAACCCACCCCAGCTGTATGTTTCCTCAAAAGTCTTTGGCTGCAAGTCATTCTCTCTACTTCTTTATCTAATCCCATCACGTCTGCTGCTGAGGGTGCTTCACAAACGCAGCACCATCCCTCCCTCCACTGTAGCAAACCTATAACAAACATTGCAAAAGTACCTCACTGTTCCACATGTTTAGTACAGCTGCTGCTGAGATTGGAGAACAGCAGGTTTTTCCTTTGCGGGACAACTGAAAAATTCAGGCTGCAGCCAAGTACAAGATTGCAACTTCTTTTAGGTTTTAATTAAACCTAATTGAACTTAATTATTCAGTGCTTATACAATAGTTGTCCAAGTAAAGGCTTCTAGGTCCATATTGGACAACGATTGTATGTTTCTATAACTTGTGCTGCTGCATTTAGCTCAACATGATTTTTCTGTCAGAGAAACTTTTGGACTCTGTGCATTTGTGTCTTCCTGACCTCCTGTCTCTCCTCTTTTAGGGTGAAGGATTATTCCTCAGACTGGTCAGACGAGGAGAGTCCTAAGAAGGTTGCGGTGAACGGTGTGGGGGAAGCAGAGGCCGAGGAGGATCAGGTAGAGGGGGTGCGAGTCCGAGCGATCTATGATTACACGGGCCAGGAGGCCGATGAGCTCAGCTTTAAAGCAGGTATTAACACTTACTAACGCTTACCGAGGGGAAGGCATCACAGGGGAGACTGGTCATTTTTGGTTTGATTGATGGGGTTTAGTATTATGACTGCTGACGTTTTTGTAAAATGTACAGAAAATAAAACCAAAAAAAAACATATGACACAACTAAAAGGGGAGAACTACTCTGATGTTTTTACCCAAATAAAGGTAGCAACAACGCAGTATAAAAACACTCTGTGCCAAGTAAAAGTCCTGCATTTAAAACTTTACTTAGATAAAAGTACGCAGTGCTAGGATCAAACTTTACTCAAAGTACCAAAATTAAAGGTATTCAGTAGCATTCAGAATGGCCCCTTTTCCGAATAATTCATGTTACATTATTGGATTATAATTAGTGATTCATGTGTAAGCATCACTAATGTTGCTGCCAGAATTTTGAATTATTAATCTGAATCGGCAAAGTAATTTAAATTATCAAATGCATGTAGTGGAGTCAGATGACAATATTGGCTTCCAAAATGTGCAGTATTTGAGTAAATGTACCTTCACAGTGATGAAATGTATTTTTGTAAGTTTTCTTAAAACAACGTATTTTACTTGTTTACATGGTATTTTCTTTATCCCTAAAGATATTTATCAGAATTAAATGGGGAAATTAATTCCTTTTTATATCAACTTTGTAATTTATTTGAAACTACAGCTTTCTTGAAAATGTTTATTTTATTTTTTATTTTTTTGTAGATCCTAGTAGAAAAAGTTTATATTTCACAGCCTGAAAATGTCCAAAAAGACATTTATTCCTTTTTGTTCACCTGTGATGCCTCGACTTAACACATTTACACACACACTCATGTCAAACTCTTTGTTTCAGACATGAGTGCTGATGATCAAATGCAGTAAGACTGTTGTGTATATGTTACATTATGTTGTGGGACATAAAACATTACACTTGTTACATCTCAGCTCAGTCTGCATGTCAGTCAGCACTGTGACCTTTGAGCTGTTCACCGTGAGTTTGTTAAATTTTGCATTAATGATTCTGAGTCACAGAAACATATCGGATTCTTAATAAAACTATACCTCATATATAAGATATAAAACTGGCTTATTTCTGTGACTTTAATTGGATCATTATTACAAAAGTTGCTAAGGTGAAATCGCTGATCCCGTGAGAAGTGTGTGTTTCTGCTGTGAACTGTATGATGTGTGAGCAGCTTCACGTCATCTGTTCTGTTTGGAAATAAAAGCATTTTGAGAAGCGTTTCAGAACAGACAGTCAGAGGATTGATGCTTTTATTTTGATGGAATAACTTGCTGCTCTAGTTTTCTCTTATGTCAAAAGAAAAACTCTGCTTTATTAAATACTTACACTATTATTGTTCTTGTTGGAAATAAAACCTTCTCTGGGTGGTTTTATATTCCTGATCCACTGGATGTTTTGACACCTGTCTGAATGTGAGAATGCTAATTGAAAGTTTCATCCTAACTTGAAGGATTATCATTGGAGTAATCAGATTTATATTGAAGTGCTTAAAAGTAAGAAAGGTTGGTGAAAACACCGAATACTAATAATAAGCTAAGAGACTTCAGTTTATCAATGTACCTTGTTGTTTGATGACTCGCTGTCATCAGATATACACTGTGTAGAGATGAAGTGTTTACAGTCAAACACGGATTTATTATTCTTTTCAGTGCAAATGAGCTCTTAAATGAAATGATTTTGATGACAATAGTTTTGTTAACAGTTTCTCTGTGTGCGCTGTATATGCTTGTGATTCGTATAGATCCAAAGAGCTTTTTTATTAGACCATGGAGTTGTGCGTACTTGGTCTCAGTTAGAGAGGGGCCAGAGAATTCAAACCAAACCAAGCGGATGCATATAGGCTCAATTTAAGGCCGAAAATCGTGTTTTAAACAAAACATACATTTTGTTGCAAAAATCATCCGTATTAACATCATATACCAACAAGGATGTACAGTTTGTGAGTGTGTGAACAGTAAAAACATATTAATTGAGTGTGTAGTTCCTCTTTAACTAGCTTTGTGTGGCTCAGCGGCAGCAGCGACACGCTGTGTCACAAAGCGAAAGTTTGGCTTTATTCTCACAACTGTCATCTTTTTTCATCTCTTAGCAGAGCCTATAATAATTCTCCGTATGGTGACTTACCTTTCAGCTGGAGGTAACGTTGCCCTGGTTGTTAGCTAGGCCGCTCTGTGGAGCTTTAGTCTGTCCTCTGCTGACGGTGGAGCCTCGTGGGGGGTCAGAGGGACAACGAGTTAATGAAACCTGATGGGACTTGCAGAGGGAGAGACTTTCGGTTTAGTTTGGAAAAGCTTAGCCAATCTCAGCTCTGCTTATCCTGAACCAGAACCAGATCACTGGTGAACTGTGACATGTGGCATCTCCTCCTCCAGTTTTAAGTATCTTAATCGCAAATGAATGCTTCATCCCATTTTCAGTGTTCAATATTTAAACGTAATGCTTTTATGTAACATTTCTGACCACCATCTTCCCTCCAGGCGAGGAGCTGCTGAAGATGGGGGAGGAGGACGAGCAGGGCTGGTGTAAAGGACAGCTGAGCAACGGCCAGGTCGGCCTCTACCCCGCCAACTACGTCCAGGCCTCCTGATGGCCCGTCCAGCCAATCAAGATGCCAGTATCAATCACAAGCTAGTAGTGCTGACATGTAGACGGTGAAATCAGACAGTTTTTGGTGGCTGACTATAAAAAAAAAAAACTTTTTTTTTTAGCTGCGATTTGGAAAATCAGCCAGTGGGAAAAGTTCACTTGTTGTGAAAGGCTGTTTACTCAGCCCAAGGTCAACGACATTGTTGTTTGAAATAAGCTTTCCAGGCAAAGAGAAGTCTCCGGAGGCCTGCCAACAAAGACGCTGGAGAGAAACATGGACGCCTGGATTTTTGTTTTTCTGCTCGCTGCCATCATTTTTCAGTTACTAGAGTCAGAAAATCCACAATAAATCAAAGCTGTGAGAGCAACCACCACGGCTGACTGTGATTGGCTGAAACATCTGTCAATTAAACAAACAAACCCCAAAACATGTTTTTGTATAATAGAAATAGTTTGATATTTTGGGAAATACGCTTATTTGCTTTCTTGCAGTTGATGATGCTGATGAAAGGATGGATACCTCTACTCACACTTCGTATAAGCCTAAAGCCAGCAGCCCGTTAGCTTAGCTTAGCATAAATACTGAAAGTCCTACAGCCTTTCTTTCGAAAGTAAAAGTCCCATTCTTTTTTTTGTTAGGCGAGTGCTTCTACGGCTCGGATCTTGAAGCATCCATCAGTACAGAAGATTAACAACTGCTTTAAGAAAATATCTGGATCTTTGATTTAAAAAGTTGACGTTAAACGCTTGTGTACATAAAAACTTTGAGGTGTAAGTTAAATAAGACTCCAAAGATGCATTTTGGCAAGAAACAAGAAAACTCTGCTGTGCATTGCTAATAGTGTGTGGAAGCTATGGGCTTTGATTTTGTTACTTTTGGACAGCCAGAATAGTGATTTCCTCCCATTTCCAGTCTTTATGCTAAGTTAAGCTAATGTAGTCTTATAAGAGTATCGATCTCCACGTCTAACTGAGCAAAAAAGTGAATAAGCGCATTTTCAAAACTGTAAAAACGTATTTTTTTTAAGCTTCACTATTCTCATTATTAAACAGAATTAACTTTTTGAGAGGAAACCTACTTTGTTCAGTATATTTCGGTGCAGACTTTGATCCAGCATCTAGTGGCCGTTAGAGGAGGCTCCTCCGCTCAGCTGCGGCGGTTCCTGCTTGAAACGCACGCAGTGAAAGACTCAGTGCCTTAGTCCGCGAGACCGGGGACGTCATGGCGCCGCCTGCTGTCTGCCGGGGAGCTCCAGCCGCCGGATGCTGACCTCCAGTCTGATCCCAGTAGAAACCAGTACAATCTCCTGTTAGGACTTTAAAACGTTTTAACTTTTGATTTGCTCATTTAGCTCGACAACGGTATGCTTTGGTTATTTTGTAGGTTTTTAGGTGTGACACTGAATTAACTTTCTTTCCTTTTTTTTTTTTTTTTTTTTTTTTTTTATGTGATAGCTCTATGTTTATATTAAGTCACCTGGTTTTGATTATGAACGATGTGAACTGTTGCTTCCGGGTTCTTTTTTAAGAATAGCATTTTTTCCAGTCAACTTATTTACTTTCTAAGTTATTGTCCCCTTTAATTTAGCAACCATTCGTCCTTGCAGGCGGACTCGGGCGGGGAGAGTAAAGTTGACTGTTTAGCTTCGGGTCATTTAACCTGTGGGAGGTGGTTTGTCGCTAGTTTTGTTATCGCCGTGCTGCCATCGTGAAGCGCACGCACCTCAAACATCTGAAATAAGTAATTAATATTCTGTCCGGTTTTGGGGTTTCTCATGTTTAAGTTTGTCGTGTGTGTGCGTGTGTGTGTGTGAGGGAGCTTCCTCTGTCCTGCCGAGCAGAGCATCGCTCCCGCTAACCCACGTAGACGTCCGAATAATAAGAGGTGATGGAGATAATTAACGCTACTGTGGTGCTCCTTTTTATTCTTTACTTTTCTTTACAAAAATAATAACATGTACAGAACTTTAAGTGGGAAGCAACAATAAAGCGCTTTCTGGAAGTTGGGAGGTTTCACGGTGTCTTTCGTCATTATTTTCATACTGCTGTAATTAGTTAATTATTAGTATGGTATCCTGCAGAGACTTCAGGTGAGAACATAGTTGGGAACCGGGAAATGTTTTAGGCATATTTTGGTTCTCGAAGTAAATGACATTTCATGACATTTTATTTAAAAAATGTTTTTATATAAAGCTTCCACCTGACGTTAGCGGTGCACGCCAGAGGAATTTAAGCGCTGTGATTTGGAAGTTTCGTGCAGAAATGCACCTTGGGAGTCGTAGTTAACCCCTCTGTTGAAGTAGCCTACAGCCTACAAAGGCTTATACCTTCAACTTTTTCATGAAAGAACCACTTGTTCTGAACTCAAGGTTCACTTACGAGCTCTTCCCCGGAGCTTTCAGCCGTGTCCCACGGCCTTCGTCAGTATTGTAATGATGATGGAAACAATTGGTCGTATATGTGCTCCTGCTCACTGAAGAAGACTGTGGGATATGGTCAAAAAAAAATCTGGAAAAAACTCGTAATTGAACCTAAATTACAATATTTCATAATTAAATATGAGTTTAGAATATTTTACAGTTTTTTAGGTCTAGAATGATTGAAGAGGTTCCACCTGACAATAGATGCGGCTCTGCTGTGGGCCGATTCTGTATCAATATTTATAAATGTTAGTGTTTTCTTAATGATGAATCAATCAGTTACTTGTTTAGAACAGAAAATGTTAATTAGGACAATCCCCCTCAAAAGGGCTTGAAGAAATCAATATTCTAGTTTCCTGTGAGCTTTTTACGGGCTCACCTGTTGAGATTATGTCCGAGTTGGCGCTGAGGTTATTATTTTCATGACCTCTGCTCCAGAAGGTTTGAGCTCTGCTCTTTAAATGACAGTAGTGCCATCTGGTGGTTCAACCTGCACTCAGATTACTGGAAAAGTAAAAACTACTAAAGTATTTGCATCTAAATATACTTATAGTACAGTTGGTAAAAGTACTCATTATGCAGATTGGCACTTTTCAGAATAGTGTATTCTATATTATTGGATTATAATTAATACTCAATGCGTTCATCGCTTTAATGTTGAGGCTGGTTAAGGTCAAGGTCATTTAAACTATACACTGCTGGGTAGCGTGTGACTTTCACGATCATTAAAGTTTTATTTTAATCTGTAATAGTATCATCACTTATTTGTTTGTTGTATCTTTGGAGTAAAAAGTTAAAGAATTTGTAATGTAGTGGAGTAGAAGTATAAAGTAGCGAAATAATTAAAGTAAACGTTAATTACAGTACTTTAGTAAATGTAATCAGTTACTTATTTTTATAACGGCAGCATGAACACATTTTGATAAACCTAAGTAAAGGCCCAGGACATGAATGTTTAAAAAGACTCGAGGTCAAGCCAAGGATATGAAAATCTGCAGACAGTTTTATTAAATTGACAAATCTTTTATCTGTACAGCAAAATCAAACTTCACAATGATAAATCTGTTACGGTTCATATTACATGGAATATTGTAAACAGAAAAAAAAAAACTGCACACCGATAAAGTTTGTTCACGTAGAGACTTAACGTACAAAACTGGTTATGATGATAGCCGTCTTTATTTCCTGAAGTCAGCAGAAACGTAAAGATCGTTTAGAAAAGCTCAAAGCGGCGAGCTGTTTCCGTCGGACCGTCGATCGGCTCGGCCTTCAGGTAGAGCACGCGCCTTTAAACAGGTTCACAAATGATCTGCAGCTTCAGTTAATCAACTTTTGTAAATGAGCAGAACATACCGTGAATATGCTGCTGACTTTCTGTTTTTAAATCATTCACAAAAATTAAGATGAAACCAAAAGCTGCAAAACATTTGCCTAAAAGAAAGGTGAGGTTACATTTTAGAAACATTTTTTTTTTTTTTTTTTACAAATGAATGAGGCTCATTTCCCAGTGATGTCAGCGCCCTGCAGATGTGACGTGCATCAAGTTAAAGTGCGAAATTAAATATTAATCAATCGGGGGAAAAAAAATTTAAATGCTAAATAATGTTTGCATCTCTTTAGTTACATTTAAAGTTACAGGGCATTTGCCTGCAAATCAAAACCAAAAGATGTGTATGGCTCAAAAGTCTGTAAAATACTGAGCAGGGATTTTCCATCTGAGTTTCCAAAATTGATCAATTTGTTGTAAAGTCAACATAAAGCCAAACATCCTTAGTAACTTTCTTTTTTTTCTTTAATATTACCATTTGATGCATTTTTCTCTTATAATGGGCCACTAAAATATCTTCTGAATGCAAAGTTAGTTTCGCGTCGCCTGGTTAAAGTGACCCAGTACAGATTTGATATATATGCATCACATACTGTATGTATCCTTGATGGGAAAATATACATTTGATGTTAGTCAGCTCAAGCTTCAGGCGATAGTGATATGTGGGAATAAATGACAATCTAAACTCACAGATCAGAATATTTCAGTCGCACCAATTCACTCCGACTGCTGCACACCGGCCCGTAAGACTGCGGTCAAGACCACTTGAAGCGGCTTTAATTGGGTGTTTTGGCCACTTGGGGGCAGCAGAACAAGCCGTCTGGACAGGTGGCGTACAGTGGGTTTTATAAGAGCTGGAGCAATTAGCTTAGCTTAGCATGAATACTGGAAGCAGGGGGAAACAACAAGCCTGGCTCTGTCCAAAGTTAAAATAAATACGCCTACCAGCACTTTATACCCTGTCTGTTTAATCTGTACACAAACAGAAATGTAAAAAACGATTTCTTGATGACCCATGCAGACTCCAGGATTCACCCTGCAGTTATTGGCCAGAAAAATAGTTCCCGTACGTGACTCCAAGTCCAAACCACAAATAATTGTTTTTACATTCCTTACATTACATTGTGTAGAGGTCAAACAAATGAGATGCAGTGTTAAGCAGCAAGCTTCAGAGGTGTTGCTAGGCTATTTCATCTCGGCTATTTTAAACAGAATAAGCTTTCTGTGTAAAATGAAAACTGAAATGATTACCTCTGACTTGTGTATGCCAAATGCAGACAGTGTTTTCTCTCACATCTGACGTGTATCTACCGTTTGTGTACATGCATGACTGTAAATAAACTTTAGGCGTAGGTGGAAACAAATGTATGTAGAACTGGGCCCGAAGGCCTGCAGAGTAAACCTCTGAGGGGAAAACATTTCGACGTGTTTGCAGCTCAGTGCAGGTCTGACCTTTAGCATGTCACTGATGCATAACTTAAATAAAAACTTTGTATACAGAGAAAACTGGCTGTTTAAATGCCACATCGATATTAACTCCCTCCCTAACAAAAGAGAAAAAACTGCTCATGTTTGTGCTCAGGCAGGTTGCTTAGTTATAAAATGCACAAGATGAAGCCTCTCTGTGTGTTATGTGATAGATTGTGTTCATTAAAGGCAACGGAGAACAGGGGACGACACAGGTCATGATGAAAATATCCAGAAAGAATCCGAAACTTGACGTCGAGAAACCTGTACCTGTCGAGCCGGACGTGATCGGGTACGGGAGCGAAGAGGACGGGACTTCATGATTGACGAGAAAAGTAAATGTTTGAAAGCAACGTGTCAAAGAATTCAACCCCAAAGTTTAGTTGCTCAGTGTGCGATTCAGGCAGCCGCAGTCACTTAGAAAGAAACAACGTCCTGTTGCTCTACATGCTCCAGTCTCTGAGTTAAATATCACAAAAAAGCATCAGGACTCAACGAGTGGAAAGCAATCCAAACCTCAGAAGCAGCAGCCCTCAGTCACATCATGAACAGCGCTTATTTAGGAACTAAAAAGATGCCGGGAGACCTCACATCTGACCCCAAACAACATCCTCAGAAGAAGCAGATTTGTTGCGGGAAGGAAATATAATCATCGAGGGAAAGAAACGCTCCAATCGGACGATCAGTTTGGAGATTTTCGTGAGAGTCGTGGGGGTTGTTATGCATTTGATGCAAATATTCAGCAGCAGCCAATAAACGGAGGAGTGTCAGATGTGGGCACTGGCGTTGGCACTGTGCAGGTTGGCTGGTTACAGACCGGGCATCTGAGAGAGGAAGAGGAGGAGGAGGAGGAGGAGGAGGAAGGTGCGAGGAGTCAGTCTTTTGTCAGCGCTCTCTCGTCCTCTACCGGTCCTTCAGCTCTCTCGTCACTCGCTTGGTGATCCGACCGCACAGCAGCCCCACCAGGAAGAGGATGCACACGCTCAGTGAGATCATGAGCAGGATGTAGTTCTTGGAGGGCGATATCATCACCTGCACGGCCAGGTCTGAGAAGCCCTCTGCTGGCGCCACGTGCAGGGGGGGGGGGGGGGGGGGGGGTTACTAATGGATTACCACGAAATTTGGTACAAACATTCATGGTCTTCTCAGGATGAATTGCAATAACTTCATTAAGCTTCTGATTTTCCCTCCAGTGCCCCCACCAGGTCCAAATTTGTAATATATCCATACATCCATCAGCCACGGCTGTACTTTGTGTTCAGTGCTACTTTACACATGTTAACATGCCAACAGGCGGAACTAGGATGATGAACATCGGCATGTTAGCATACTGATGTTAGCATCCAGCTCAAAGACCAAACAAACAAGCTGTGGTTTTAGGGAGAAATTCGAGCTGGAACTATTTTTCTTCTGGTGGCAAGAAACCGTTTTAGTGCACAACTTTCACGTCATGTTTATAGAATCCACAAATGAGATACATGTCAATCAGTGAGCTTCAGAGGTGTTGCTAAGTGTATTTTTGAGTCTTGGAGAAAGCCAGGCTAGGCTTGTTTCCAGTGCTCATGCTAAGCTAAGCTAATCACCCTCTGGCTCAAGCTATCAATCAATCTCAACTCTTAGCAAGAAAGCGAATTAGTGTATTTCCCAAAATGAGAAAATATACGTGTAAGCTAGTGAGCTAAATGTACAAACAGAACAGTGTTAATAAAATATGTCAAATAAAATAAGACTAAGAAAACGCAAACGTTTTTTCAAGTTTATATGTTTATTCAAATGTCTCTTAGATGACATTTCATGCCTCCAAATTTATATTTTTTTATGACTTTGAACTAAGAAAAAACATTTCACGTCTTTTTTTTTAAAAATGTTTTTTAGACGAGGTGAATCTCTTGGTGTTTTACTTTTGCAGCGTAGCTCCACATGTCGATGCGGTCTTGAAGTCTTTTCTTACACTCCGGCTGCAGACGGACTCTCTTGTCCTGTAACGCCTCCATCAGACACGACATCTCTGGAGGCAGAGAGGGGGCAGCAAATTAAGACATTTAAACACACAGCGGAGAATCACACAAAAATAAATATAAATGAATAGTGTGAAAGCACCCACGTCGTCCTCTGCCGGGCGTGATGGCAGCGCAGTGGTGTTTGAGGTCCAGCGCGCAGGCAGTGTGGAGGACCGGGTCCACAAAGATGTCTGCCTTACTCTCCTTCAGCATGTTCAGGACTTCCTGCAACAAAGAAAGGAGGAAGATGGAGCGAAACAAGGCAGAGTTTCTGCAACGACACTGAATCCACTCCCACCATGTGATGACTCATCCAACTGAGATTTGGAGAAATCGTTAAAGGGAGGTCACCACAGAGAAAGAATAAATATGAAGACATTTTAAACATTTTCTTACAAAAGTCCGTCCATCCTTACAAGCTCGTGTGGCTGTTTTACAAAGCAAGTCATAGCTTTGTTGATCATTTAATGCATTTTTCGTACAGTCCACAGACACCTCAACACACCAACAGGAGGAGGATTTAAATTTTTTTTTTTAAATAGTCTCTTTTTATACCACATTATAATAATAACGCAAATTTAACAAAAGCAATCCATGTTGTTAACCAACTCAAATAGTTGTATATATGATTACCTGAAACTATCAGCCTGCCTTGTGCATCAAAACGTACAAAACTATGGTACTTTCTACGATCTCCACCATCCACACACTGTCTGAGAATATGCAATAAATATCAAGATAAAGTTGTAGTCAACAATACTTTTGGGAGCAAATAATCCTAAATTAGTGCACTGGACAGAACAACAAATAGTAAATAATATTTACCTTTTTACAGGCCTCCTGTTTGATTTTCAACAAGTTGACTTTCAGACACTCTTCCACCTGACCGGTCTGCTCCTGAGCTGCTGCCTCCTCCGCACACAACCTGGAGATCTGCAGGAGGAGAGGAGGAGAGGAGGAGAGGAGGAGAGCAGGAGAGGAGGAGAGGAGGAGAGGAGAAGAGCAGGAGAGCAGGAGAGGAGGAGAGCAGGAGAGGAGGAGAGCAGGAGGTAATAGAGGGGGAAAAAGAAACAGGAAAATAACAACAGTGAGGAAAGTAATTGAGGAAGAGTTGATGCAGATGTGTGTGTGTGTCTGTGTGTGTGTGTGTGTGTGTGTGTGTGTACCTCATCTGTGCAGTGCATCTGCAGCTGTGGGTCGAGTCTGTAGTCGAGCGCTGACTCCTGGAGAATCACTCTGATCTGGTCTTCACAGTCCGGAGACAACCTCTGACCCGAACCCCAGAAACACAATTTAAGACAACAACCACCAGTAATTCAGGATTCTTTCTTCTTTTTTTTAAATTTTTTAATTTTTTTTTTTTAACTAGTAGCTTTTAGAACTACTGCCATTAAAAGTAAGACGTACGGTACTCATTTATAAAGGCATCATAAAAAAAGACACAGTATGACTTGTAGGATAAACAAAGTTCCTGGAATTTCAAAACCAACACAACTTTATAAGATTACCAGAAATATTTTCAACAAAAGTTTAACTATTACCTGTACATTCATAAATTATTTATTGCTAGTTTTATGCCTTTTTTTTTTTTTTTTAATCCTTTCACCTCTTTTTCCTTGTTTTATTTGCAGTTTTGCAAGTTATATTGTTTGTTTTTATATTACTGTATTCTCCACCAGAGGCTGATTGTGATGTAGTCGTGGACTAACCTGGTCGGCGTATTTGAGTTTGAGGCAGGCGATGACCTGACCCTCCAGCTCGCTGTCCTCGCTCGCCTTGTTCAGGATGGGCTGGCAGAACTTTGGGATGTCGGCTCGACAAGCTTTTCTCAACACCGGGTTCAACCTGTAGTCTGGAGGAGGAGGAGGAGGAGGCGTGTCAGGGAGGTGAACGTGGATTCTGGTCATGTTGAGCCAGATTTACAAAATTGAGTTTCATGTCATCAAACTGTTTCAAACGTTGCACTGACCCGTGTTCTGTGTGATCTGTCTCTTGGTGATCATCTGTTTACATTTGGGGTCCATCAGCTCGCTGTTCTTGTTCCGTTTCAGACACTGCAGGACGGTCCTGGCATCCGCGTCAGTGCAGAACCGCTGCAGGAGAGAAGTTTGAAATTCCATCACCAACAAAACCGCTTCAACAATCACTTTGTCATTTCCTCAGAGCTGCTGAGATCTAGGAACACCTCCTCCTCCTCCTCTTCGTCACCTTGATCATCTGCTTGCAGACTCTCATCAGCTGGTAGTCGAGCTCGGGGTCGGTCATCTCCACCTCCTGCAGCCTGAAGATCCGCTGGTGGCAGCGCTGACTGAGGTGCTTCTTCTGCTCCTTCAGACACTCGATCATCTGAGGAGCAGCAGAGGGGGGAGGAAGAGCAGAGCACCAGGAACATTACCTAAATGTTCTTCATTTTCTTTTTCTGCCGCTTCTTCTGTGTCTGATGTTCCTCACCTGAGCGTTGCCAAAGGCCACGTTGGGACACAGACGACTGATGTCGGACTTACAGGGATCGTACAACTCTGGTTCCAAACGAATATCCTCCGACTGAGAGGGAAGGAGAGGAGACATGTTAACAGAACTGTAGCGACAACGTTTCACATTAGCTAGAACGTTCAGTTAGTAGAAACTTGTTTTCACGGTTTGAGACATTTTTACGTATTCGGAGGTATTTCCCCACTAAGTGAACCCGAAGACTTCCCGAGGTTCCAACTCAAAACGCCGGGTCAGTTTGCTTTGAGCGTGTAAGCTGTGACTCGCAATGTGATAGGCCTAGACGGCGCGTTAATGGCACCCCTCATCACGTACATCATCTTTTGTCTTTTTCTCTCTGTCGTTGTTCTCCCTACTGTGTTCTTGGCGCAAAGGCGACATTTATAGTTTGCCACATGGATAACTGCAATAAACTTTATGGCCGTGTTTGCACTTTAATATCATTAGCGCATAATCTTTTGTGGATCGGACCCATGTGTGTTTGTTTTTGTGTGTGTGTGTGTGTGTGTTACCATTTCGAGCTCCTCCACCCGCAGCTGTTTACGACATTTGAGTGAAACCCGCTGCTCCCTGGCGTCCTGCAGCGTGTCGTTCCTCACCGTGGTGCTGAGACAGATGACGACATCGACCCTGCGACGTGAACGTGTCAATTGTGTTCATTCAAATCTGATCAATGGACGCAGAAAACTCTTTGAACTAATGGACTGCTCACAAAGATCAGAAGAAAAAAAGAAAGAAGAAAAAAAGCTTTAAATGCAAAGTTTCCAGTTTTCTGGAGGTTTTCATGGAAATCAAACTCACTTTTTCTTGATGTTCGGACACAAGCGGAGAACATCCTCCTTACAGGCCATCTTGAATTTATAGGAGAATCGGAAATCCTTCATTTGAACCTGAAAGTTGAGCATTCATTGGTATTACTCATATTAAGAAGAAACCGCCTTATGTTTCCATCTTTCTCTTTTGTCCCACTGGATCTTGTAAACAATTTAATATCCCAAGGGAACAATTAAAGTTTCACACTCTTATAGAAACAAGCAGAGCAAGTCAGTGTTTACATGAAAGACCATCCGTCAGTCTACGGGACAGTAAAAAGACCACAAAATACAGTCAGAACAAAAAGGTAAAGTAGATGAGATACTATTGTTGTTATTTTAAGGTAAAAACTATAGCAACTTATAGAAAGATATAGCACAATGTGTGTGAATGACAACATTAAGCTCTCAGAGATCACACACCTCTACAGAGGACTCACAATCCTTTAAGTTTATACTAACAATAGAAAATGTGTAGAAATGTTTCCAAAGCAGGAACTAATCACTTGTGTCTTGGCCAAACTTTACAACAAGCTTCACTAAAATCGGTCGTCAGGTTTCTAAACTATCAACAGGAATTAAAAACCTCCTTGGCAGAAACAATAAAATGGTTACGAGACATGAACTGAATATGAAAACTGATGTCAGTTTGACATTAACTTTTAAATGTATAAAAGCACTTTGCGGTGAAAAAAATAAAGTAATATATGGTAAGAAAGAGAGACAGATGTTGTCATGGTAACTGACCAGCTGGAAGTGTGTCACGCCGACAGAACACTTTTCGTTCATCTCCTTCTGATGTTTATTCTGAACCAAGCACTCCATCAGGTCACCTGTATCCATCTGGTTATCAGCTACATCCTACACACACACACACACACACACACACACACACACACACACACACACAGAGAAAAAGTCATGGGGTCACTTAAATAAATGAATTCTGCATTATGAGACATCATAAATTGACATGTTAGCAGAATAGTCTGAATAGTTTGTCCTGTCCTGATTTTGAGATCCTTTGTTAAGGATGAAAGGAGTATGTATGTATTGGAGGATTAAGAACAAGGAGTTCATCCTGGCTGTGGCACTTGACAAAAAATTTTTTTATAAACAGTTATAGCAGCATTAAAACAAAAGGCACTAGTTCAATTAAATGTACACATTTACAAGGTGTCAAAAATGTCAAAAAGTCAAAACCTTTCTAACAATTTGAACATGAGGAGCTTATAATATTTTTGCACATTGCACATATTCTTTATACTGGGAGTATTTGCACATTCCATCTGCTTCGTTTTTTTTATATATATATTTTTTTCCTTTTTTTTTTTTATTGTAAATTTCCATTTTATCTTTATGAGTTTTGTCTTTTGCTGAACTTGTTTTTTGTTTTTCATTTCTTACTTTGAAAACCTACTTGACAATTATCCATTTTTTTTGCCACTTTCACAAATGTAATGCACTACCCGTTTATGCGTGCAAAAGATTTCCAGCTGTTTTAGTTTATTTGTGCAACAGAGGAAATGTACTCATGCACTCACGTGGCAGTGGGCCTGAGTGACGGGCTCACAGGCTCTGATGAGCAGAGCGTCAATCTGGATGTCCTGCAGCAGACAGAGAGACAAGAAGTTCACAATGTGCAGGTGAGACAAACAAACATTCAACAAACACATCAGCTGCTCAGGTGAACATCCACCATCTCCACTGAATGATAATGACCTCGGACTCCAGCTCCGTCAGGTTCCCCACGACCTCCCGGCAGGCAGCCACCAGGTCCTCCAAATGGTCCTGCAGACACTCCAGCTCCTGAACACACACACACACACACACACACACACAGACACAGACACACACACACACAGACACCATTTCATTGTAAACAAACATTCTGATGAACCAGCAGAGGGCGCTCAAACATCCACCACTGGGTCAAAGTAAGAACTGTAGAAGCAGATATGAGCGGAAGCAACAGTACGTGTCCGTCTCACCTGTCCAGCGTCCGTCTTCTCGCTGCACCACTTGCCGAGGTCGGTCATGCAGCGTTTCTGCAGCTCGGGGTCCAACTTTACATCCAGCGCCCTCTGGTGGAGAATCCTCTGAACCTCCACCTTACAGTCCCGAGATAACTGCAAACGCACACACACATACACACACACGCACGCACACAAACGCATTTGAGCTTCTAGCAGAGCCTAAAAATAGTGTGTTGTTGAAGCAAATATTGATATTTTAGAGTTAGAAAATCTGATAGCAAACTATGTCGTAATGGTGACACCGCTTCAAAATGAGCTCCATCATATCTTTCTTTACTCCATATTCTAGTTACTTACCGGCCGACATATGCGTCACTAGTGATATATCTGTGATAAGCTAATATAGTTTGACCCTCTCAGACATAATGCATGGCCCAGCCGCTCATGACACATTCAGAGTTACTGTAATTACCGTTTTTTTGACCTGTAAGAAGCATCAATTCAACATCCAAGTCATACTGTAGCTACGACAGGGTCTTCTGAAAGATCTGATGTATCCAAAGTGAACAAATATGTGGATCTGAAACGATTAGTGCATTGACAGAATATTAAATCAGCAAATGTTTTTTGATACTCATTTAATTGTTTGGAATTTTTCAAGCAAAAATCTTGTCGGCCGACGTGATGATCCCAGCTTCTCAAATGAGACTAAATGATCAATCGATTAAAACAAGAATAATAAGAAATTGGGAGATTGATTGATTATGAAAATACTCATTCTTGCAGCCCAACAAATAGAGACGCCTCACGTCAGCCAAAGTTAGTTGTTCATAGTCTCATGTGGTCAGTGCGTTATTTTTAACCTTCAGAAGACCAACGTTACAATCATACAACATCCTGAACATGTTTATTACACAGAGAGTAGTGAATGAGTCATTTCAGCCTGTGACATTACCTGTGATAAATGTTATGTATGTTACAGTTTCTACTTTTACTCTGGTGTTTTCTATGTGTAAGTTAACTAGAGTCATTATCACGTTGTACTTCCTATAAATACTTGACGCTGATCTTTCTCTGATTACTTTATTTCTCTCCGGCATGAAACACAATGGCAGCTTGTTTATACTTTTGTGAATCCAGTTTTCTTGTAACTGATTCATTTTTACAATCACTCTTCTTTATGGTATCGTGTTATTCTGATTTGTAATGACTTTAACTCAGCTGTCTTCCGAATAGTGTTTTCACAGTTTGCCGTCTGCCCTAAAACATTAAACAGAGCTTTCTTTGAAGAAGTGTGGACCAACTAAAATGTGCTCACTCTGAAGGTCTAAAACACGCAATGATAATGTGAATACATAATAATATCAAATTAAGCTGTCGGGGGGTCTTCTTCACTGATGAGTATAATTACGTAAATCAGGGCCAAGTGGACCTTCCTACTGAGACACTGATTACATGGATATCAGGGCCATGCGGGGCCAGCCGGGCTTCATCATTACTTTCATTTGGCACTTTTGTTGAAAATGCATCTCTCCGAAACGAATCACAATGATGTTCAGGGCTTTTCCCTTCTTTTAGAACTAAGATGCCGTACAAGCATGAGGTATTGACGCGTGTGGTCTGAAAAGGTGGGCAAATTTAAAATGTTTATTTTTCTACATTTCTTTAAACATATTTTAATATTTTTTTCCTTCTTTCTTTTGTAAAGCACTTCAAGAAGCACTTTGTGTATGAAAGACGCTGTCATCAATGTGATCCCCTGACTTTTGCTCGAGCTCCACCGTCAGGTCAAAACTTGAATTAAATGAAATAAATAAAACGACTGACATTCCCATCAGCCTCAGCGGTACTTTGTGCTAATTAGCAAACATTAGCATGCTAACACGCTGAACTAAAATGGTGAACAAGGTAAACATTATACCTGACGTCGTCATGGTGAGCGTGTTAGCATTTTGGTATCAGCATTTAGCTCAGAGCACCACTGTAGGTACAGAAAATAATGAAGCCTACTTGTGGTTAGTAAGCTTAATCATGAGAAATGACTTTCATGATCTGTCAAAATTTCCGCCAAATTTAAATGAGTTTGATGATTTTAGTTAATTTATGTAAGCAGACAAGAGTGACAAACTGGCCCTGCTTTTCATTACTGTTGAGCATCAAGTCACACACACACACACACACCCCAACACATCAGATCACCCCGGCCTATCAGAGACTGACAGACATAGATTAAATCCTCTCCATCAATTTAAACCCCTTCACCGGAATCACCGGCCACGTACCTGCTCGGCTGGCTTGACCTGTTAAATTAAAAAACATCAGTAACAGTAACACCTGCTGATCCTGCTGTCAGGGAGACAGTGTGGAGTTCACCATAGTGATAAAATAAAGCCCAAATATGTTAAAACCTCCTCCTCTCATCACATTTAAAGGGCAGAGAGTGATCCAGCATTACAAAAAAGAGAGAGTGTGCGTTTGTCATCGTACCCGGCGCCCCTGCTCCTCGGTGCGGTAGGCGTGGCGGTACAGGCAGGAGAAGACGGCGCCCGGCGGCATCAGCTCGCTGGTCTCGTTCCAGCCGTGTGTGTGGCAGAGTCGAGCAGCGTCACCCTGACACTTCTTATACAGGACAGGGTCCAGTCTGAAAGACAAACAGAGGGATGTTATTTGTGTTACACCACAGCCGTGACATGACCTCCTACCGAGCCTTAAAGCATTAGAGCCATGTGAAAACAAACTAGATGAAGATTAAAGCCTTCATTTTAGGATTCATGCCAATACTCTCAGATTCAGATTTAGATTTCTGAGGGGGGAGTCACAATATGCTATAAGAGTTCATTTTCAAAAGTGAATAAACTAACAATAGTTTGATTGAAATTCCCTGCAGTGAACAAAAAAAAAACATGATTTAGGGAAATAAATAAAAATGGGGAAATATTATAAATTAAAGACTAATCTTATGACTCAAATAATTATTTTCACCTTCTTATCTCAGTATTGTACAACAGAGTTTCAATACCAGACTTGATAGTTTCTCACGCTTTAAACACAAAATGCTTACATACAAATTTGGTCATGTGATGACAACTGACAACATCTCCATATGTTGATGAAGACAATTCCACAAAAAGCAAGTAAGTGGACCTTAAAGTAAGATAGGTTTGACAAACTGTCAACTTTAACGTTTTTGTTTGTATCTGTGGAATATTAATTGTCCTGTCAATAATGTTAAAAGGTGAGGAACAGACAAACATTGATGGATTCAGACTCACTTCCAGTCTCTGGATATAAAATACTGCAGCTCCAACAGCCGGTGCTCACAGTCCTCCACCATCTTCTCCGTGTACAGGTGCTCCATCAGGCACGACAGGATCCTGCATCACAATCGTGTGAATCAAGGTTAGAGAACGAAATGGTCACTTAAATTTAAGACCATTTGACATAGTGTCAATATGTGTAAGCCGCTCACATTGGGTCTCCGTTGTGGATGTGTTTGCAGGCGGTCTGGATGACGGACTCACAGGCCTCGTTAAGCGCTCGGTCGATGCGGTAGTCGGCTCCGGGGTCGGCAGACTGGATCAAAGTCTGCAGCTGCAGCGGAAACAAATAATAGAAATACATTAAATGTCAGCAGCTGGTTTTTATTTACATTTTTATCTTTTTTTTATTTTTATTGACTAACAACCTATCAAACCCCATTGACAGGCAGTATGTTAAATCCTACCTAAAGGACCGCACCTCCAGGGTAACTTGGAGGGGGTCTCTGTGGGACCCCTGCTAACTCACTACTGGGGTTCCTCAGGGCTCAATCATGGGTCCCCTCCTCTTTTCTCTGTCATTCACTCTCACGGCTTATCCTACCACAGCTATGCAGATGGCACTCAACTGATTCTGTCTTTTACCCGGTCTGAAACCCAGGTGGAGGCACGAATCTCTGCTTGTCTGGCTGACATCTCTCAGTGGATGTCCGCACACCACTTGAAACTCAACCTTGACAAGACCAAACTGCTTTTCCTTCAAGGGAAGGGCTCTCCCATCCAAGACCTTACCATCAACATTGGCACCTCAGTTGTTTTCCTGACTCGGACTGCAAGGAATCTGGGTGACACAGGACGACCAACTGTCCTTCAATGGCAGAAGGCGCCACAGGTTCTGGTCCAGGCTCTTGTTATCTCACGCCTCGACTACTGCAGCTCCCTGCAGGCTGGACTCCCTGCATGTGCCACCCGACCTCTACAGCTCATCCAGAATGCTGCAGACCGACTGGTCTTCAACCTCCCCAAGTTCTCCCACACTACACCGCTCCTCCGCTCCCTTCACTGGTTACCAGTGGCTGCCCGAATCTGCTTCACGACTCTGGTAATGGCCAACCGTGCTGTGAATGGAACAGGCCCTTCCTACATCCAGGCTCATGGTCAAACCAGACACCCCAACTCGCTCACTTCGCTCTGCATCAGCCAATCGGCTCGCTACTCCCTGACTGCGAGCGGGACCCAGATCCCCCTTAAACAAAACGTCTGTTTGCTATCCTGGCTGCAAAATGGTGGAACGAGCTCCCCATTGATGTCAGGTCAGCAGAAAGTCTTCACACCTTCCACCGCAGACTGAAAACCCATCTGTTTCGACACCACCTTGGCCAATAATAATAAAAAATAAAAAAATGTATTACAAATATTTCTGTATGTAGCACTTAAAATGGTTTGGCTCATTTGAAGCTAATGGTTGAGTTTTTATTCTATCGTTTCTGTAAGTTGCACTTTTATTGGTTTGGCTTATTAGAAGTTATTGTACAGCACTTATATGACTTCACCTATTTGAAGCTAATGTACTTGCAAGATTCTTGCTGTGCTGAGTTTGTATCCTCATGATTGTTTGCACTTATTGTAAGTAGCTTTGAACAAAAGCGTCATCTAAATGTAATGTAATGTAATGCTGTTACAGCCTGTTCATGATACATGATAAACAATACTGCGGGATTTATGTAATGATTCATACAATTTTAGCTTATATTACATACAACAAAAACACATTTTATTTTAATTTTTAAACTATTTTCTGGCAAATATCCAATAAAGTATTAGTATTTTTGCTACAAAGCAGAATATCGAATTTGGTTTAAGTATCTACATCTTAAAAATCACTATTTTACACAATCATGGGGAAAATGCCACTTAGAAAAAGAGCTGTTAAAGTTTTCAATTAAGTTTTTGAAGGATTTTACACAGTTGTTATGAAAACTGAATTTAACAATTTTAATTAAAAATTGAACTGGCAGTTTCCACTACAAGATGTTAGTGGAGAAAATCTCCAACACTTAAGCCTGACAACTGAAAGCTGGAAGAATGAATGATTTATGAGGAGTGGTTTTAGATTCATTAAAATTAAAAAAATGTCATGAATTACACAATCAGACCACACACAAAACGTCCTGCCGCTCAGCTGTTTAACAGTGTTTAACTCTTTAACACTGAAGCATCATAGCGACGGTGACTTACGGCGCTCTGGCAGACGCTGTCGACGGTGGTGCTGCGGTCGCTGCGCCCGATTCTCATCAGGCAGTGCAGCGTGCGACCTTTGCGGTGCAGGCCGGAGCAGTGAGCCTCGATCTCTGTCCGGCAGTGCAGCACGATCTCCGGACTCAGGGAGAAATCCTCCATCAGCATCCGCCTGTAGTCCAGCATCTCGCCCTGACACTCGCCGCTGACCGGACGACCTGCAGAGCACAAGATCAAACTATTACAGAGACAGTTACGCCATCATGACACGAGGGGGGGTACATTATTTCAGCATGCATTTACATTTCTTTTTGTAAAAAATAAACAGCATTTTCTTTTTACTTAAAGCTGCATTCATTTAGTTGCCCATCTACACATCCAAGCACTCATGGAGCAACATTAGCATTCATGTGGAGTCATTTTTGTGAGCCCAAGATGTCAGCAAACTGTGGTGTAAATCCCACCTCACCCCTTCCTCCCCCACTCACCGCGGTGCACAGCAGCCTCCAGGCACAGCAGCAGGTAGGAGAGCCGGGCCTCGCGGGCTCGCGGAAGGTTGTTGTCCAGGCTGCAGCGCTGCTTCCTCAGGTCCATCTTGCAGGCTTTAGCCAGAGAGTAGCTGACTCTGTAGTCCTGAGAGATGAGCTTCTGACGGGTGGTCAGAGCATCACGGCACTGAGAAGGAAGAGGGGAGTATTAGTGACGGAAACAAGCTCACTGTGATTCCGAAACACAACTGAGTTGGTGAGTTTATGCCTCTATATACGCATGTATGTATATGTATATGTATATATATATATATATATATATATATATATATATATATATACACACAGTATATACATACCTTTTCTGACATGGCCTCCTCAAACTTGTGATTGAACAGACACTTGTAGACTTTCCCTTCTCCTGCCTGAGTCTGTGGAGAAGAGGAACAAAAGATATGTCATAAATCAACGAGCGATAATTAGAGCCACCTTTCTGGGCTTTGTTTTTTTTGTTTGTTGGTTATCAGAACAAAACTGTAAACATATTTTCACGAGAATTTGTGGAATGTTTTCCAATTTTTTTTAACACTGAAACAAAAAGGGGATGTTTCCTTTTTTTTTTTTTTTTTCTCTCCACCATTTTCTACTAAATTACTAAACCTACTTAAAAGAAATGAAGATCTGTCAGTATGTGAATTTTAATGCAGATTCCAAAAATTTTCTATTATTAAAATAACTCATTCAGATGACTGCACATTATGAGCACTTTCTAATTTAGTAGTTAGTGTGAATGCTTGGTTTGAGTAAATTGCAATAAGGTTTCCATTCACACATTGCATTTGGGTTATGACTGATTCTAATTTGCTTAGAAATTTGGATGGAAACCAAGCTGCTAATGATACTGAATTTGAACCCCAAAAAATTATAATTTTAATATAATCAGAATGTAAAAACTGTATTTTTAAGTATAAAGTCCTGCGGAGTCTCCTTACGTTCTGACAGAATCTCTCGCGGTCGTCCCTGCAGGAGAAGTAAAGGTGTCGGTCGAGGTGAAAGTCGTCTGACGACAACTCCGCCACCCGCAGGATCGCCCTCTGACACTCCTCTTTGATTGGACGAACATGATCCTGCTGCTCCGCCTCCCTCACTAACGCCTTCTCCAGACAGGCGATGACTTCGCCCTGGGAGTGGACGTCCTGATGAGGAGTAAGTAGCACAAAGTTTCTAAGGTCAATGATGATCTTTCATGGCCAGCCCCTAAAATGCAGAACCAAACTCCACCGAGCGTTTGATTTGAATCATCGCCATCGCGAGTATTTTCACTCACTTTGTGTCCCACGTTGATGCTGCCGCAGTGCAGGCTGTTGATGTCTTCTTTACACTTGTCCATGAAGCCGCAGATCAGTCTGTAGTCGCTGAAGATGATACTGGTCATCTTGGTGATGTACTGGTTGCACTGGTACTCGCTGACGTTGCCACGGTGATCCACCAGGCAGGACACCAGGTAGCCCCTCCCTCGCTCCTCCTCGTTACACTCCTTTATCTGAACATGTGGCGGGTCAAAAAGGGACAAACTGTGTTCAACTTCTCTCTAGAAAGACAAAGGTAAACTGTTTGTCTCTGGGATGATTTTTGAAAATAATTGTAGTTGTGTAAATAAAAGTTGATATAAATATACTGTGGGAGCGATGGGGGGGGGGGGGAGTGTCTCAGCTGGACAGAATCAGGTAATTAGTCACCTGCTTCTGGTCTCTTGCAGGAGGCTGAGTCCTGGAGGAGGGACGTGTGCGTCAGGGAACGGCCTGAGGACTTTGGGAGACTGTATTTGAGTATTGTTTTGTTCTTTGTTTGTTTCCTGGGCAGGCTAAAGTGTCACCTCCAAACCTCCTTCTCCTTCACTCATTGGTCCCTGTTCAGGCGCCAGTGTGAGGGATAAAAATGACGGAAGGACAAGGAGGTTTGGAGGAGACAAAAACACTTTAGCCTTTCCAGGCAAAACAAACAGCACTAAAAATACATTCTCCCAAATTCCTCAGGCCGTTCCTGGGCACACACGTCCCTCCTCCAGGATTCAGCCTCCTGCAAGAGACCAGAAGACCGCTACGCTTATATCATGTGACTGACTACCTGATTCTGTCCAGCTGAGACACTCCCATCTCTCCACCAGCAGCCGGCGGCGTAACCACACCCCGCTGCCACATGTACGCATGCTTGCTTGATTGACATTACTGTAAAAACACTGTTATTAAGTTCAAACAGTCCATTAAACTTGACAGGAAATTGAGCCCCGAGTCTGGTCTGCGGTGCACACTGACCTCAGCGATGGTGCTCTTGCAGACCTCCGTGGCCACAGACTCAAACTTTGGATCTGTGGTCAGATTGAGTTTATAGTTCCACAGGAGCTGAAGGGGAGAGGAACAAAAACATTAAAAGTTTCATTCATGTATGCAGCAGTAGAGACATCCAGTTTATTTATAAATTACAAATAAACGTACAATCCCTTTGGAAATAATAATAATAATAATAATAATAATAATAATAATAATAATAATAATAATAGTTCTTTAATTATGTAAAGAAGTTCACAAAAATGTCTCTCTTGTCTTTAGCTTCTCCTCTCTCTTTGTCTTTAGTTGTTAAATGTTTATTGCTTCCCTGACAGCGTGACTCCAGCTGCAGCAGCTAAGAGATAACAGCTACCGGCAGTCAGACCGCCCAGAAAATAAATGAGTCTGTGTGTGTGTGTGTGTGTGTGTGTGTGTGTGACATGTTCAATTCATCCAGTGCTGTAACAAAGATGGTCCAAGTGGTCCATTAACCTTGAGGCGTTTCATAAAACGGTCCGCCGTTAACCGCTGTGAACGCTGAAGCTTTATCCCCCAGAGGACACCAGACGAGCTTCACACTGGATCGAATGTTAGAGGCGAAAGTAAATTTGAAGTTCGTGAAGGTTGACAGTAACGGTCGTACGTAAACTGAGGACTCTTCAAAGCTCTATTATCTTTTACGTTGTAGACGGCAACAGGTTATTAATGTCAAACAGAGAAGAGATGACCTTGGAAGTATTAAGTTCAGTACAAATGTACTGCATTCAAGATCGCGTGTGTGAATACTTACATGGTTACAGTCAGGAGCAATCTCAGATTCCTGCAGAAAGAAAGAGAAACGAAAGAAAGAAGTCAAGGCTTCAGGTGAGTTCAAACATTTATGAATACACAGATTATAAAAAAAACATCTTAACAACGAACTTTGATTCAAGCTCTTTGTGCATATGACACAGAAAACGAGAGCTGACTTCACATCAACCACGCACGCACGCACGCACGCACACACGCAAAGATTTCTTTTAATCTAACAACATCTTTCATCTACAGAATCAGAATCAGAAATCCTTTATTAGTCCCACAGCGGGGACATTTACATGGTCACAGCAGAAAGGTAAAAAGAATGCAATAAAATAAGTGAACACTAAAATGAAGGGGATAATACCACCAAACATCTATATTCGATATTTAAGTTAATATGAACAAAGCAGCAGAATCTCTTTACAGACTCTCCCACAACGTCCTTGACTATAGGAAACACAGCAGGAGATGCTTTTCTTACAGCTTCACGCCGCTTCAAAGTAAAAAGACATGAAAGTACTTCATGTCAACTCTGCTCGGGCCACGGGAACAGAGGCAAAAAAACGACTTATTCTGACATCAAAAGATCATTTCCACTAAATGTTTCAGAGACAGAGCAGCAAATGTAATGAGGAAACAGACCCTCAGTGGCCTCCAAGATTAGAATAACCAATTAGCAAAACTTAGAGTTATTAATTAATGAAGGAGCCGTTCCATTCGCATCAAAGGCTTCTGAAACAAGACCACATTAATCAACTAGACTGATCAAACTGAAGTGGTAACAGAGGCTAATTGTGTCTGGGGGAAGGGGTGGGGGCAATGTGACAAAACTGTAAACCTAATAAGATACACTGAGAAGTTGGCACTGTGAAAGCAACCTCTGTACATTTAAGCCAACAAAAGGTTTATTGTAGATTTACTGTAGCAGTTGCTGGTTGAATAAACTGTCTTTGTGGTCTGCAGCACCAGACCGTACCAGCTTTCTTTCATCTGTGAATAAAAGTGACTGTATATTATGTGGAAGGGGTTTCTTACAGTGATGAACCCACAGGGAACGATCTACTATTATCCATCTTTAGCCTCTTTAGGCTCATTGTCTTGGTTTTTACGGCACGTTTACTGTTTTGGTTCAGCGTCAGCACTCTGATAACTCCACTGTGAACTTTACCTGCTCAGCAGCAAACAGCACACAGACACAGTTAGACACCGGCTGGTGAACATAGTGGAGCATTTAGCAGCTAAAGAGACAGACATTTCCCTCAGGAGTCGGGGGAGACCAAAACAGAGCTAGAAGAGAGTGAATATTGGATACAAGTGGACACAAAAACAAGTGGTGGCCCCTACATTACATTTTAAAAAAACGTCTAGACTAGACGACTCTAAAGTGTTAAAATTATACAAGGTTTAGTCTCCTCGAATGTACCACTGACACCTGCAGATACTGATCGTCCTCTCTGCTATTGGTTGCCATCCCCACATAGATAGTGTGGTTCAAAGCAAGAGTATGTAGCGAAATAATCAATCAAAAATAAAGATTGTAAACAGAGTAAAAAGCTGCACTGACAGAAAGCATCCCATTCTCTGTGACTGCAGCTGCTTTATAATCTACATCCTTACAGTCAGTCCACAGTCAATCAGGGACAGACTGACTCAATGGCTACAGTTGGAAGACGGCCACGGGCCCGTTTGTGCAGAGGCAAAGTCACTTCCTGTACAGCAGTTAGTTTATAACTGCGATGCCTTTTCTCAGACGTTTTCTCAAGTGTCGGATTTTCAGGGCTTAAACCACCACAAATAAATACTCAGACTGAGTAGAGGCAGATTTATAGCAGCTATTTACCTCTTCAGGAGGCCACAGCTGTTACAGAGTTGAAGCGATGTAATTATCTCAGTAAAGAGGGCATCGCTCAGAGCCGCTGGGGGAGTGTGCGCGTGCGTGTGTGTGTGTGTGGTTGACGTCAGCAATGTGAAGAAGGGGCAGGGGGTGACGTCAACACCAGGTAAAACTCTCAGTGACAGGATCTTTCACAGACACGTTCATGTTTACATTACATGTTCCATTTAACATTTACTTTAAATGGACGGCATTTGTATAGCGCTTTTCCAATCTTTGCGATCACAGCACATGTCAGCATTCACCCATTCACACACATTCATGCAGAGTCAGAGGCTGCCATACAAGGTGCCACATGCTCATCAGTGATTCACACACACTCACACACACCGATTTGGGGTTCAGTATCTTGCCCAAGGACACTACGACATGCTGACCGCAGAGGCCGGGGATCGAACCGCCGACTGGTGGACGACCACTCCGCCTCCTGAGCCACAGCCGCCCGCACATGAAAACCAGGTTGAAGTGATGGTTTGACCGTTTAGATTGTTGCCACTGATTTTGACTATTGAGGCTGACACAGATATTTGTGAAGTAAAAAACCTTTGATAACACAGTAACGAACATTTTCTTTTTTGTATTGACATATGTTTCTATTATATACTTATATACTGACAGATGTTTCTATTATTTTTGTCCACCCCATTTATATCAATAAGCTAATATAAATAACAGAAACAACTCTCTGTTTGATGCAATACAGTTTAAAAGCACCACAGACTGCAGCCTGGATGTATTTAACGAATATCTTCAAGTTGCTCAAATTCTGATCTGAACATTAAAGTCAACCAGAATTCCAAAGTGCTCTTGTATTTCAGACAGGTTATACGTTTGGTTCACATGACTCTCAGCAAATACATCAAAAAATCATAATATGTTGAATTTTGGTGTCTGAATTGAACTTATCCAATTAGGTCTTTCTCTTAGACTCAAATCCTTACAGCTAATATTTGCCTCCATAGATGTTTGGTAGTGTAGAGGAAACATGTTGTTGGATTAAAAAAAATAGATGTCATTTTTCTGCAAAATTGGGGTTTTTTTGGTTGTTGTTTTTGGCACAGATTGACGTGTAATCCATCTTTGTTAATGAAGTTTGTGTGTGTGTGTGTGTGTGTGTGTGTGTGTGTGTGTGTAAAACTGGACAGATTAAACTGGGTCACCAGACTTGCCATCATCACATCTGATGTCTTCTCCTATAAATGAAAGTCCAAAACTCTGAAGGAGAAAATGGAGCTGAGCTGCAACATCACAAACTATCACGATATGATTATTTGTTAAATGTATTATCTATTCATTTGAAAAATATCTTTTCAATGAATGGAATGATTGTTTGGTCTTAAAAATGTCAGAAAATTGTTTAATTTAATTTATGAACACGTTGAACAAAGAAGAGCAGGAAATTCTCACATTTGAGAAACGATGTATAAATATATAACCAGCATATTTGCTTGAAAAAGACTCAAACAATGAATTGATTATCAAAATAGTCAAGTCTAATATCACAAATCACTAATGTGTCTCAAGGGGCTTTACAAATTGTACAACAACGAATCTGTAAACAGATTGTGATAAAAAAAATATGCCTCTGGTGTTTCTTTATGACGAATAAACACCAGAGACACAAGAGAAGTGGGCAGAGTCTGTGTGGTTTAACTTCACCTAGTCACCTGACAGATGGATGACCACACACACACACACACACACACACA
>CALSBV010010478.1:4551275-4572450 GCA_943590825.1 Bovichtus diacanthus
ACACACACACACACACACACACACACACACACACACACACACACACAGGTTAATAATTACCTCGCTGAGGTTGTAGTAAGCAGCAGTACTGTGCAGTGTGCACCTCAAACCTTTCCCTTTATACGATAGTTTGATATTAAGAAGTATTTTACAAGGATTTGCATTATAGATTAAAGTATTTTCTTTTCAGACAAGTCAATTTAATAATTTTGTCTATAAAATGTCAGAAAAATAATGCCAATCCCAAATTCGCAGAGCCCAAGGCAACTTTGATTTGACTCCAATAATTCCTCATATACATATATTGCGAAGTTACTACAGCTGTCGGATGAATGTGGAGTAAAAGTACAGTGGCTTCAAAATATGGAAATACACGAAACTGCATATTACATGTGGCTGTGTGTACAGTTACTACACTGTAATCTTGCAGAATTTAAACATTTCCCTTGTGGGTTCTTTTGTTTGATTTCTTGTGGTAAAAAAAAAATATTTGATGCCAACCGACAGAAGGTATGAAATCCGGAGCAACACATGGATTCCTGATGCCCTAAAATTAACCTGCTGTGTGTGTGTGTGTGTGTGTGTGTGTGTGTTGCTGCTCGGACACTGACGCAGGTGTAGATCTTCACCTCTCCATCAGCTCTTCTCCTCTGCATCAGTGTCCCGCTGATCTAAAGCCCCGGGGCGACACACCCAGCAGACACCCATCACCTCACGGGGATCAGTGCGCACCCTGACAGCTCTGCCGGCGGCCGCTTACCTCTCTGCGGTCCTGCAGGCACTCCAGCACGGCCAGGTTGTTGGTCCAGGTGTGTTTGGGGCAGAGGCGGGACAGGTCCTCCCGGCAGGCCTCCTCCTCCGACAGCTTCCAACCGGTCGCCCTTCGTGGCTGAGAGGCCCCAGCGGCGGCAGCGGCGGCAGGTGCATCCTTGGCCGGGGGATCCACGGCTCTGACGACGGGCGGGTTGGGCGGATTAGGCGGCTCGGCCGGGCCGCTGGCAGCCTTCAAGCCGAGGACGGAGCCGAAGCCGCAAAGACACACGGACAACAACAGCAGCGGCAGCAGCGTAGAGTAACTGTACGCCGCCATCTTCACACCACTGTTAAGCTAGTTCTAATGAGGCTGCATCACTTCCGGTCAGCTAGTTCACAATAAAAGCATTTTGAGCAGCCGAAATGCACAACATCCGTTCGTTTCCTTAAAAGAAAAAACATTAGGGGCTGTAATTTAACATGAAACAATTAACCCTTAGTTTTCAGCTAGTGTGCATTTTTACACTAATATGTTGTAATGGTTGTCATGTTTCAGTGGTGGAAGTAGTTGTCCTACTCACATATTTTACTTATGTAGCCTATAAATGATAATACTACTGTGTGTAAATCTGTTAGGCTTAAAAGTCCTGCATTCAAATTTGACTTGAGTAAAATTACAAAAGTACTCACTTTGAAATGTTGTACCAAAAGTAAAACTACTCATTATGCAGAATAATATAGGCTATGTTATAATTATTAATGCATTAATGTGCTCATCACTTTAATGTTGCTGTTGGTGAAGGTGGAGCTGATTTTATCTACTTTATATACTGCTGGGTAGATGAGCGTATAACAATACATTATTTTTTGATTATATAATATAATAATATATGGCATATAAATCACGTATAGTCAACAGTGATGTTGAGATATATTTTTAGATTGATGTTAATAAAGAAACATATTATATGAAAATATAAAATACCTGAAAAAAATGTTTTATACAGATAACAGACCTGATGACACAAGTGTTACAATACAAGCATCTACCTTTCTTTGCCTGTAGGAGGCGACATTATCACATCTACATCTGCAGGTCTAAACCACTGCTGACATTACTTTCCTTTCCTATAGATGGCGCTGGTTGACATATGTAGAGCAGACACATGTCAATCAATCTGACATTGATTGAACAGCTCCACCGTGTTGTGAATCTGCACGATTTACAAGCCAAGAAGAAAGACAATTAATACAGTAGGGTTTAAAAGACGTCTTTATTTATTTCAACCCTAAAATATACAAAACAATTGATAAAATATGCATTTTGAATAAATATGCACATTTTGTTTGTTTATTTGAGTTTTGGTTTAGCTTTTATTTAGTTTGCTGTTTTTCTTTACATCAGTTTTCTTTCATTTAATTTGATGTACAAACGTGAAATGTGATTTGTCGTAAAAGCTGAGAAAACTTTTAGCATTCATGTGTGTGTGTGTGTGTGTGGGGGGGCATATCTCCGCTTCCCTCCCAGTGTGTTTGAGCAGCTGAGTATAATGGGAACCAGTAAGAGCCATAAATCCTCCCAATTTAGAGCTGAAAGCAGCTGGGAGTTTTTTCCTGGTTCACCACTAGCCCCACATCCGTCCTTCACCCAGAGTTAGTTATCTCATTTTGAAAGTATGTTTTGGTATTATAACCTTGATTCACACCCTTAATCATTTTGATGCAGTTGTAGTTGATTTATCTATTGTAATGGGTGACTTTACATGATTCACCATCCAACAAAATGTCTTTACAGTATGTTTACTGATGAATCTCTGCTGAGTCCTCATTACTGTGTGTTAAATAGCTGGAATGAATCAGACACACTGACAGATGAAAGGAGTAGTCAGCTGTTACAGACTATAGCTGAGCTGACTCAGAAGAAACCAAGGACAGCAGAGAAATGCCTTTACGATTTAAGCAACTGAGCTTTCATTGTCTTTGTAGAAGATCATGTGTTGGATGCTTTTATTTTCTCTTCAAATATCACAGACGGTTCTTTATAAATGTCAGACTTTGTCTCCTGAGTTATAAAATGACCTTCAGTCCACTCGCTGAATTATTACGAGTGGCATCGCAAGTCACTTACAGTTGTTACTGTAGTTTTTTATCAAACAAACAGGAGGAAATAGTGCATTTGTTGGGGACTATTTTCAGCGGTGGATGAATCCACATTTGGTGCTCTAGTGAGTATTTGTGGCAGCAGAACGGTGTGTGTGTGGGATTGAGTCAAAATGAACTACAGAGTGTGTGTTCATGGTAATGAAGGAACATGTCGCCCAGTGCAACAGTGTGGATTATTGATGTGTTTTAATAGTTTTTAACAACAATAGCGCTCCATGGCACAGATATATCAGGCTGTGATACACACACAATACTTGTTAGTAGATACATTCACCTTTTGTTTTGGTCTTTTTGTGTGATGTATCCTTTAACCAAAACTAAACATATAAAGTGTCCTCAAATGATCCCACATTGTCTAAAGATGCTTCCAGAAGAAAATTCCTGAAGTGTTTGTTCCAGGCTCAGCTGCCACCATTGACCCCTCAGTCTGAAATTCAACTGACTTCTGAAGACAACTGCTACTGGTCCATCACACACACGCGCGCACGCACGCACACACGCACGCATGCACACACACACACACACACACACACACACACACACACACTAAACAAACACCTATAAAGAGACCACAAAGCTGTGGTATTTTCATTCATCTCTGTCCTTTTCTCCCGTTGGCAGACAGGAATCTGCTGCAGGCAGGATGGCAGAGTAAGTCCTGATCTGAATTTAGGAGACTTTCTGAATCTACAAAACTCACATTATCACATATAACCCTTTTTCATTCTTCTCTCTTCCTGTTTCTCTAAAGAAAAAAGATGACGTCGAGCCGGAAGAATCAGCTCAAGGTAGAGTAAGATTGTGTTGATGTGAAGTTTTTTTTTAAATGTTCTAATTTTGCGAGACTGTGTTTAAAAACTGAACATGTACTGTAGGTGTGAACGGAAATATCATCACCATCCTAAATTCACTTGTGCAATTACCTACTGTGAAAGCAGCTTCAATAATAAGAGTTTTATGGGAAAATATGAAAGAAAATCATATAACTTTATGTGGAATGATATTACACATTTGTTTGCACACACAAGGTGGATTTAAGTTTTTGGGTGAGAGTAGCGTGTACTCTCAGGCTATTACAGTATTGTACACAGAGCTGACCCACCAACCAGGCCAGGGGGCAGACACTAATTTTAATTATGAAACTGACATTTTTAATCCAACAAATAAATAGATCATGTAACTACATTTTGATTTATAGTGGTTGTTGGTTGTCTATGGCTTCTTTTGGTTGTGACCCCTTAAAACAAACCTCTACTCTCCTTCCTTAATGTCACCGGCCGAATTTGTCTGTAAATTACGACGATTACGTGATTTATTGATTTATTTTTCCTGTTTAATTTGAATAATATTTAGAGACCTGTAAAAGCAAGATTACCAATACAAAAGCATAGATTAGAGGATTATTATAGGATTATATATTTTTTTGTTTTGAGACCCCTCCGATTTACCTTGCGACCCCACGGGGTACCCTCAACCCCAGCTTAGGAACCACTGGTCTATTGGATGGTTGGTCTCTCTAAAACTTTGGTCCAAATCAAGATATTGTAAAAGTTGGAAAAATTTATATTATTATTATTATTATTATTATTATTATTATTATTATATTATTATTTCTAGATAGATCAGCTTTTTATTTAGAAAACTAATGTTGATGTAAAAATGTCTGTATATATTCATTCATTAAGACTCCTGATGTGTTCTATGTGACTAACCCGACCTTTCCTCTATAAATATGAACAATCTACTGGGATGGAGACGCTTTTAAGTTTGCTGGTCATAATCAAACTCCCCCACTTTCTATTTTTAACTCTCTATTTTTAGAGTGTTTAGTTTTCCTCTAGTTTCACTATCAGGATAAAATGTCAACATTGCACAAACTACAGAAATCTAATCAGCAACCATTTTGATAATAAATTAATCGTTTTTTGGATATTTGGAGGACAGGATTGAATATTTTATTTATATTTATTATTTTATAGACTAAACAATTAATCTGATAATTGTAAAGAATATTCATAAAATATAATCGGCAGATTAATGAAAATGTTGCAGCCCTGTAGTTTATTTCAGACTTACTTATAGTAAGATTGCTATTAAATTTGCTGAGGATATTCTTGCTCCAAATATGAGAATTTATTTTATATTTAGTTTTATATTATTTCTTTGTTGAACAAGGATATTAACAAAATATAGCAACATAAAGCCAAAACAGAACCACATTTAGAGGACGAAAAATATATAAGCATGGCTTTAATAATGCACTTATTTACCGTCCAAAACCTTCGTATGTTGAGGTGAAATGAACATTTCAGCCTCTGAGTTTATTACCAGCACTTTAGACTTTAATCCAGTGTATTTCTGTCGCGTGGTCTAACAAACAGACAATGTGCAGTATGTACATGTTTTGAAGACAGTTGAAAAGCAGCTTCTGTCCACCTAATAAACATAAACACTTGATCAAAACTCAACCTCGTCATGGTCGTGCTCTCCTCCTCCTCTTCCTCTCAGAGCTTGTTGCTGCAGATCGGTGAAGCGATGCTGGTGGAGGAGGCACAGGAGGCCGAGCGGGAGAAGATAAAGCACATGGAGGAGAACTGTCCCGCCTTATACATCTCAGGCTGCATGCATGATCTCCAGGTAAACCTCCCCATCACCTTGGATACTGGGTGGAGACCAGAAGCAAACACTTGGCAGATGTTAGTCTTAGCAGCTTTATAGGACTGTAGACACTGTACAGTTAAATGGGTATGTATTATTGTACTTGCGCATAGCATTTAAACACATTATTTTTACAAACACATATTTATTAGCAACAGCTCCGATGAGGCTTTCCCACTAGTGCCTCGTGGGAAAACAAAAATCCCATGGGAGCTCCCACTGTTGAACACATAAACATACATGTTGAGAGAATGGTTCCCCTGATTGCTACATTGGCCGTGTTTGTGAAAAAGGGTTATAACAGCAAAATGAAGGTTCATCCTTCACCTCTCTCTCTCTTTTCTGGTCTATTACAACAATCAGGAGCTGTGCCGGAAACTTCACAAGCAGATTGATACGTTGGACGAGGAGCGATACGACATGGAGATCAAAGTGAAAAAGTCCAACAAGGAGGTACGCCTTTTTATTTTTTATTTCGATATAGAGCCCTCTGATCTCAATAACCAACAAGAGCTACGCCATGTTGCATATCGCAGGCTGATCATGTCAATCCTGTGTCAGAGAGGCCGCATATATGGTCTCAAAAAGTAGATTTTTATTATTAACAGTTTCTTGATTCCACCTCAGTCATTGTCGTAAAGCAACAATGCACAATAACAACTATTAAGGCTTGTCTTGTAAATGTTTATATGCATCTTCAAGACAACCCACAACTTACCATTTTTCCATTGACACAGACTGTAGATTGTTAAATATACACACACACTCACAGATGGTCTGAGTAACTGTCTTCTCTGTCAGATCGACGACCTGAAGCTGATGGTTCAGGATCTGAAGGGAAAGTTTAAGAAGCCGGCCCTGAAAAGGGTGCGGATGTCTGCCGATGCCATGCTGGCAGCTCTGCTGGGATCCAAACATAAAGTGTCCATGGACCTTAGAGGCAACCTGAAGCAGGTCAAGAAGGAGGTGAAAGAGGAGGTGGGTGCTTTAGATTTTTACATTTGACACTGAATCACAATTACAGCATGACTACATTTTAAATGTTTGCGTAACCGATTCCTCTATCTTCTCTGAATTATCTGGTTTCATCTCTGAAATCAAACTTTAGCATACAAATGCAACAACAGAGAGCATTTTAGATCAAATAACATGTAATTAGAGAGTGTGAACCAATCATTATTAGTGATTTGAATCTGCTGCTTCTCTTTACATGTGTTCGTTTGCAGGAAAAGCAAACAGGCGACTGGAGGAAGAACATCGAAGACAAGTCCGGGATGGACGGCAGGAAGAAGATGTTCGAGGCAGAGGCTTAAACACCAGCGTGTTGTTCTCCTGCTGACCAGCCTTATTCATTTCTGTCTATTATGTGAGTCCATGTTGTTGCAATGTGTATAAGTGATAGAATAAATAATGATGTGGTACTTTTGTGTGTTTCATGGCGATAATTTGATAAATTATGAAATAGGGTGCTACAGAACACAGATTGTAAATGCTACGATCAAGATAAACACATTTCAGGACTACAAATGGAAATAATGAGTTAAGTAAAGCCATGCAATTAAAAGGTCAAAAATCCCAAAAAATAAATTAGTAAAGCAGATAATAGACATATTAGAAGTATAACATTGTTAACAAGTATATTAGTTTTGCTTTTGAAAACTGATTTAAATGCACAAGTTTATTATTATTATTATTACTTTACTTAAGTAACAGTATTATTATTAAACGCTTTGTTCTTGAACACATCATGGGAAACACTCATAAAAGCATGTAAAAATGGGTTTTTGAAAGATATTTTTAAAAGGGCAAATACATTTGCATTTTGTTCCGTTACTTTTAGAGACAGAAACTGAGAAGTCCTGCTCTAATTTGTGTTTAATTGTCTTTGATGTTAAAGGGTGAATACAGTTTGTTTCTTATAAACAATCAATCATTCTTATAAATTGGATTAGCGCAATTTAGTTGATTGCACATACACAATATACACATACGCAAAATACTTAATTCATATGCTATTTCATTAAAAAACAAATCTTTTTTTTCAGAAAATGCGCAGGGCCGGATTGCCACTATAGAGCACTCGCCATTTCAGTTTCAGTTCACTACCATTCAATCACATTACCACAACATACAGTAATTTTGTAATAAGACCGACAACCTAGGGCCTGTTAGTGAGTGTGGGATTTTAATCTTTCTCCATTCCTTCCCTTCCCTGTACATGAAATATTTCTACAATAAAATTAAACAAGAACACGACAGTACAAAATACATGTTATTCACAGATGTTAAGTACATTTAAAGTTTGTAATGTGTGTGGGGTAAGTATGCTCTTTTACAATAAAGTTTTTTTGGGAGGAAGTATTTTATTTTTTTTTGGTAACGTGATGTGACGTCACGTGAAGACCCTGTGATCCGCTGGTGGAAGTAGAGGGACTCAAACCAGCAGCTACACCAGCGGGCTACGATTATTACCATTTAAAGACGAATATCAGTAAATCCGCTCATTAAGGGACAAGACAAGGCGCTTCAGGTCGCGCTGCTGGCCGCTTATTTCCGCACAAAGACACAAAGATGACGGCGGCGGTGTTCTTCGGCTGCACCTTCATTGCCTTCGGCCCAGCCATCGCTCTGTTCCTGTTTACCATCGCCCGGGAGCCGCTAAGGGTCATTTTTCTGATAGCAGGGTGAGAGTTTCTCTATACTCATCAACGCGGGGTGATAGTAAACGTGTCTTCGTCATAGCAGGGTGACGCTGCCTTGTTTAATTAGATAAACCCCCAGTATTTACCAGAGCAAGTTAGCTTGCTAGCTAACAGACGAGCTTCATTAGCTAGCTGCTACTATTAGCTTCCATTGTGAGACATCTTGCTAGTTTCTTTCTCATTACTCGCACGTGAAGTTAATGCCAAACTGTTCAGGCTCGTGCTGACACGCATACACACGCACTAAATATCCAGTTGTATAGTCCAAACTCATTCTCTTTTCTGAAGCATTACTTGAACGCTTTCATTTTGAATTATACAAACAGCTATTAATCAAATGACGTGTGATATACAGTCAATGCAGGATGATGAGTACATTTCTACACAGGCCATTCAGTGACGCTTTTCTGCAAGAAGGTTGTATCAAGATCAATTGCAACATGATGTTCTAATCCTATGAAGCCCTGTGGTAAAACAGTGGTAGATGTGCTCTTTGCTGGCTCCAGAGATACACTTGATCTTTATTTCCCTGGCAGTGGAGAAGCCCAAGGATTCAAGCTGCACAAGGGTTTTCCAACTTCATGAAGTACACTATGTAATATGTAGCTGCACTTAAATTGGTGTCCCCTAAATACATCCAAATCATTCATCAATTTGCCACTTTAGTAATAGTATAATGGTATCTAATTTAGGGAGTGGTGTCCTGAAGAAGAGAAGTTAGAGTCATGGGCTTATGACTAGGAAGTTCTTTGAATCTGCAAATCTTAACTTTTAATGAATAAAGTTTCAAAATGTATGCTTTTTTTGTTGCCGCTGTGTCAGAGAAGTATTGATTCAATTAATTAAAAAAATGTGTTTCAGCTCCTTTTTATATACATGGGGTATTAATGAATTATGAATGCATTAGACAATAGACAGAAACCTAGAATGCCGCAATTTTGATAATCGATTAATAGTTATTTTTTTACGGAAAAGCTTCTCAAATGTGAATATTTGCTTTTTGTATTTTTTTTAATCACCTACTATAAATTGAATATTTTTGGCTGCCCAAAACAATCTTTAGGTTCTGGGAAGTTGAGATTTTTCAATATTTTCTGTCTAAAATGATCTTAGTTGCTGCCCTATGTAAGGGTATCAGATTATTAGAAACACCTGTGTTTTTTACTTCAGTAAGTTGGGTTTTGTACTTTTGGTATATGTTTTATCTCAGTGCTAAATGCAGTAATAATAATATCAATGACTATAACATTATTTTAAATAAATTAATTGGCAATTAATGTCCTGTTTAGTAAGCTGTAAAATATATTTTAGCCTGGTTTTGTACTCTGTACTCCAGCCGGGTTTTAAAAATGGACAGCCTGTTGAAGTGTGAATGCCCTGTGGGAATAGCCTACTTTTAGTTATATAGATCGTAAGGCTGCAGGTGTGAATCCACATTCACAGCTATGTGTGCCTTCTGAGACTTGGAGGCAGGCTTAAAAAGACATTAACAGGTGAATAAATATGTTAAATAGAGAATTCATTGGACTGAACTCAAACTAAAGAATACATTCAGGAATCCCCTCAGGTGTCACACCAGCCTGTTCTTGTGCGTTTTCTTCGTATAACTAATTGTGCATCTGCTTATTTTTCATCTCAGAGCGTTTTTCTGGCTGGTGTCTCTGCTGCTGGCCTCTCTGGTCTGGTTCATCTCTGTTCAGATCAGTAATAAGGACAGCGTGACGCAGCAGAAAGGTCTCCTCATCTTCGGCGTGGTGCTGTCGGTCCTGCTGCAGGAAACCTTCCGCTTCGCTTACTACAAGCTGCTGAAGTAAGTCGCTGCCACACGTCGTCCTCGACACAGTCTCTGTTATAACACTTACTCAATTTGATTATATTCTGTGTGAATATTTTCATTTGGTCTTGAGCTGTTTACCATCATAATCAGATTTTCATCACATTCTTCATTGTAGAGTTGTATGTTTTTGCATGAATTCACATCTCAATCGATTTTTAGTATCTTCTGTCAGCAGGGTATTTTTACTGCTGTTTGACATGACTGAAGGAGGGAAGGAAAATGTAAACATTATCTGGATGGCAGAGACTACTAGATCAAACGATTGCTGTGTCCAAAGTCCCTACTACAAACTAACTTTACACTGTATATTCTATATAGCACTACTGCGTTTGCAGTTAGTATACAACAAATGAACACGATGCATCTGGAAGTCAATCAAACTACTGCTAAAATATCTTTCTAAATATTTAAAACTTTATTGGTTTTCTAAGATCTTTCTGCAGCTCCGTCTCCTTTTGTGCATAGCATAGGGTCCGTGAACAGTACACTCAGTGAATTTTAATGGGCACACCAACTTTTTGTAGTTTACTTAATATCGTCACACAAGAGTTAGCATGTAGTCTGGAATTGGGACAAAGCTAAAGTTAATGAACACCAGCAGAACCACTAGAGGCCACTAAAGTTTAATATTCTGAAAGTTGTCCTGCAGTGAAATGAATGACCTGCTGCCTTTTTACCATCCAAAAGTAACACAGGCACAGTGTTTATAACACTATACTGGTCAATACTGAGAGATAATAATGATTTTGCTTTCTGTTTTTTAATTGGACCAGAACCCAAGGTGATGTCATCATGTGTCCAAAACTCAAAGATATTCAGTTTATTCTCATCCAAGACAAAGAAAAACAGCAAATATTCATATTTGAGAGGCTAGAACCAGTGAATTTTTGAACAAACTTAATTTAAATGAACTTAAATTCATTTTTTGTCGATTAACTAACAACATCACAGCTCAGAAAAGTGACCTACGGTACTCAATGTCAACACTCTTCAGTTTGAGAAATTTAAACCTGAAGTTGTGTAGGACTTTAAAACCAAACTTCTGCACTCTCTTATCAGCATTATCGCACCCTGACTTCTAGTTTCCCAGCGTGTTTGTTCCCTCTGGTGTCCCAGTTTGTTCCAGTTTCTCACCATTAGTCTTTTTCTGTTGAAGGGTCATTGTTGCAGCGCGTATCATCTTCCTCAAACTGACATACATATTTCTTATGGATGTTCTTGTTTACAGCTCGCAGTGAAGCAACAGGAGCTAAACGGCTCATGTGTCTATTTATCTGTGTTTTCTTGCAGGAAAGCAAATGAAGGCCTTCTCACTCTCAGTCAGGAGGAAACCATGCCGATCTCCATACGGCAGCTGGCCTACGGTACAGTTAGTAGATATTTTGCCACGTATTCATTTTTTAAAGGGCCCTCCACCAATTTTACAGATCAATTTCAGTTTACTTGTCATGGGAGTAGTAATCGTATTAGTCCTTGTATTATGTCTTCTGTGGTTCTGACATTTTAACAGAAAGCCTGCATTACAAACGTAGGACCAGGCAGCGGAGATCTAACAAAAGATGCATCTTAACACAGACTAAAAGTCAGGATATCGCTTGTCTCAGCAGCTTCGTTTTTTACCATTCTTTTTTTTTACATCACCGTTTAGGACAGTGCTTCTCAAACTTTTTCTGTCAGGCCCCCCTTTGGCGGACGAAAATATTTCAGGCCCCCCCTCGCCCCAACAAAATAGTCATGAAATGGGCCATGTTTAAATTTATTGAAATAACACCAATATCGTGACCTTTCAAATTGTGCAACCACTTTACAACTGTGCAATTGTGCAACAACATAACAATACAGTCCAATACACTCAAAGACTGTGCTTTTTCAAAAATAAAGACATCTTGTAACATTGCAAGTGTTTTAAAAACACTGCTTTTTAAAAGCAGTGTCAAAAACTTGTGAACAAACTTGTGAAAAACTTGTGAAAAAACTTGTGAAAGAACTTGTGAAAGAAGTTGCAGTGCATTGCAATACAATTCAAGGACACTGCTTTTTTTTTATAAATAGATAAAAAACTTTGTGAAAAAACTTGTGAAAAACAGTGGAGTTGCTCAGTGGCCAATGGTGTCAGACTGTGGTTGTAACTGGGCAGCTCCCAGGTATGAATGGAACTGTGTGAATGTGAAGCAGGGCGTAGCTGAAAAAGAGCATCTGTGCTCAGCGAACCTACCCTGGGTAAATAAAGGTTAAACAACAGCATTAGTGGCTGCAATGAGCCTGTTTTGAACTACACATCTTTTCAAACCGAGGTTGCAGGCTTGATACTGCCACTCTCAAGTCATGCTCAATGTTGAGCTTAGACCTGTGCTTTGTCTTCAGTGAAGCAACAGCTGAAAATCCAATCTCACAGAGGTTTAATTCATTCAGCTTTCCAAAGACATCGCTGAGATAGGCCAGTTTCATGAGAAATTGTTCATCATTGAACTTGCTTGCAGCTTCATTCATGCTCTCCTCCTCCAAGAACACCCGAATCTCCTCTCGTAGTTCGAAGACTCGCGACAACACCTTCCCTCGCGAGAGCCACCTTGCCTCGCTGTGAAACAGCACCGCAGAATGGTCAGCTCCCATCTCCTCACACAGCGCAGAGAACAGGCGCGCTTTCAGGGGTCGGGTTTTGATGAAATTCACCACGTTTATAACATCTGTCAAAACCTCATTCAGCTCAGGGCTAAGCTGTCTTGACGCTAGCGCCTCTCTGTGAATGACACAGTGCGTCCATTGCGCGTTTGGCGAGACCCCCTTGATGAGCGCCTGTAGCCCCCTCTTTTTCCCTGCCATGGCCTGCGCACCGTCAGAACAAAATCCCACACAGTTCTCCCATTTCAGTCCATGTTCTGTCAGATAACTGTCAATCATTTTGAAGAGCTCATCAGCTGTCGCTCTGTTTTTGATATATTTGCAAAACAGCAGATCTTCAATCAGTGACTGGGAATTTACAAATCGAACATAGCAAATAAGCAAACAGTCTTTATTGCTGTCAGTGGCCTCATCCACTTGTATTGCAAAACGTTTGTTTTTCAGTGACTCCGTGAGTTGTTCTTCCAGATCATTCGAAATGTCACATATACGTCTTGCAATGGTGTCATTGGACAGGGGGATACACTTCAATTTTGCGGCGGTTGTCTCATCAATTATTGTTGAAACCATATCGAGAGCAGCGGGGAGGATGAGATCCTCAGCTATCGTGTGTGGTTTCTTACACTTGGCGATTCTATATGCGACCTTGTATGATGCTAGTTGTGCTTTGCTGTTCACTGATGCAGCTTTTACCATTTGCGTCTCCTGCTTACGGTATTCCTCGAGTTTTCTCTTAAAGAAGTCGAGTGGCTTCTTGACGTGACTGGGATGTGATGTCTCAATGTGTCTTCTCAGTTTGCTGGGTTTCATGCTATCAGCTGCGAGGGTTTTCTGACATACAACACACAGGGGTCTCTCCTCACCTCCCACAACATTCGCTGTGAAGCCAAGAGCGAGATATGCCTCGTCATATTTTCTCAACTTGTTTTTTGGTTTATTACCGTCACACGAAGCATCGGTGGCCTTCCTTTTAGTACCTGTCAAAAATGCCTCCATTCTGTTCACTGACAAAAAGCGGACAGCTTTTGCCTTTTACTACCGCCTTGCCAAGCGCGGGGAGCTGAATGAAACCAGAGCGGGAGCGAGAGCGAGGGGGCGTGACCGCGCGCTTTGTTTTATGGGTGTGCGTTCAGCACATAAAACCCGCGTAAAAACACACATTTCTCCCGGTCGCTCGCGCCCCCCCTGTCATGCCTCTGCGCCCCCCCTGGGGGGCGCGCCCCCCACTTTGAGAAACACTGGTTTAGGAGTACAATAATAGCTCGCTGGGGTACTAACAGACATTAATCCAATCCCTTAAATTTTGTTTTAATTAAAGAATTTTGATCAAGAGCTGTATTGAGCGGGACATTTTTTAGTTGAAAGATGAACTTATCTTATGCTCCCTGGCGGACAAACTCTGACAGGCACCTCGTTTCAGTTTCTAAATGACCGTGAACACATATTTATGACTTTGAAACTGCACTTTCTTGTTGCTAATCGGCCAACACATACCCCAGTATCGATTTATAGCTAATAAATAACACTCCTCTTTGTCATTCTTTTGCCTCAGTGTCCGGCCTCGGTTTCGGCTTCATGAGTGGAGCGTTCTCGGTGGTGAACATCCTGGCGGACTCTGTGGGACCGGGGACCGTGGGGATCCATGGAGACTCTCAGCACTACTTCCTATCCTCAGGTACCATGGCCCACACATATTTCCAGCTGTTGGATAAAACCAAATTCTGTCTTATGTCTTTGTCCCCCCCAAACATAGATGAGACTTGGATGTGTTTAAAGCCAATAAACTCTCTACTCATACACACTTTAATTTAAATGTTACCACCCCTTTTCTGGGGGTCAAAAGGCATTCTGGGAAGGTGAGGCAAGTTAAGGAAAATATTGTGAATTTGATAAAGAATTGCTTAGTTTTGATGTAACACTTTTCCTTTTCCAGCCTTCATGACCTTAGCCATCATCCTGCTTCACATGTTCTGGGGTGTCGTCTTCTTTGACGCCTGCGAGAAGCAGCGCTGGTGGGCGGTGGGCGCTGTCGTCATCAGCCACCTCGTCGTTTCCTGTCTGGTGAGTGATGCTGGAGGGTTTGAGGGCGATGAGAGCTGGGTGGGCGGTTGCTATTGATGAGTGGATGAAGCCTTATGAAGCTTTGGGGGGGCTTTCTTTCTATTTGAGCCGAAAGGGCTAATTTATTTTAACTCCATCCTTGATGGTTTGTGTAACTGTAAGTCACAAAAAGATGGGAAAAAATGTCACGTCACAATTATCCTTGCCAAAATAATAGCAATTGATAATATTATCCCAATAATGATCAAAATATGCTTAAACCCTTTAAATATTTTATTTTAGAAAAAAACATTTTGATTGTGTCTGAAATGGGACGTGTATCTTTTTTTTTTTTGTTTGTGAAAAAACAATCAAGCAATCTTAAATACAGCAATCATAAATCATAAGGTCCCCTGCATATATAAAAGATAATTAAAGGATGAATTAAAAAAATATACAGAACAGGAACATTGTGTAAGTCTGCTCTTTCTTAGATGATAATTCCTGTAATTTTTTAATAACTGCTCCATCTTTTTCAAGTCACACAATGTGAGGGTATTCACGGTTATCTAGATAATAGACATTCACCACAATCAACTTATCACAAGTTTTTTTTTTAGTTTTTTTTTATGCGATTTAAAAAATTTTTTTTTTAAAAACTCCCTAAAAGAAACCCCACAATCAAAGGGGTAAAAATGTAACAAAACCTAAGGGAGAGACTGAGGAGGGTAAGTACCCCGGCAGTCTAAGCCTATAGCAGCTTAACTAGGGGCTGGTCCAAGACAAGCCTGAGCCAGCTCTAACTATAAGCTTTATCAAAGAGGAAAGTCTTTAGCCAACTACCCCAGTTCCATTGTTACTTTGAAAAGTGGAATTTAAAAGATGCTGCAGTTTTACGTCCCTGAAGTAGAATCAGTGGAGGAGGAAGAGGAGGCGGAAGAGGAGGAGGAAGAGGAGGCGGAAAAGGAGGCAGTTCAAGTTTAAACTGCACTGAAACCACATTTCTCCCCCGGCCACCTACTTTAATACAAGCCATAGTTGCATGAAAATGAGCTGGTGTACAGTTTAGCATAGCTGTCATCATCATTCATAGAAATGTTATCATTCAGTTTGATGGCTATTTTCTGTACAGTGTTAAAAATTTTTACTATTACTTTTGTCTCATTTATAACTTGGTATCCACTGGAAATGTTCTCATACTTATGATTTATATCTTTCAAGTGTACATCGCAATATTTCTGTTATTCTCCTCATCAAATTAATGTGCCGATCACAACCTATGGTTGCAAAACTGTCAAACTGAAGAGCTCTCAGTGACGTTTGAAGCTTGTACTGCAGTGAGCGCTGGAAAACCTACAGTGATGTGAAACGGAAGGAAAACAGGAGAAGACCACAAACTAAATGTTGTTTATTTGTTTCTCGTCTTCTCACACAGACCTTCCAGAACCCCCAGTACATTGCCAGCCTAGTTCCCACCTACATCATCTTGTTCGTGATGGGCATCTGGGCGTTTTACTCCGCCGGCGGCTCACTCAGGAACCTCAAACTCTGCCTCACCTGCAAAGACAAGGACTTCCTGCTCGCCAACCACCGGCCCAGATAACGCAGCACGCCAGGCAGTGTGCAGGACTCTCTACCCAAAGATGACCAAGTTCACTCACACACACACACACACACACACACACACACACACACACACACACACACACACACACACACACACACAGCGAAGAAGCAGTGTTAACCTTCTGTTAATTTGCTGTTTCACTTAGGAGGTATTTCATCATCTTAAATCTAAAAACATAAAAGTAAAAGCAGTGTAAGTAAATGATCAAATCATGTCCAGCTCAGAAGCAGAAGTTTGTTTGTATGATGAGGTTCTATTCAAAAATACAAAATCTCTGATATCTGGCTGATGGTGTCCCCTGTTTGTCGCTCTGAAAGAAACGACAAACCTACAAAAGGTCTTTGAAGCTGGCGACACTCCTGACATTCTGTACATATTCCAATGTTTTCAACTATCTTCTTTTCAAATGTGTCAAATCTGTCAAAGGGTGGATTTGTCATATATGAACAAAACTCTTTGTGTAAATATTTATGCATTTTTAATTCTCTGATGTGTAGATAGCGACAAGTCTTAACCTTTTTCAAGATGTGATATCTTTAGTCTGTGTAAGAACTTGCCTTTTGATTTGAAATGAACAAAGATTTAAAGAAGCTGAGAGGGGACGTGACTGGAATTTATTGTTTGTTTAATCCCAGTTACCTTGAGGTCACGACTTGGGTTACTTCTGTAGGACATATAAATGAAGTAATCCCGATTACTGTTAGTTGTTTTTTTTTTATTCCACGCACGAGTATTTATGCCCTGATCAAAGATAAAGGTTACTAGTTTGAAGGCTAAATGCACAAACATTTAATTTCAATGAATTTAATTTGCATTACTATTTCTCTCCTCCTGTTATCCCAAATCGCTTTTACTTTTTTCCCACAGGAATTACTAAATCTTAATTGCCACACACAGCATCTTATGAAAGAATATTTCTTCTATCTCATCGTTGTGAGAGGGAAAATGTTTAATATGGCCAAGTCTTTATCGAAAGGTAACTGGAGTCAAATAAAATCTCTCAGCTTCCGTATCGATTAGCAGATGATTCATGTACTTTATTTCTCACTTTTTTGTGTACACAAACCCACGATTATAATTCATAAATACGACCATGAACGGGTGGAAGTTTTGGCTTTGTGATCTTTGAATGTTCAATTCCTTTGTTGCTTTTTAAAAAAAAAATGTTTTTATGTTTGTGAGCGAGTGCAGGAGTTAACGTGAATGATGTAAAAAATTCCAAACTATTAATGGTTTCCTTATACACCTGATCTACTTGTACAGTTTGTATAGATTACAGTCTGCCTTGTTTCTACGAGTGAACTAGTTAAAGGTGTAACTTGGAACCTTTTGCCTTCAGTATGTTGCTTTCCTGCGTCGTGCTGGGGCTTTACTCCAGACAGAATTGAATTTGGCTTGTTCACTTGGGTAGAGAAGGCAATAAAATCTGCCTTTTTATGAAGGTTATCATTTTTGTTTTTTGTTGAAATGAATTTAAAGGGGTGTTGGTGCAACTTAATAAACATTTTTGCAGGATGTAGTTTGTGGTGCTGTTGAACTCGAAGGGGCTTCTGTTAATTGAGGCCACGCCTCGTTGATATAAATGAGGTGAACAAAATAATAGAAACACCTATAGTACAGTATAATGCAATACAATTCAACAGCACTGCAGGCATTTATGCTCCCTGCAGGATGAATTGTAATAACTTTGATCTCGTTTTCATCTAGTATCCTCATTAGGTCAGGTTATATTTTGGCTTATGACAAAATACTTCTAAAACTAAAGACATTCCCATCAAACCTTAGCTGTCACCTTTTTTTTTTTTTTGAGCAAATGTTAAAATGCTAACACATTCAACTAAGATGGTTACATTGTAAGCATTAAACCCGCTAAACATCAGCATGTTGGCATTGCCATCGGGATCATGTTGATGTTAGCATTAAGCTCAAGATGTGTCTTCTAGAGGAACTCGTGGGTCTGATGCTGAGTGCCACAAACCGGTTAGAAATCAGATAATATTGAGTTAAAAATAACCGCAGGCATATTATTCATCTCCTGACACAACCATCTAATTTCATGCAGAAACTTATAAATCTACAGAAAACAATCAGTCATTTCATGGCACCTCTTAATGAGCAGTCTGCGGGGAACAAAGCAGGCGCCAAGGTTTCCAGTACAGTGTGTGTGAGTGTGTTTGTGATGTGGCAAAAGCCTTGTCTGCTTCAGAAGGATGCTTCAGTTCTCACGTTCGTAAAGAGACACACCTGTAGGAGTGTGTGTGTGTGTGTGTGTGTGTCTGTGGGTGTGTTTAAGAAGCTAATCGCACAAACAAATCAAAAATCACTCACTTTTTAAAAAAAAAAAAAAAAAAAAAATGTTGGCTCTTAAATCCTCCCTCTACCCCCCCTCCTCTCACTCTCCTGGTCCTGTTTCCATTTATGAAAGCAGACACCTCCTGGCTGGGCGACACAAAGCCTGTTGGGCTCTCTGAGGGCTTCAGTCAGTCAAAGGCCTTTTTTTACCCAGACAGCAGACAGACAGGCGCAGGAAGTGTTTCCTCTGCAGAAAAAAACAGACTTTCACATGCTAATGTGAGTGTGCAGCTGGTGACACGGGGGTCACCTCGGCAATATTAAAGGTTTGTGTTTCCTGTCAGATGTGAGGAGGTTGTATGTTCAGGTTCAGATCAGGTCGTCACAGTCTGAGCAGCAACCAGAGGACAGGCCATCGAACTAAAAGGAACATAATGTAAAGGTTTCACTCAACTCCTCTTTTTGAAAATGCTCCCTTAAATATGTCCACCCCGCTAAAAGCACCAGTTTTAAATGTTGGATTCAATGAACAACATGGGGCTAAAAATATAATTAAAGAAAAGGGAGAGCAGTGTGTTTATCATTCATATCCCTGACCGTCTGTCTGCATGCAAAGTAGACATTTTAGCTTTCAGGTGGCAGTAGACAAAAAGTCAGGTGAGCAAATGCAATCAAAGTCTTGATCATGTTTGTAGTTCAAATCTTGTTAGTTAATTTTTGATAAAAAATTTCCTGCATTTTATGTTTTTGAATTTTTTTTGTTCAGCGCATTCATTTTATTTCTAATGTGAGGCAAATTGCACCATACTTAGAGATAGAGTACTTTATGAATCCCAGTGGGAAATTGTACCATCAAAGCAGCTTAGAGCAACATTTTTACTGTACATATATACAGTTCATGTGTAATGATGTGCAGTGGAAGCCTAGTGAAGTGGCCATAGTAGTAGTGCAAAAAAAAATGTTGGAGTGAAGTTATAGATCAGATAATTGAAAGATGTTAAAAGGCATAGGATGAGGGTGTTTGCATTCGTCTTAATACAATTGTACAAAATATAATTTTTAAGTAAAAATTTAGTGAAGGAACTCTTTTGCTGTGTTTAAGTTCCAGTCCATCCAAAACTTCTGAACCAACTTTGCTGCTGAGGAAAACATACAAATAAAAAAAAAAAAATCCAGTTTTGACCTGCAATGTTTTTAGTGCTTTATTTTTCCCTCTCTCCCTTTTTTTTTTTTTTTTAAAAAAAAAGAAATGTTCTTACTCATTTTCATTTTGCATGCTAATTTCCAATTCCCTCCACAGGCTGCTCCACTGGCAGTGGACCACAGAGAGGCACTGTTCTCTCTGTAAAAACTGCAGTTACACGTAAACATGTCGGGTTCAAACAGATCTGGATGTATATTTTATGTGCTATGAAAGGTTTATGAGGTTTGATTTAGACTTACAACAGTAATATCATAGATACAAGGCATCTCACGGGGTTTTGTGTTTTGTAACGTATAGGATATATTTGAATTATTATTAATTTAATTGTTAATTATGTCACCAAATCAAACCTAATCTGCAGCTGGAAGTGGTTTTAGTGTCAGATTTGTCTGCTGCAGTCCGAAGGTTAGCGCACCGAAGCGTGGGCTCCCCGGCTCGGCCCCGCCCACCTGCGCGCCCACCTGCGCATATTTTATGCTAATGAGCAGGTGCACCGGTTCTTGAGGCGCGCGGCGGGCTGCTCGGGGATGATCCGGATGGAGCAGCGCAGGGAGCAGCGGCAGTCCAGCCGGAGGGTTTTCACCAGGTGATGCTGTCCAAACCCGACTGACTGCGGATCCGCGAAACACGAATGGATCCCTATTTAAGACGTAGCTGGAAAAGGCTTTTTCACTTATTATCTTTGTATTTTATCCTAGTTTATCAAGGTGAGTCATCCACACACGCGCCACTCTGATCTGCTGGTTACATTGCACATGCAATGAAGTGTGATTTCTTAATGAAAGTGGAAAATAATAATATAATATAATCAGTTATCAAAATGTTCTTCCATTTGCTGTTTTAAGAGTTTAAAATACAGGTTTTTACCGCTGTTAAAACTGTTCTCATTGTCTTTCTCTGAATTTGCTTTTCAGTTTTAATTGATCTCCTTTTATTGAAGTAGTATTGATTTTCTCAATTATTATTTATTTATTTGGACTATTAATTTATTTCGCATGATTTCAGCGCATCTGTCCTGGGGTGTTGAGAGAGTGAACCATTCTAACTGGAATGAATTTAATAAGTGAGTTATTTTTTTATATTTGAATAGCAATGTGATATTTTTTATTATTTCATTATAACTTTAAATGTTTTAGCTTAGTAATTTGCATTATAGCCTATATACAGTACATTGTATTGTATGTAAATAAGTTACTATATATATATATATATATATATATATATGTATACATACACATATCTATATATATCTATATATATATATATATATATATATA
>CALSBV010010478.1:4587386-4597628 GCA_943590825.1 Bovichtus diacanthus
TGTACTGGATTATCTAACTCAAGCAGCTGAAAAGATCTGAAATCATTGGTTGCCTGAATGTAAGGACATCAAACTAAAAACATATAGCATGCCTTGAAATGTGTTTTTTTCTCCCCCAGGTGTGCTGACTCATGATATAGAACTGTTTGGAAACAGCTGGGTGGAGACGGAGCCCCACGAGGCTCGATGTCCCATGGTGACCTCTGGCTTCTCTTCACCCTGTGCTGCGGTCGAAGCTCATGTCCTGCTGGTAAGATGTCCAAAAAAAACTGTAGCTTCTCTGCTGCAGTGAAACGCTAATGCTTATATGATTGATTAAAAACTATCTTTGTGTGTTTTGTGGCTACAGAAAGTGGAGGAGGTGTGTGCAATGCTGCTGGATCCACCATTTCAGAGCTGCCACGACTTTGTCAGTCCCCTGTCCTACATGGCCAGCTGCTCCAACGACCTCTGCATGTAAGAACACCAGATTCTGATCTACCCTGTTGAGATACCTTGCATTCATTTTGTCCTGATGGTGGCCTTGATGAAACATCAGAGTGTTACCAAAATCATAAAGGATAATCAGTTGTGGACCCTGAATATCCACAGAAAGTTTTTATGGAAGTTGAGCTCTTTGTTTTTCAGATATTGTGATGATATGGAGTTTCAAATTGGAAAGGGTTCATCCTTAGGACAGCATGAATATGTGCTTGAGATATGTCTTGTGTACAATTGAAATTGGCATTAGAGGAAAGATCAGGGGGTAACCAAAGCCGTTACAATTCTGTGGAACACGAATATCCATACCAGTATTCAGTATTCATATTTGAATTGTGGCCAAAATGACATGCTGGAATTAAACACCTGATGCACCTCAGCTGTTTATTCCCTGTTCTGAAAGAAGATGAGAGAGCATTTTACTTCCCATCATGTGTTTTTTTTTTTTTTTTACTTCACTGACTCAGCTGGAAATCTGAGTCGGACAATCCCAGGAGGGCCGGACCATCTCCGGGCTCTGATCCAGCACTTTATACTGGCCAACTGGAGGGAACACTTAACAGTTAGAGGCAACATTTATTTGGTAGTGGAAGAAGATGTAGAATTGATGGATGTGAATCATTTATCTGGCAGTAACTACAGCAGAATGCATGATGCTCCCTATACATTTAATGTAGTCCCACTTCTTGAAATTACTTTCAATTTCAGTTGAGTTGTCTACTTTTTTAGACATTTTTATGTTAGTTTTTAAAGCCTATAAATGTAGGATTTGAACATTTCTGACATTGGTGTCTCCTTGCAGTCTAATAAAATACACCATGGCAGACAGCAATGTACAACAACGCTACCCTCTGATTAAAACTTGGGACACTGGAGCTGAATGCAGCATAGCCTGCTCCAATTTTTTATTGGGATTGTCTCATTTTTCTAAGTGCGTTTCTTTCATTTAGTTGAGTTTAGTTTATACGACAAAGTTCAAATACAATAGTAAAAATAACACGATAAAGTCCAGTTGATTTCCATCGTGGTCCCTGATGTTCCATCAATAAATTTCACATATGGAATAATCACAGAAAAAAATATTTTGAATAACGCAGCTGTCCTATAGTTGTATACACTTAAATTTCCAATATACACTGCAAACAAATGTACGTCGGGTTAATGGAAAACCAATAAAAATAGCTAAACAAAAAAAAAATCTTTACAGAGGTACTTTAGTTTAAAATGAATAACATCCTGCACTGGGTATTTTGAATTTTGAACATCTTCAGTTCAAGCTGCAGTTATGTGAAATATAAGGTGGAACTTTATGTTTTGAAATCTCTTGGACTTTTATGTTACAATCATCGTCCACAAAGAAGACTGTGAGCACTTTGTGTTTCTGTCTTGTTTAAAATGTTCCCACTCACAGCTTTCTCAGTTGTGTGTTTTGGTGGCTCAGGTCCATGATCCTGAACGTGCCCTCCTTCTGTGAGTAACATTATCCCTGGCAGTCTGTTACTTAACACTAGGTTATGGGTGATGAAGACAAAACAGTTTGATACAGTATGATACAGCCATACTACAACACACTTTTTCAGCTTTAGCTTTCCATTTAAAGCATACAGTTGGAAGATTTACCAATTAACTATGATGGAGTTGCAGCTGCTGGGTAGTTATTTGTTTGATCTGATGAGTTCAGCGTACCTGGCTTCTGTGGCCACACCTCTCCTGGCTCGCTCAAAGAGTCCTTCTCTGTTTGTTACTCTGTTGAAGGTCGGGTCCCAACGGTGATGTGGTATGCCAGGTGTTCAGCGAGTACGCCCGGGCCTGTGCCCACGCTGACCACCCGCTGCACGACTGGAGGCAGCACATTCTTCAGTGTGGTACGTTTTTCCAGGTGTTTTAAACTGTGTGCCACATAGCTGCAGTTCAACCACACACTACACTAGCTGAATTTGATGCTTAGTTCCTCATCTTGGTAATATCAAAACATATTGCATTCACTGAAAAAAGAATGACTTTCTTATCTCATAACTTTGCACAGTTATTATAGTTTACGAGACCTTCATCTTGTAATCATGAAACACTAATACGAGATATGGACGTCACAATTACTAGAAAATGTCTCTTTTGTGAATACGCTGCACTTCCGTAGGTTGGTGGTGTGCGGATCAGGGATCTCAGTGTTTGCATTGTTTGGTTGGACTATCCAGTGTAGAAGACACTCAATTAAATTATAACACGGCGTGTGGAACAGAGAGCTATAGGCACAGGACATATACTACACTTGTATAATGTAAATAACACAAATCCTTATATTTTTTGTCCATTTAATGTCAAATGTGTAAATATATAATCACATTACCGACTACAATAATGTATATCTATCCGCTACATGTACTGCCATAACATACCTAACCTGCGTTAGCTTAAGAACCGTTAGCTAACTGTGGCTCAGGTCAGCTGCATTAGAGTTAACTTAAAGATGGAGCAATGGAAAATAACACACTTTTTAACATCTCTGTCCATTTTGTGTAAAAAATACTAATATGTAATCACAATACTTTGTTTCAGTACTTTCCGTAGTACCTGGAAACTCACAAAAAAATGTTTTATTGATCAGATGTATGCTGATGGAGACTATTTTACGTAACCGTTAGCTTATTGTTGCTAAGGTTAACTGCAGCAGATCCATTTGCTGTTCCTTGCCATCTATTACATAACATGGTTTAGTTTTAATAGTCCACATGCAAACATGACTATTCAACTTATTATTATCTGTAATCATTTAGTTTAATCTGTTTAAAAAAAATTGGATTACTGGCTGTCACACAGACAGATCTGTAGAAGGCTAAACAAAGCTCAGCAGGTTAACACTGCAGACATACAAACAAAAATTTTCCGTACTTTTAATCAAGTCAACAGATAAACGGGACTCGTCATGAATTATCTAAAAGCGTCAACAGCAATTGCACTTCACTTGTGTCAGAGAGGTGTTTATTCACCTGTAATGTAATTGTTAAGGCCGTAGCTTGTGGTGATATCTTCAGACACAGCAGGTGCTCCAACATTAAAGCAGTCCATTGTTTGTCCGATTTCCCTATTGTCTTTTCAGTTGAAAGTTTATGACATCCATGTTGTGTTTCATTCTTGCGACCAGCAAAGCAGTGTGCCCTTGGTCTGCAGTACAGGGAATGCATCAGCTGCTGCCCGGCGTCCTGCAACCTGGAGCGGACATGCATTGACAGCAAGCTGGCCTGTCTGGATGGATGCTACTGTCCTGATGGTCAGTTTCTATTCACATTCTATTATCTATCGTAGACTTGCTCCAAATGCACCTTTTTCTTACAGTTTCTGTCTTGTCTTCTGACCTAAAAATAAAGCATCTTTCCTCTGCATTAAATGAATTGTTAATCTCCTTAAAGATATTCAATTAGCATATATTTAACTACTGTGAATAAAATGAAATTAAGCTTCTGAGTGTCTAATCTGTGGTCTCTCCTCAGGTATGATCTTCGAAGACGGAGGCTGTGTGACACCCTCCGACTGTCCCTGCGAGTACCACGGCATGTTTTATCCGTCTGGACAGACGCTGCAGGAGGAATGCAACAACTGGTGAGCAGTGTTTAAACTTTCTGGTCTGGAAGTAACTAGATAAAAGCTTTGATTTACCTGTGGAAATACTGTCCTGTTATCGCATAAAAATGTGTGCAAGGAGAACCAGCTTCATGCTTTTTACAGTAGTTAAATAACATCTCTGACATCTCCCTCTTTCTCTCCCTTTGGATCTTGAATGAACCTGAAATGGACACATATGAGACCATGTTACATTACATATCATCATCATGTATTAAAAAAAAAAAAAAAAACTGGTTATTGTCCTACAGACTCCATGCAGTCCTTTTAATCTTCTCACATCTGACCACCTGGGCTCGGTGTGTCCAGCTTCTATCAATGATCCTGCTGATTAGTTCAGCCTTTCATGTTCCACCTGTGGACGTCTCTGCTTTCTGTTTCAGCACATGCGTTGGTGGAGTGTGGAACTGCACCGACTACAGCTGCCCAGGTTTGTGCCTTCCCTCCGTGGGTGGTTGAATTTTCATTCAAACTGTGCTGCAGGTGACATTCATGTGTGGTGATTCTTTTATTACAACCCAAAGATGCTCTCAACAAGTCATCTTTTTTCTTCAAGCTTCTATATTCTATACATAAAAACGTCTCTAGTTTGGGTGCAAGAGAGGACATCATCGGTGGAGCTGTATGTGAGAACGCAGAAATCTGAATTATTCGGACCGGACATCAAACTGACTTTACCTGTGTAATGTCCGACTGAGCCCATGTGAGCCCACGAGCAAGCATGTTGATGACGAGAAAATTGCTAGATATGGTGCCAGGAAAAGTGGAAAGGAAGGAGAGGACTTTTCTAATTAGTGAGGAAAAAGGAGTAAGAGTCGTGCGGGGCATCAGGTGCGTGCTGGCAACTAGGCGCTCAATGATGATATCGTGAGGGGCCGCCACAAATATATCAATGTATGGGAAACATTGGAAGAACGAGTCTTTCTAGTTAGGGAGGAAAAAAGGACCATGAGTCACAATAAAGGGTTAGGAAGGCGCACCTTTCCTAGTTAGGGAGCGAGAAACAAGGCAGGAGAAAGCATCATAAGGGCAGTGAAAGGTAAAGTTTCCTACTTAAGGAGCCAGGAAGAAAAACAGCTCTCTCAATATGGTGCAAGGACATAGAATGCTTTCTAGATAGGGAGCAAGATGATGAAGGATGAGCAAGGCCGAAGCTTCCTAGTTCAAGAGAAAGTTAGTTTTGGAGAAAAAAAAAAGAAAGGTTCCTACTAAGGAACAAGGAAAAGGGAAGCATAGGAGTTAGAGATGAAGGCAATGAAGGACAAGGCATCCTAGTTAGGTAAGAAGAAAGTTGAATGCTCCCTAGGTATGGACCATCTATGCTCTCTATTAAGAGAGCATAGATGGTCCATACAATACCTCAATTATGTATGGTCCATACATAATTGAGGCTGTTTCTCAACAAAGCCAGGAAGGAGATGAGCAGAAAGGGTGGAAAAAATTCCTAGTTGGGGAGAAAGGAAATAAGTGAAAAGTGTCTCACTCTCTCTCTACAGGCGAGTGCTCGGTGACCGGCGATATGTATTTTCAATCCTTTGACGGACGGATCTTCACCTTCCCTGCAACATGTCAGTACGTCCTTGCTAAAAGTCGCAACCCAGGGAAGTTCACAGTCACCATCCAGAACGCCCCCTGTGGAGCCGTGAGTTGACTTTTAATCTGCATGATTTTATTTATCTACCTACGTGTTGAGGTTCTTTCTTTTACTGCTTTTGAAACAAGCATCTCTACATCTTGGAAAACTCTTGTACAACTCTTCCACTTCCACAATCAGCCTCCGCATGTGTTCTCCTGTCTCGGCTTACAGGTTTATGCAATTTGTCTGTCATGTAGATCATATCATAATTTAAGTGCTCAATAATCCCTGCTGAGTCCAGGTCCTTTTTGTTGAAGAGCCGTGTTTAGAGAATTGAAAGCCTTGAAGAAACGTGGTCGATCAATCCGGGGCAGATAATGAACATGAAAAGCAACAAAAGACTGAGAGCTTCTTCTCCTCTCCCCTCTCTCTGAGCCTTCAGTTTCCCAGCAGACTTTGAGCTGCTCGGCAAACAGGGTGATGGAGGGGAGGAGGCGAGATATAAGATGTCCCACTCATCAGAGCAGAGGCCCGAGACCTCTAACAGCCAACTGAACAGGATTACCTTATCTGGCCTGACTGACAGAGCTGTGGATGGCTTTGTAGTGAGGAGGGAGGTGAAGAGAGGCACTAGAGGGGTGGGGGACTTGGACAGAGAGAAGGTTATGCGAAAACAGGAGGTGAATGATGGGAAGAGTAAACGGAGGAGGGGGGGGGGGGGGTGCTAAAACCTTTCGGCTATGGGGCTCTGCCACTTATGAAAGAGACGATTCATAGAGGCGGATCACAAACTGTCAGCGACGCGCAGGTTTCCTAACTTTAACAATATCAGAGCGACAGATTAACTAATCGTACTTTTACTAAAGTGTAGCACTTAAGTGCACTTTTGAATTACTCAGTGTTTACATTTCCTGACACAAGCAGGTTTTAAATTCAAAATGTACAATGTGCTCATATCATCTGATGAACTGTCAGACGAATCTTGACTATTTACCTTGTCTTGTCATGTCATGTCTATCTTGACTGTCTAATAGTTTTATAAACCACTGCACTGATCTATTATCAAATCGGACTTGCAAGAGGTGTTGCAACGTCATAACATCGGGCTACGTACACAAGAAGTATTTAAATGTAATATGCAGATTAACATAAAGTTCACTGAGCAAATTTTTCTAAATGACCTCATCGCCTATCCTCTTGCACAACTCCTAAGACTCTCTCTCTCTTTCTCTCTCTCTCTCTCTCCCTCTCTCTGTCTCTCTCTCTTCCCATTATCACGCTCTCATTGTGTGTCCTGCTGCGTATCAGAATTGCTGCTGCTGCAGTTTGGGACAATGCCAGCATGCTTTATCGAGCCATCTTGTCTCAATTGCAGAATTTGGATGGGGCCTGCATCCAATCAGTTAACCTGGTTATTGACGAGGATCCAAGAACGGAGATTACACTGAGTCACGTTGGCGAGGTCTTCATGGCCGGACAGTACCGCATCTCCCTGCCGTATTCTGACGGTAACTTCCTCACCGTTTATCACCTTTCAACATTGTTCACATCCAGCGCCAGACTTCTTTCAGCACCCTGGTCATGGCAGAGATGGATTGAATGACAGCTGTGCTATTGAACAGAAATGTTCCCAATACTAGCGTTTGAGTAACCCCTGAGTATTACTCCCCTTTTCACACCAGTGTTTTCCTGACTGCGTCTATCTGTTGATGGAGTCAAAAGCCTTTTGTATGTTTTGTGATGAACTGTGTGCGAATGGTCTGATATTTCGCTACCTTAAGGAATGAAAAACAACACTTTATCTTCTGTAGCAAACACATTCTGACAAAGTACTTTGCTTTTCTGACTTGACTTAAGCTATCAATAGGAATCAATATCAATCAATCATTCAATCAATCAGTCTTTGTTTTTATGTAGAACCTTTCATATATAGAGATAGAAATAATATACAACAAAAGAAAAAAATGACAATAAATATCGAAATACAAAGCCAAGCAGATCTAAAATAGTGCTGAACAGTTTCCAAAGGAAATTAATCAACAACACCTTTTATGGTCAATTATTTAAGCATTTTTTTTGTGTGGCAACAATTGTCTGGTTCCAGTGCCTGAAATATGAGCGTTTATGTGTTTCGTATCATAGTAAATTAGATATGTTTGGGTTTTGGGCTGTTGGTTTGACAAAACAAGAAATCACTTTGGGGTCTGGGGAGATGAATTGAGGTGACCAAATCAGTTATAAATATTAATTATGAGTTGCAGCCCTACCCAAAGCGTCATAGAAGTCACAATTTAAAAAAAAAAAAGAGTTGGAAGAATACATTTCATGAGTTAATCTAATTGCCTATAAATGCTAAGCTTAAGAGGTCTTAACTGGTCAAACGGACATGGTGATCTGACCTTCAGATATTTCCATATGCGTCACTGGAGTTTGGAATCAGAACATGTTTCATTGATTATTTAAAACAGTAAACTTCAGGTTGGGTGTGCCCAACAGTGATGTCACGGTGTACTGGCACACCCAGGAGTACGTAGCAGTGCACCAGCGAAAAGCAGGGAAGAAGAAGAGTGGTGGCTTATCAATGTGGATGTAAACAATGTAGGTTTTAAAATATAAAAATGCTAATGTTTTATGCAGAAGTGAATGCATATGCACATTTTATTATCTCATGAGAAAATCAAAATGTGGTCCTCCCACATCTCCCGCAGACATCTTCCACATCCAGGAGCTATCGTCCATGTTCCTTCAGGTGAAGACGGCGTTCGGCCTGCGTCTGCAGTACAGCTGGAAGGAGTTTCGCCTCTACCTGCAGGCCGAAGAGCTGTGGAAGGACGACACGGTGGGCCTGTGTGGCACCTTCAACGGCAACATTCAAGATGACTTCCTGTAAGTGTGTCGGCCGGCCTTTAACCCGTCCCGCGCCCTATCTTAACCCCCCTCCGATGTTTAAAAGAGAGAGCATACTCCTGTTTCAGAGGCAGAGAGGGAGGTGATGGTGAAGTGCTCTCTCTCTCACACTCTCTCTCTGTAATGCACACTGGCTCCGCGGCTTGGCATCAAAAGCCTCGCTCTGTGATCAGCTCTTTTAGGCAGGCCAGATGAGCGCCCAACTGGACACGCCACTTCAACAAGGAATTTACTGTTAGTGGAATAGGGGCTCCACTGTACCTCGCCGTAATGGCCGACCATAAAGGGCGGATGTTGTCTAACAGCTGTAAATGGATATACATCACAGTTGGGGACTGAAGTGGTCGCATGCTACTGGAAAAGAAAACTGGAACTCACTTTGGCCGAAGATCTCCAGAAAATACTTTGCCGTTAATATGATGACTTGCAATCTTCTACTTTATATTTTCTCTTCATCTTTGGTGCTAACCACTGGCTTCTGTTGGTGTGGCGTTACTAGCCTTAAGCCGACAGTAGTTACATGTTATGGATTAATGGATGTTTTGGACAAATTTAGTGGCTAAAGAAAACAGGACAGTGATTCAGAAACGGTAGCTCCTGTCCTCTGCTTAAAAGTAAAATGACTCAGGAGTGAGGGAGGCTGAGGCAGTGCTGGGACCCCGTCCTGTCAATCACTCGGAGCCAGCAGGCTGCAGGCAGGGCCGCAGAGCTGTCGAAATTCAAGGTTTGGGTAGCAAATGTTTTTCTTAATAATCTAACATAATCTTTAGTCTTCCCTTCGAAGGTTACAAGAAAAGGTTTGTCTTCACATCTGTGGCCACCCTGATCTCTCACTGTATTCAATTTGAAAGAGAGTGCTGCTTTATATCTGCAATTGCACATGTCAAAACAGATTTCATAGAGCAGAAGGCCTACGATCTGTTGCACTGAAATACCAAAACAAACTACAAACAAGCAAACAAAACAGATTTTATAAGGAGGATTATTTCGAAAGCAGGAGTAGATAATGTTGTAGCTATATCCAGCATTATTGTTTTACGCTACTGTAGCTGATGTTGTAGCACTAGCATTTATTCTTTAATTTAATTCTTTGTGGTGGAACCTGCAGAAACAACGGGAACACTTACTTTGAAAATCAACAACCTGACAGGGATACCCGGGTATAGTACGACCCTGAAATTTGATGGATGGCTTTTCCCAATATCAGTTTCACTGTATTAAAACAAAATAAGTTTGTTTTTTTCAAGCCCATTTCATGAATTTGTGCTCTGGTTTTCCTGCAGATCTCCATCAGGTATGATAGAAAGCACTCCTCAGCTGTTTGGAAACGCCTGGAGAGTCTCATCAGCCTGTTCGACCAGCCTGAGTACTCCTCAGCTGGACCCCTGTGACACACACCAGCAGGCCGGTCAGTTTCTCTTCTGCGTATAGCTTTTAACACTCATAATGTTATATATTATGCTCATGTGCTCTAAATATTCAGTACGTTAAGAAACGTCTTATATTTGGGCTGTATAATATACCAAATATGCAAATTCTGTGTATTTTGATGGTGATATGACACTTGATAAAACTAGTGTACTCTAGCTCTGAATGTGTATATATATTTATATATATATATATATTTAATATTTATATATATATATATATATATATACTGT
>CALSBV010010478.1:4597728-4653884 GCA_943590825.1 Bovichtus diacanthus
TATTATATATATATATATATATATATGTATTATATATATATATATATATATATATATATACACATATTATATATGTATTATATATATATATATATATATATATAAAATATATTATAATATATATATACACGTATATATACAGTGTGTATACATACAGTATATATTATATTTTAATCTACAATCTTTAAAGCAAAAAGTTAGCTCTCAAGGCTAAACTGCTCCTTCCTCTGCTCAGTGGCCTATGCCTCAGAGATGTGTGACGTGCTGAACCAGGATCTGTTCTCTGCCTGCCACGAGTACCTCAGCCCGACGTCCTTCCATCAGCAGTGTCGCTCAGACACCTGTAAGTGCGGGACGCCTTGCCTCTGCTCTGCACTCGCCCACTACGCTCGCCACTGCCGGAGATTCTCCATCATTGTTGACTTTCGGTCACAGATTCCCGACTGTGGTGAGTTTTCAGCATATTCACATTCTACCATGCTGACTTGCTTTACGTACAGGTCAAAGAGGCCGACTTTATGAATGAATTATTAATCTATGTTAGAATTATAATAATGCATTGAATGAAGGAGGGCACAGAGCCAAAGTGTACCATCCTTGAAATCTGATTGGCTGACCATGTTACTTCTCAGACTTTTCTTTCTTTTCTTCTTGATATAGCGGCCAATGTCAAATCTAAATCCTGACCCTAATCTTTCCTCCTCGCTCTGTGTTGCATTTCAGAACAGAAACTTTTGGGATTTGGGAGCGCTATCACAAAATCAGAGAGCATATCTTTAACCCTGATTGAAATTGAAAATAAGATAACACTTTGTTGATCCCAGGAAGGGAATTTAGGTGAGACAGGAGGATATGGTGTTGCTCATAAGCATTCTGTTTTTGTTGATGTTGTGACATTAGAACAGTGCATCCAAAGGACACTGTGTTATAAGCCACACTGAGCAGATGTAGAATTATGAGATAATATATAAATCAGAATCTTTCTGTTAACACTGTCTGTCCCTGCAGCGGTCACCTGTCCTGCCACCATGCAGTTTGGCACCTGCGTGTCGTCCTGCCAGCGCCGTTGCTCTGCCCTCTCCGTCCCGCAGCACTGCGGGGAGGAGTGTGAGGAGGGCTGCGTCTGCCCGCAGGAATCCTTCTACAACCATCGGACACACACCTGTGTGCACAGGTGAGACTGGCTGAGGCCATGGCGTCTCTGAACACAGCTAAATACAACCCTTCTTTCATTTCTGTCCACAAAATAGCAACACAATGAGAGAGACACAGTAACAGGGGATTTTCTATATCATTCGATATTTAGAATTTTCTTTTTAGCTTTAAGTTTTTAGGTAATCAGTGGCCGAGTGTCCTTGTTGTGTATGGGAGCAGCTGCAGCTCTGTCTGCTGCGCTGTTGTGGAAGGTTGTGAAGCCTGGAGTCACTCCACCAAACAAATCCTCTCAAAGTGATATTTGTATCTGCTCTGAAGTTTAGGTCAGCCTTTAAGTGGAAAGCCTTGTATTTCTCCTGCGGACGTTACAGAGCCAGAGGACCTCAGTAATTGTGCTCTCCCTTTCAGCCTGCTCTGCCCTAGAAGACATGCAGCTTAATTCCTCTTAAATGTCCCAGGTTTTTACATCCTAGTGCAGCGCGGAGCCTTACTTACCATGTGATAGAGTTACATCAAGGAATTCACTGTGAAACCCCCCTTTTATTCCCGCTCGGACTAGGGACGACACAGATATCTGATAACCAGTGAGAAAGAATTTGTAGTACAGAGGCCAATGTGTGGCACTGGCCTATATGTTACAAGGCTTTCAGCCTCCACTAAACACATTTTACCCCAACATAGTTCCACTGTCATTTTTTGACATGTTTATAAAGAGAATTTTGCCTGAACCGACAAAGTTTTTTGAAGGAGTTGTGTCGTGGATTTGACACCTTGAGCACTGATTTCACCTCCTAAAGCCTGCTTATCTGTCCCCTATCCACTTACCTGTAATACTCTGTTTAAGGTAACACAAAGCCCTCTTTAACATAACTCTTTACACAATAATGGACAAACTGAGCAGTGTCTGGTTTACATCCCTTAAGCCTGATGTGTGATTTTTGGGTTTAGGAGGTCTCCGAAGGTCTCTCTTTGGACGTCTGATGAAAAGCCCTTTGCCTTCCCTTTTTCTGTTACACACGCTCTACACATAATTACATCTGTGATCTCTTGTGTGTGTTTGTGTGTGCTCTAGTTTTGTTCACAATGGTCTATTATCTATTTATAGCAGCCTGCTGCTTATCTTAGAACACAGCCGGTGGACTATTTGTTTTAGCAGAAGTAATAAAATAATTTTTAAATCAATAAAATAATTTTTAAATCAATAAAATCATTTTTTTATCAATATTTTATGTCAAATTATTAATTAATTGAGTAAGTAGAGGGATGATCATCAATGTGAAATGAACCCATGCAGGGTGATTCAAGACCTGCTCACCCTGTCGGGGTTCATTTCCCAATAATGTCAGGCTCCCTGTACATTATCACTTCCTTACTGGTGTGTTTCTTTACAGGAGCGAGTGTCCCTGCAGTTTCCTCGGAGCAGATTACGAGCCGGGAGATGTGATCATGACATCAGCAGGTGTTCAGTAAGATCCTCTCCTCCGTCTTCCTCCGTCTTCCTCCGTCTTAACCCTCAACACATTTCTACATCTTAAAAGTTTAGCACTAATGTTAAATAATGGTGACGATTAAAGAAACTCACTCAAGTTAAGTTGAGAAACACAGAAGAAAAAACAACTGGAGGCTGTAATAATTCAGTTGGCTGAGATGATCCGTCACTGTGGATGAGGAGCTACAACCAGAACATGAAAACTTTCTAGAGCTTGTTGCCGTGGGTCAGATTTCCTCACGTTTCTTAAAAAAAAATAAAAGGCTCTGTGGTTACACGAAGTTCTGCCTCCAGTCAGTCACAGTGCTCATTTTTTAACACGAGCAACTTGATACAGAATATTTAATGTCAACAAAGTATAAAGCCTCACTGCTGCTCCCCTTTTTACTGTTCCACTAGTTTTGCCAGTAGTTGGGTAAAAGTTAAATCGGGTGGTCCGAGATAGAAAGTATAATAAGTAAGTACAAATATTATTAAAAAAGATGGAAAACCATCTAAAAAAAATTGAATAGTCTTCAAGAAGTCTTTGTACTTAATGTCATGTTTATTAATGTGTTAACCTTGAGCTCGAGTTTCTGTATTTACCTTCATCATCACCATCGTCCTGTCTTCTCTGTGTTCCTTTACAGACTCTGTCTGAACGGTAAACTGGTGTCCCAAACAGCAAACAGTGGTAAACTACTTTCATTTCTTAAACTGATGGACAGATGCTTTGTTCGATCATGACTCATTAATCTGTGCTTGCACTTGTGTGTCTTTGTGACTCAGTGGCTGAAAGTGACAGCCATGGAAACAGAGACAGTCTTATTGCTTTAGTATGAGTCTATACTTTCTTTTCTTTTGGGGGGGGGGGGGATCCTTCATAGTATACAAATTTAATTTAAAGAAGTCTATACTGTTGTGGAGCACGAAACATGGGAGGAATGGGATGAAAGAGGATGGATGGAGCTTGGTGGAGAATATTACTGGAGCTACTCCTATGACCTCGTCTTCATGGTGGCGCCCTACTAACCTGGGGTTTCTTCTTCTTCTCCTCTCAGACATGTTGTGTCCAGCTGGTCAGCTCTACCAGAACTGCTCAGATGGGGGCGATGGCCTCCTGTCGGGAATGGGCGTGGCCTGCGAACGCACCTGCGAATCCTACCTGCTCAACCTCACCTGCTCGACACATGAGCCCTGCGTGGCCGGATGTACCTGCCCTCCTGGGTGAGTGAAGTTATTTTGTCTATCACTGAATAGTTGTGTATGGATGGAAGTTCCTGACCGCTGATGACTACACTGAAATAATTAATCAAGCTGGAATTTGATTTGTCATGTTTTGCCTGCATGGTGCATGAGAACTCTTAAATAAATTCAAATGTTTTATTTTTCATTTTAATGTTTGAATATGCATCACAGCTGGCAACATTAAATCTCACATCGACAAATAATTGAGTTCAGAATTCAGTATATTCCCAACTACAAACAATAATTATAATAAAAGTCAATGTAAAGTGGACTTGGCACTTGCAAATGCAAATATTGCTTTTACTCATATAAAAATGAAAATGCAAGTCTATTTTACACGTACACTCGACTTGATGTGGATTTTTGTAGAAACAAAAACATTTTTTAAATACTGTGTAGCAAAACCCCCAAATGTTCCCGTTTATTGGCCTCTTGTAGCAGACTGTAGTTGATCTGCTGAGCTGTTTGGTAGGGAGCTGTATTGAAGGTCAGTCAGGTTGGTTCTGGAAAAAGAACGTCACCTTTTTTCTTGATAAATAAAGGTTAAGAAATGACTGTGAGGTTTGATGAAATCTAAAGCTCTGAGTGTGAATGGCTGACTGTGTCACTGAAGCTGGGGTCAGCCGGGGCTGTGGGCTGCAGACTGGTTAAAGACTTTTTAAATATGTCACACGAGCCATGAAACAGACTGCTTGTCACATTGATAACGAGTTTGTCACGTTCATCCAGTGGATCATCTCTAGAGCAAACTGGTCAGGAAAAAAGTTTTGAAAGTTCACCTGACCCACTTGAAATTGCTCAGGTTGGTCAAAAGAATTTTTCTGATGTTGATCTGTTGAGATTTAAAGAAATTGACCGGAATTCTGTTGAGCCTTGATTATGACAAAAACTCACCTTTTTCCCAATGCCCTGTGAGGGAGTGGCGTACATTTGTAGTAATGCTCTTTTACTGCTAGCAGCCATATGTTTTGACGAGTATTAGATCATCTGTAGGAGACAAAAGTCCTCACAACGAGTCGCTGAGGTGGACAGACATCATGGAGTATATTACAGTCATCTGATCCCTGTAATCCCCTCCGGCTGTCGGCCTGAAAGGAGGGTTAAGTGGTTTCATTCTGTGACATCAACCAAGAGTCATCCTGATTACAATATACACCAGCAGGGGTTAGAAAAACACATCCTCGCTTATGACGCTTTGGTGCAGATTATATAGCTTAACACTTAATATATTATTAATGATATTCTTTCTTTTTCACCGAAATGCAGAATTTACAGAAGAAGAAACACAAGTAATATTCAAGTGGTTAAAAGTAAACACATAATGGAAAACACAAGGTTTGAAAGTAAAAGACAAGAATGTTAGTAAACACACAGCTACACATACATTTGAAGATACAATGTGTGTAGTAGATACAATTCTTGCCGGGTTTTTATTAGCTTGACATCCCATAAACTAATCGGTGATCCAGTAGTTTTTGATGTTAATATATTTTTGTTATCTTTTTAAAATATCTTTATTGGTTTTAACCTTAAAGAAAACAACCACTAATATACTATAAAATATAAAAGGAGCTATATAAAAGGTAGGTTTAGTAGAGGTCACAAATGTCAAGACATTTATAACCTTGAAGTGAAACAACAGAACAATAAAACATATTCTATTCATATTCTAATTATGGCCAATTGAGCAACACACACGATTCTGATTTTCTATAACTATAACTTAAAGTCTTTATCGCTCGTTTGCACTCTAATTAAATTTCCCCATGTCTCAGGTCAGTCCTGGTCTATAAATGGCATCACTTTGTGTTTGGTCCATCACCGTTAAACACACTGACACAGAGAAAAGGTTAGACAGGTACAGAGACGGAGACGTAGTCATTTTGATCCTGCGTCAAAGTCTTCTGACCTATGAGTGATTCATTTATTCCTACTCTGCACTTTGAGCAAGATGACCTTTGGGGTGACGTGAATCTTGCCAGTCATGGTACAAGTGTTTAGCAGCTCCCTGGAAGCGGAGAGTTTCCGAGGTAATTGTTACGGTAAATATGAACACAAAGACATCTCATTCAGCTGCCTGATGACAGCTGTATCAATAAGTGCAGTGTCTAGTTCACAGTTTAAAGGTTCAGTCGCGAGTCTGATTTTTAGAAACTTGTTTTTAAGAGTGAGAATAATCAGGTTGTTTTTACAGCGGCAGACTTCAGTTTTTGGCAGGGATTGACGGCATTGTATGGATGAAACTGAATGAAGTTGATTATTGATACATTTTTGGAACCCATTGACTATCGGTCTGGAGACGATTTAGGTCCTGGGGTTCTGATAAAAAGCTAAATCCTCGCAGACTATTTACCTCCATGCAACCAAAGCTGGCTCAAACGTGATTGGTCAATCCTCGGACTGCAAACGAAACACAGAACACTTCCGATCCTAAAATCTTGTCCTGTTGCCTACAGATTCTGCAATCATATGCAGATATCTGTTCATAGAGATCCATTATTGATTATCTTATGTAAGGATTTATCTCTTCAACACTTGCTCCAACGCTTTCAGTATGTTTTCATCCGCTTGTTCGTTAACTTTATTTAATTTAAGTGATGTTGTGTATACCATATAAAGATTCCAACTGTGGTGAAAATCCTCTGAGACACAATATATACAAGACACGGAAATATTGTGAGATACTGGATCGGATGGGCAACTAAAAACAGATTAGACCAGTAAATAAGACGAGGATCATTAATGTCAGGACATAGGCGTAGAAGTTGTATATGCAGGGGTCATATAGGGGGTGATGCGGTAATACCTTTTAAGTGAAAATCATGCCTGCCTTTGTTGCTACACACCAGCCTCATGTCTCCAACTGGCTGGCTTTGGTTTTCTTTTCTAAACCAGACAGCAGATGATAAGCAGGTGCTCCCTCTGTCATATTAATACTGCACTTAGATGATTATCAGGAAAACAGAAAAAAAAAATAAAAAACTCAAAGTCAACTTCATCTGCAGCAGGACTTAAAAACCTCTAATGGGAAATAATTAGCTGAGGTGCTGACAGAAGACTCCATTGTGTCTTCATTCACAATGGCACACTTTGTTTATGATCAAAATGTCGACCATTCATTCATTCCTCATTCTGTGACAATTAGCTCGGCTGAACTTGTATGAACCTGGACTTTCAGGTGCAGCACAGGACCATGCAGCATACCAGAATCTGGTTTTGGTTACAGTATGTATACATACAACTGTAAAAACCTGATATTTGCCCGTAGACTAACCTGGAGAGTTATAAACTAATACAGAGTATAACAGTATTGAATGAATACACAAAGCCATCTCAAACCTCTCAGTGAAGATGCAGTTTGGGAGGTGATAACGGTGACATGACTCAACAGTGAGCTTTGAAACATCAACAGCCAGCTGGAAGAACATTTAGGGGATTTGAGGGTGATATTAGGTGCCACATCAAAATCCAGGAGTATATTTTCAAATGCATCATTTCATGCTTTCACTACTAGTATTTAAAAAAACATTTAAAAAACATAAATCTGGAAACTGGATGGTTTCTTTTTTCACAGTTCTGATGCAGAGGTAAAATTATATAGCAATTTACATTCAAGGTTCATTGTATAACTTTAAACAAATATATATTTACATGTTGTTTCTTAATACAGTGCCAGCTGAGTGTCCTGATGTAGTATGATGAGTACAGTCTACCATATGAATTAACAAGCAATTTATTTTACAGTGTTCAGGCAACTAGGTCAGTTTTGAGCTTGTGCCTGAATACTTTAAAATGTATATTCCCTCAACATATGTGCATTATTTGTGTTTAATCCACTAATTGTGTTTGAAACTGAGTGGGCACTTGTAGCCCTTTACCACTGAACTTAAGGAAACTTGTATGTTTCTCCAATCTCGGAACCCATCGGCTATCGGTCTAAAGACTCAAGGGGTAAGGGGCTATGTTTCTGGGGTTCTAGTGTAGCCAGGGATATTCAGACCAATATGTTCCACATCTTTTGCTCTCCACATGGACTGTTCACCTGGATACAACCAAACCCTGCTCAAACGTGATTGGTCAATACTACTCGGGGAAAAAAACAGAATTCTTCTGATGCATTGCTTGTTTTTGGAACATGTTCCTGAGGGTAAACTCAGGAAGTAGATACTAACTAAAGTTTCGGGTATTCGGCCAGCAGTGCTGCAAACTGCAGACATGTTGTCACATCCTAGCAAGGACGACTACAATAAACACAACAGCAAACACCATTTTACTACTGCATCTGGGACAACCAAGACAACAAATACTTTGAGAAAGAAGAACCCATTCAGAGGGAGTGGATAGAAACAAAAAGGACCATAATATTTTTTAATGTCTTGCAGAAATTGGGATAACATGCATAGCAAAAGGGTGCAAAGAAATTAGAAAAATAAACTAAAAAAAGAAAACCCTGAATTCTCTGTCAGCATATAAATAAACTTGATTTGATTTGATTTGATAAAGTTCTACCTCATGTTCATGTAAACTTCAAAAGAAAATCAAAAACAATGTCAGCGCCACTTCTTACTCACTGGCTTTTTTTGTAGCACAGGAAAATGATGAATGGTTTATTAGGTTTGATATTCGTAAAAAAGGACCAAAGCCTGCCAAACACTGAAGGTTATATTAACAGTAGGTGTGACAGTTTCTGCTTTTGTTATCTGGTATAATTAAACCTTTGCTCTTCAGTGGGTGTGCACAACACTGCCTGTCGCCAGTCTATGCAAGTACATCCTCCTCCAGTCACTTTCACATCGTCTGATGGAATTAAATTGAAAATGAGGGCTGTGTTTTTGTGGATTTATTCATAATGTGCACGTAGGTCGGGAGAATGAATGATCGTAGAATCTTTGATCAGAGTAATTGATACGGCAGCTTGGCGTGCGGATAAAGGAAGCTGTTAACACCATTTTATCAGGGGTGTAACTCTACTCAGATGAACCTGAGGTTTGTGGCGGGACCATTCAGTATGTCACTTTATTGTCTGCAGCCTCGCCAGTGGATATAGCTCAACCCTGGATATTACAAGATACTTATCAGCTTCGTCTCGCAGAGTGGAAAGCAAATGGAGGCATCCGGACAAAGACTGTTTCTCTCTCTATCTCTGAGAATCCTAATTGTCTGGTTTTCTCATGTAGCTAACGAGTGTTACCGCTTTTCATCCACAGTCGCCCACCCTGAAACTCTCTCCCTCTTGTTTCCTAAAATCGCTCCGCTTTGGAAGCAAACCTGTTTTGGCTCTGCCTCTGTCGATCTCTTGGCAAAGGACAGTCCTCATATTTGGGTTAGAGATGAACACAGGAGCTCCGAATGATGTTATAACATGATAGCATCCTGTTAGCCCACCGTTCTTGAATAAGACTGACTTATAAGGCGCTTTTATTGGTCTATTGATGATTTCAGTCAACAATTCAATCAGCCTATTCTTACTCTTATTGGCTTCAACCTCACAGTGTAGGTGGTCCAGAGGTTTGTTTAAATTACCAGGACGTCCTTAGACCTCAATAACGACTATCAGTGCCTTCCCAAACAATCCTTTCAACAACCTATCTGCCACCTCTGTGGTCAAGTCTAGTTAGGCTCAGCTACCTAAAACTACTTGGTTAAGGTTAGGGAATGACCAGCTTCATGGTGAAATGAAACAAAACATTGTTGACTGGACAGATATTGTGGTGTCACTAGAACTGTAACAGTTAGTTAATCAACTGAGAATTAATCGGCAACAATTTTGATAGTCAATACAATATAAACCCAACACTAACTCTAGATAAAGCCTTTCATGTTTTACGCTACCTGAAGGCCAGTGGTGGTATATTTTTAGACGTCTGGTAAATGTCACCACTCTCAATGGACAAACCAAGCCAAGCATCTTCCTTATGGATGTTTGAACAGAACATATCTGGGCCTCCGGAGCCACAGTTGCAGCATTTAACCCAAGAAAACATTACCATAATCTGTTGATCTTAAACCAGAACGTTTACCAAGTTTGTGTTTGCGCCCAGCTTGCTGAAACATGGAGACGAGTGCTTTGAACCTGCATCCTGCCCCTGCCTATGGAAAGGAAAGGAGTATTACCCCGGCGACAGAGTCTCCTCCCCCTGCCATCATTGGTAAGTTCATGCATTTATTAAGACCAAGCCACATATAAAATCAGATCAAGCTTTTATAGACAACTGTCTGGTGATTCCACATGATCTTTTCCTTACGTCAGTGGGTCTTCATCCATTGCTGTCAAGGCATACAAATTTGTATTATCCCTACTGATCATCTGCCAACAGTATCTGTCAGAATTAAGACAAATCTCCAACAACGCTGCTAATTTTTCAAAGTCAGATTTAGCCTGAAAGCGTGGAGTCCTGAGATTGTCAGAGCAGCGAAAGTGGCCACCTGATATCCATAATTCTCTGCTATCACGGGACAGAAAAAGGCCTTGAAAACAGAGTGGGTCCTTGTGTGACTCTTTGATTCCCTCTGCTTCAGACTGTTCATCGCCGGTGAAAGGAAACACTCTCCCAGTGATCTCAGTCATTCTCCCATCCTCCCATTTCTTCTTCAAGCCATAGCCAGAGAAGAAGATGTAGATGACAGCCTAATAGCGCAATGAGCGGGGATTCAGCCTTTGACAATTCACTGGCCACTTTTCTGCCTGCTGTAAACCTGAGGCTCCCAACAAAAGGAGGCCATTAGACGTGAAAAAAATGTCCTCACACTAAGTGGGAACAAGTTGATGCTGAATCACTGAAGCTTTGCTGTCTTTGTAGTGTTTGCCAGCATGGGACTTTCCAGTGTGTGTTTCATCCGTGTCCATCCATGTGCATGGCTTACGGAGATCGCCACTACAGGACGTTTGACGGACTGCTGTTTGACTACGTTGGTGCATGCAAAGTCTATCTTGTAAAGGTATTCAAAGTATTTATTTATAGTAACACAGCCAAAAATGGAATTTTTCAGATATCGTAACCCATTAATTATTAATCTGTATACTTAAGGCCTAGAGGTTTTGTATTTTGGGTCATTTTTGGGTTTGGGTTTTATCAAGACTTTATGTTCCCCACACAACAGAAGTTGATCGCTGCAGTTACCAGTAAACAAAGTACTGTATTTATTTGCAGTATTGTGGATTGTTGTTATCTAAATTAAGACTCTTTTTAGATAATTAAACTGGCAAAATGTTTACTGTGATGAAATACCCATCTGAAACACTGACTTTCATACATAACTGACATGAACTGAAAACAGCGACAACCCGGGAATACAATTTCAGCAGCAATAAATAAAAAATGTAGCCGATTAGTTCTTATTGGGCTAAACGATAAAATAAACATAGTTATGGTCCTTTATAATTAAAGTGGCCCTGTGGAGTTTTCTTGTAACACAAGTTATGTAAACTCATTGAAACATTTGACCTCTAACAAATGTGTTGAATTCGCATTTCCTTCTGCAAATTCAAGTAACTTAAATCCAGCATTGATTACATCCATGTTTACCTGCTAGCAGTCTTCATCTTCCCTGCATGTGTTAGTGCATTGCTAGCTTGTTAAAGCCACCTGCAGATCAGAGAAATAGCATGAAACAAACATTTTGACTTTTCATAAAAAAAAGCACAGGTGTTATAATAACGCGTCACATTCAGGTGTTCCAGTGAGTCCGCATGCACGATACCAGGACCCTAAAATCAAGTCAGCCATCATTAATTAAATTATTTACACCTGTGCTTTTAAGGTTTAAGAACAATTAGGGTTGTGCAATAAATAAAAAAAAAGAGCGATAAATGTAGAAAAATTTATGAAAACCGACTTTTACTCTGATGTAACGGATAGAGTTACAAACACTGTTATCTGGTATACACCTCTAAGTATGAATATATTATATCAGGTTACGTGTCAGCAGCATTTTGGTGGTTTCTGTGATTGTGTTATTCTCTCTACAGAGCAGCGCTGATGTGATGCTCAGTGTAACAGCCGAGAACGTCGACTGTTTCGACAGTGGGGTCATCTGCAGGAAATCTCTGCTGATCAACATCGGCAGATCCTTCGTAGCGTTCGATGATGACACTGGGAAGCCAGTAAGAGTCACTTTCAATATATTTTTCATTTATATGTTAAAGGATGACGGAGTTTGCCAGCAGAACATTTGCTGCATGAAAAAGGAGCATGAATTCTAAAATACAGAATAACTTCAACTGAATAATCTGAAGGTTTTGTTGTGGATTATGTGCTTTAAGCAGGAATTTTCATTGTCACTTATTTTTGCTGGCTAATCATATTTAGTCAGCCTCGAGAAAAATATTTGAGAATATTTTTAGTAAAATGAAACGACTCTGTCCATTGCAGAATCCATCAAGTGTGATTGACAGGAAGCAGAGGATGTTCATCTGGCCAGCCGGGTACTTCACAGTGGTTCATTTCCCCGAGGAAGACGTCACTGTCCTCTGGGACCGCAAGACTACCATCCACATCCAGGTCGGACCTCGCTGGCAGGTAGGACGCAGGTTCAGTGTCTTTTTCTGACTCTAGAGTGACTAAAGTTAATATATATACAGTTAAAAATGGGTTTATTCAAATTCAGATTACATTTACCGTCAGCTTCCTGTCCCCACTTGACAGTTAATTCTTGACAAAACAATCTCAACTGAAACTCCTCTTACTCGCTTGTTTGGGCGCGTTCGACCGCGTCACATGGTCTTCATCAGCAGAGGGAGTGTGCTCAGTTATCAGAGAAGTGTAAATGTTCCAACTTTTAGGACTTCCTGTCCATGTTGGTTTAAAAGACGAGTTTAACAGTTCATTTTTGCCTTCCAAACGAGCAAACTCGGTTTGCTGATGAAGAACATGTGATCAGAATCAGAATCAGAAATCCTTTATTAGTCCCACAGCGGGGAAATTTACATGGTTACAGCAGAAAGGTAAGAAAGGATACAATAAAAACAGACATGAACGCTACAATATGATATGATATGATTGAAAGCTACGCAACAAGCAAGTAAGTGGACCTTAGGTTGAGATTGTTTTTTCAAATATTTCAATGTATGATGATTATCAGAGAAAAGTAGAACATTCTAGTCACACAGCCATTTATAAAACATTAAATGAAACGTGATTTCTTCCTCGCTCACCAATTGGCGGTCTGTTCAGCTGCAGTGTGCTCGGTGCTGCCACCGGTGGTCAGAGACTGTATTGCAACAACGCTGCAGTTGGAGCACAGACTGTTATTCACGCTCACAGGGGGTTCACACTGTTTGGTAAACTGTTGGTGATGTGTTCAGGGGAAGCTGAGTGGGCTGTGTGGGAACTTTGACATGAAGACGGTGAACGAGATGCGGACACCCGACAACATCGACTCCCCGACTGCACAGGAGTTTGGAAACAGCTGGACTGCAGTAGAGGTGAGTGAGTCGCCTGTATCATCATCAAGCAATTGAAATTTTACAGGTGAAAAAAATCCAGCTCGTTGACGTGTGCGAACTGTGAGGAGCTTTAGTTACTTTTCAGATTACAGTTTTTCATCCCATTCCTGCAGTGAAAACCATGTATCTCCAGATGTGTTGATTTTAAATGTTTCTGATAAACTGAAGGATGAATTACTCCTTTATGTGTTGAAAAAATTCTCCCACTTCTTTAATTAAATACATTATTTAAAAACCCTCCTGGATCAGCTGGAAAACGAATCGTCACAGAGCTGAAAACAGGCTGTTTTTCTGAGAAACTCATTAAAAGTAGAGTTTTTGAAGACACGTGGTTCTCACAGGACAGAAACAAAGATACAGACATATGATGATCTTATAGAATATGATGCATTGTTGTAGCTTAAACTAAACAAAAGTATATAAAGGAGGTAAAAACAGCACAACATTAAAAATCTACAGCAGAAAAATGCAACATGCACATTAATGCAGGAGTAGTATTAATCCAAAAACAGCATATATAATAAACACTGACAGGGAATCACTTTACTGCAAAATACCTACTTTAAATGTTCATACATTAGTTGATAATACTTTACTATCAGGTTTTGAATGCAGGACTTTTACTTGTAGTAAAGTACTTTCACAGTGTGGTATTAGTACTTTTACTTTTAGTAGTAAGGTATCTGAATACTTCTTCCACAACTGCTTTCCAGACCGTACTACTTATCATCTGATCGAATGCGTGATTGAACTCCACTGTGTGTGTTTGCGTGTGTCCAGTGTGTGAACAGTCCAGATATCAGACACCCCTGCAGCCTCAGTCCGCTCAGAGAGCCGTTTGCAAAGCGGCAGTGTGGCGTGCTGCTCAGCGAGGTCTTCCAGGCCTGCCACCCGGTGGTGAGTAACAGCACAACAACAGCCCTCTGCTTTATTTGGAGCATCCAACGCGTGTCCTTTAGGCTTTTAAAGCGTACAATTAAATACATAGATAATTAAGGAAATTTCAGGTGGGGTATGACCTGAGAACGCAGGCTTTTATTTCTCGACCCTAGTACTTTGTAGTTCTTAAGGTTTTTATAAGAATTTTAAACTAAGGTGTGTGTTCGTCTTCATGTTCAGGTGGATGTTACCTGGTTCTACATGAACTGCTTGGCAGACACGTGTGCCTGCAGTCGTGGAGGCGACTGTGAGTGTTTCTGCACCAGCGTGGCGGCATACGCCCAGCGCTGTTGCCACCAGGGCGTTCCCGTCGACTGGCGCTCCCCGTCTCTGTGCCGTAAGTCAGAACGCAGGGAGCGAAAAACCACAAAATATGTTTCAAGAGTTCATGTAGATCTGATTATTTTTCTTCTTATAATATTAGTCATTAATCATTAATAAAGCCAGTAGTAACTGTTTGCCTAATTTAACAGTATTACCTATTTATCTTGATAATGAAGCTATTTGTAACATCTCTCACGATTTATTAATATTATTGTTTTTAACTGTCTCTGTGCTTCTCTCTGCAGCATATGATTGTGAATTCTACAACAAAGGTACGACAACGCTCCATTAATCTATAAGAGCTATAAGACCAACTACATCACACACACACCCCTATATCTATATCTATATATGATGTATAACTGAAGCACTTTCCACACAGAAATATTAAATAAAAACAGAAGCTTTTCACAGGCTAAGATGAATGCTATACACAGATGTGGTGTCAGAGGACACTCAGTTAGTCAGTTTTAAGACAGCCATTCAGACTTTAATGGCTCAAAATATTGAGTTTTTTTTTCAAATCATGTCAGACTCAATCAAAAGGTTGTTATCATTCACAGTATGTATTAGTGTGTAATGTTACATAAGATGGTTTAGTGCTGTTGCTGGATGCTGGTGTTATTAAATATTGGTATTAAATATTAGATTAGATTGACTTTATTATCCACCTCAGTGGAAGTTTGTCTTTACTTTGTCTGTCTGTCGTACAGAATATACAGTATACATTATACAGTAGTGCACATGGGCAGGTGTCATCAAATAATTTGTATAAATAATGCAAGAAAGAGTCGATGATGTAACTCTGACAAAAACATATTTATATGTGTATAAGTATATGTATATTTGCTGATTGATTTTCATATGATACAGAAGTGAACATAAACCAGTGGCTGCCTGGAACCTCTGGAAAAATGCATCAGAAAAATTCAAAAGCGACTAGAATGATTTGCAAAATGTGTAGCTGTGATGTAGGCCCATGTGGGAATAGTTGAATATGAGCTAAAACTACATTAATACTCTGTAACAATAACACATTAAAATGGGCTCCTGTCTGCAGTTCTGGGTAAAGGTCCCTTCAGTCTGATCTCCTTCAGGGATGCGACAACGCTGTTAGCAGCCAGCAGCTCCAGTGGCTCCGTGTTCCTGCAGCGGGGCAACCTCAGCGGCACCGCCGCCCCCGGAGTCCTCTCGCAGTTCATGATGACGCCGGGCCTCAGCCGAGCCCGACCACATGGTGAGTTACATCTATATCTATTCAGACTGCATGGTTCAACTTCATTTACACAGCAGGATTCACTTCACTACAAGAACTGACTCTGGGATTATTTATTATTATTATTATTTATTTATCACTCTCCCTCCTCTTTTCGCAGCCTTCTCCTTTAGTTTTGCTTTGGAAAAGTAGTTTTTTACAACTATTACCTGAGAATGAGAAAAGGCAAAGAAGTGCACAAAAAAGCTCCTTAAAAGTTTCAAAATGAATGTTTTTTATACACAACAAAGCTTGGCTGTTTTAGCTCTTTCTCTGAGAGCATGAACGCACCCTGAGGAAAATCTATTTGATGTTACCACAGCAACCACATAAAAAAAGAGGATTTCATCAGCACTTTCTAACTTGACAACACATAGAAGTAAAAAAGTGATGCACCTCTGATCAGTGTTTTACCCTGAAATTCTGTGTATTTCCCAGTTTTAAGGAATGATATCTTGCAAAAAATCCTTGCTTTTGTAGTAGTGCCTCATGCCATTTTGATATTTGTCAATTCCTCGCAAGAACCACATCGACAGAAATACAGATGTAACCGACAGTGGAGAATTCATAATTAAATACAAGAGCAGCGTGCAGGAATTTCCTTGAACATACCTTGAAAATGATACAAAATGTCCTTGAATTGTACGTCTAGGTGAGTGTGGGAACCTTGTGGTTATCTGAGAGGCTTTATAGTTTTTATTTACACTCATTTAGTGTCAGTGTAGAAAAGAAGAAGTGTCTGCTTTACTAATGGAGGACACAGTAGATGCAGTATCAGTGCATGAAAGGGAACTTCTGTAGTGGAGTTTGGGAAAGTTCGATCGCTGTGTAGATACCACAGCGACATGTTTTCTTACGGTGCACCTGTATAAAAGACACAGAAGTCAACTTGACTGTATTTCTGCTGACTGAGAGAAATCGTCAGGAAGCTACTGTATATTTAACCACAAGTCCTGCTGTTATATGACAATATACACTGTTTCTTTCCAAATTCATTCATGGTCGGGTTCGTCAACTAAAACTGCTTGGATAAGGTTGAATAAAGATTGTCTTCATGGTTAGAAGAAACCAGGAGACATGAGTCTTTTCAGAAACTCTGCAGGCTGTTTATAATTCTCTGTTGGTTCATCTCTACTACTTTCGCAAAACATTTAATTCATTGTTAATATAGAAGTAGATTAATTTCTTTTCTCTGTAATTAATAACAGAGACAATACAGCAAGAAAAATCATGTATTAAAGAAGAAAATACTATATGTGTACCTTCATACTAATGTGGCTCTCTGAGCATGCTTTTCTTTTCTTATTTTTACATTTATCAGCTTAGTTTTTGTTTTCAAACATTCAAATACCTCTACAAATCATTTCTCTACTTTTAAACAGCTTTCGGATGCTTTCAGGTCGTAATTCATTTTAAACTTTAGACACACTAAAACCAGTGTTATGGTTATTGCGTCTGTGCTATATTGACCCCCACTGGAACTACTTTTTACCCAGTGTATTTTTAGAGTGTACATGATTTGAGCTCTTTTAAATTTTAGTCTTCATTTTAATACCACAAGATTGTTGGTGCATGGTTAGTAGAGTTAACTAACTAGCTACTAAGTTAACTTAGTAGAGTTATTAGAGTATTAAACTAATAACTGGTATTTGTGCAGCTCCTTAAGTGTCGCTGTCTCCAGTGATAAAGCTTGTTGGTGTAGTGGTCAGCAGCCATCTTTGGATTCACGTGTGCATCCATGCTGTCGGAAGTAATGATTGGCAACATCATATGAGTAACTGCAATTATTACGTTCTTTACTACATCTGGACCACATGTGGAAGTTATGAATGGAAACATATTGTCTGTGCACAATGAGAGTTTCAGACGGACTGAAATCCAGCCAGTCCTCTTCCACTGTTTCCTCTGCGTTCTACGGTGTTTTGGATGATTTGAGTGTCTCAGTGAAAACACTGATGGAGAAGATGGACTTGCATTGACTTCCAGTGGCAGAAGGGCTCTGAAATCAGATTACCAAATGCTAATAAGGCAACTTGAGCTACAGACTGGTCAGCAAGCCAAGACTGGAACAAGCTGGTCTCACTGTTAACTGATGTGTGAGCGGCGATGCTGCTGTAGTCTAGATCACCATCATCTAGACACGTTTTGCACCATTGAATATGTGTCAACAGGATGTTTAATACATTATTTACATTCAGTTATTTTATCAGGACAAACACAAATCTCTTCAGCTGTTCCTCCCTGTTGCAGCTGCACAAGAAATATGATTTAGGCAATTTACGTATTCAGCTTCTGCAAACAAAATGAATTCAGTCTGTTAACTCTCAGCCACTTTCAATCAGAGAAGAAGTGAAGAAGAAGAGTTTTTACTCATTTTTATTTTATTCAGTTTATGCGGTATGATCTATTCATTAACCGGGCTCCCCTTAGAAGTGACTGATGACAAGAAACAGGCAGGCGTTGTGGAGAGAAAAGTTCAAATTAAAAAGCTGTTTCCTCAAAGAGGTGTAAAAGCTACTATAAAGCTGTACTAATCGATACTTTCACATTAATAATGGAAAGAAATGTAGGTAATGTAAAAGGTGTGGCTCATTATCACCCACCTTACCTCTTCTCTATTTCTTTAGTGTCTTTCAGCTCACTGTTTTTAGATCTCACAATTTGAGAGATAACTGTTACTGTACTTTACTGTCCTGCTCAGCACCAAACTACAGATAGACAAAGCTAGTGACCAGCTGGTAAATCACATAGTGGAGCATTTATCTGTTAAGTAGTCAGTGTTTTTCTCAGAAATTGACACCAAACCAAAGATAAAAGGAGAGTGAGTAATGTGTGCTAAATGTGCAAATAGGCAACCTTTTGCACACGTTCACCACAACAACTTTATAAGGTGATAATGTGTCAATATTTTGTTTGTATCCTGTTTCTTTAGAGAAATACCAGATGGTGGATTATTCATTGACATTTCTTAATTAATGAGAAAAGCAGTATACTCTAGTATAATGCTACTGTGTTTTGAGCAATATGCTAATTTTATAGCTCTAGATAATGCTTTTGTTTCTTCATCTCAGTATTTGCCTCTTCCAGTTCCTGCTGTACTGATGAATCATTTTGTTTTTCACAGACACATCGCTGGTTTCCTTCGAGGCAGCCGATAGACCGAACTACTTCCTGTACGTGAGCCCCAGCGGCCAGGTGAGGCTGGCCAAGTGGGAGGAGAGCGAGGCATTCTGGGACGGGGCCACCTTCGTCCTCCACAGGAACACCTGGATCCCCGGCTACGACTCGCTGGAGTCCCACGCAAAACTGGGCTTCTTTCTGCACGCCACGCTGGCCCGCCTCCACCTGCTCAAGTACAGACACATTGACAGCTTCCGCAAGGCCACGCTGTTCAAGCTGACAGGTCAGCAGCTCTGACATGACTAATGTGCAGGGAACACATCACACGCGCAACAAAGTCAGAGTTACAGATGCTGCAGTAACGCTGAAAGTGCCACGATGACGTTTCTGTCAGTCACCCCTAAAAATCTAATTCAACAACAAAACAGATTAAAGACAAAAATAATAGTAACATAAAAAAATGTCATTGTAATTTATTACTAATTAAAACATTCAGCAATTCTCAAAGGGTTTTGCAACATCATTAAAAGCTGACAACAGCATTGGGTCAGAAATTCCAACGGAGAGAAAACTATGAGACCAAAAAAAAAAAAAAGAAACTGTAGGAGAAAATCTCATAATGACAAGATGAAGATCTTGTAATTAAAGGAGAGAGGAGATAATGATGTGATAACTTTATCATTTGTATGTTTGCTCAGTCATCTTATATGGAAATTCCGGTGACATGCAACCTGGATCTTAGTTTCATAGATTTGGTCTTCATTCCGATCATTCAGGACGGATAGACTGAGGGGGCGACAGAGAACATTTTGGCTGTGTGCTTAAAGTGCGTTGAGTGCGCCCCCACGCATTGATGGCCACATCAGGAATAGACAGCATTGTGTTTATTAGACAAAAATTATTGGAAATTGTTATGTGCAAATAAACACCAATGTTGCAACTTACTATTTGCCTATTATTTATTTCAGGGACCTTAGGAACCTAAATATACAGGAAAATATATAAATTGCACAGAATAAAAACAGTGGCCTCAAAAATTACGATATTTTAGAGCTCCACCTAAATTTCTGGGCGGCCCCTTGAGTCTCCCTCGTATTTTGAACATTTTATAGACATTTGTCTCATTACAAGAATTCATTATTATAACATACAGAAGTCATAACTACGAGAAAACAGTGTATTTTTTTCACTTTGGGTAAAAAAATGTTTTGACCTGACAAGAGTTGGAGACACTGACAGTAAAAAGCATGTTTTCATGATGTTGACGTTCTAGTTATATTTTTAAACCTCAGTGAGGATTCAGGAAGCTTTGCTCAGGGTTCAGCTGGCCATCAAGGGTCAAAGGTCAAGACTACTGACTCCTCTGGCTGCATACTCCGCTCAGAGAGCAGCCAGGCTAATCACTGATGCTAAAAATACAGCAGCATTTGTGTTAGTTAATGGAAAAGGCTTGGGAGCCAATAGCAGATTGGATTTCCTGCTGACGGCAGTGAATGCCAAACACATTTAGAGCGAGAGAAGTCCAGCCTTCAGACAGACACACATTTCTTTCTAAGTTCATCACATTACTGGTCTGTGAAAAGATTTGAGGATCTTTTTTAGTCAGGCTAGATTAGTAACGTGATATTCTTTGCTTATACAAGTTTTCCTGCAGATTGAGGCGACATCAGAGTGATTTTTATTTTCTATCAATACTGCATAAGCAGTTTATCGAGACTTTAAGGATTGTTGGAGCATTGTTGAAATCCACAGACCTTAATTCTAAATTTCATTCAAGTTCACAAAGTTTCCAAAGATACCAAATCTGATATGTGTTTAACATGGTGATACACAGAACATTTTCATTTCATTGAATGTTGCAACCATTTCAAATAGTAAGGTTAATGATACAACTTTAATGAAGTGCTTAAACAAGCAGATGGTGTAATGTTTGAAAACTTTAAAGCAACTGAAAATGTAGGGAAAGTTCGGGGGTTCAGTAGATTGCATACTGTATTTGATCTAAACGTGGCTTTCTTTTTCTTTTTTTTAACCGTGATAAGTTTTCACCTTTTCAATTTTATAGTACCTTTAAGGTTGCAGGGATATCAGCTGGACTTGATCCTCAAATCATTTTTAAACCTTAACACGACTTTTGAGTGACAAAAGTCTTGAGACCTTGAAGTAAAAAAGTTAAGTGTTGTGTGTTTTTTATCAGGCCCCAGCCTGGACGCCCCGCCCGGTCCTCGGTGTCAGTGGAGGTACGATTCATGCGTCATCCCCTGCTTCAAGACCTGCAGCGACCCGTCAGCTGAAGCCTGTGTCACCATCCCACAGTAAGACCTTTGACCTCTTCAGTAACTCTCAACGCAGCTCAAAATGTTTGTAGACGGTCTTTACTGGAATTCGATATCTGATGTTATTCACCGATCTAATTGAACTTCTTTTATCAATTAGATCTTTAAATGTGTTATTTATTTAAAGTGAGCAATGCTAAGTGCAGGGAGGATGTAGCTATAGGGTGAAATATCAGCAATAGCAGCTGTAGGAAAAGTATAAAGTTTTAAATGATTCTCTCATAAATCTTACTCTTAGCTCTAATCTAAAATAAAATCTGTGCAGGAAAAGTGAAATTTTCACTCACTGAAATATTCCATGCACCATATTTTTGTAGTTTTTCTGTGTTTTTTGCCTGTACCAAAAACATGTCGAGATGATGTTTGAGACGATTAAGACCTGCATTTAAGTCACAAGCAATGTATTCCATAAACCTTTATTGTACAATGGACAGGTTTTATTTAATGGCTGTGTGTTGCTCTCTGTGCAGAGTGGAGGGGTGCCTTCCTGTCTGCCCCCCACATATGGTGCTGGATGAGGTCACCCGTCGGTGTGTCTATGTTGATGACTGTGAGTATCCCTGATTGATTTCAGTGGTGATTTGCTTCAGATATTTGGAACAAGATGTTGTGTGGTTGGGTTGTTGGGACAGGGTTGCAGTACGTGGTTTGAAAGTGGGTGGAAATAAAAAAAAAACTATGATGGCGTTATTAGTTAAAATCTTTACTACTACTATTTAAATCTGCTCTAAATGAACCACTAAAATATACTTAGTAAGTGCACTTAACATAAGAAATGGCACAATATCTTCACTGTGGTAATGTAAAATTAAAAAGAATCAAACTAATATTTTCTAATATACTGCGCTTGAAGCAGAGTGTATAACAAAGTTGTTCAACTGTTCTCCAATATACTATAAAGGAATTGTTAAGTTTAAAAAAAAATAAAGTGATGATATTCATAGTTCACTCTTAACATATTTGTATGCAACAAAGCCCCCTACCCTTTAAACTTTCAGATAAAACAATACTAAAAACATTGAAACTCCTCTCAGTTGGTCTCATAAACTGTCTTTCTGTCGAGCTCAGCACTTCTCTAACTCACTTTTTATTGTTTCGGCTCAGGTATTAAGGTCCCAGTTGCTGTGCAGCCTGTAACTCCGTCAACTGCTCCGCTGACCTCTGCAGCTGTTACTTCTGCAACCACCACAAGCAGTGCTGCATCCACCACCCCCTTCCAGACAACCAGCACAACCACCACTGCATCCTCTGCCCCTCCACACAGTAGTCCAACCACTAAAATCACCACCACTAGTCCCGCTGTGAGCACACAGACGACCTTGTCAGAGGCACCTCCCGCCCCTGACGAACAGCCAACCCATCCAGTCACTATCTCTACTTCGGCAGCCCCTGAACTTTTCAGAACAGCAGCACCCCCATCTCCTCCAACAGTGCCCCCTACTGTCAGGCCAGAGGTGGAGGAGCTGCTGTCTACTGTCAGAGTGACTGAAGTCTTGACCACCACTGTAGCAGGTAAAACAGCATGGACGACCAGAGCTGTGAGCTCCACTACCAGCCCCTTGGGGCCCAGCACGTCCAGGACGAGCAGCACTCCCTTGGCCATTACGGCTCTCTTCTGGGTCACCTCCTCTACCAAGCCCACCGACCTCCTGCAGCCGCTCTTCACAACCACTGCCACAACCCTGCAGCCATCTACCCCTGCATTACAGACCACAAGCTCTGTTGAACAGCCAACCACTATCACTCACCCTCCTCCTGTTGCTGTGCAACCAACCAAGGAGACCACAGAGGCTACAACACATTCAGCAGCAGTTACTCCGATTGTAACCGTTTCTAGTTCAAGTCCTGCTCCAGTTTCAGAGATGTCTACAGTAACAGACAGGACTACTGTACCCAGTACAGCTACCACTGCATACACAGAAACCAGCACAAAGCCTATAACAGTGGAGCGACTACCCCCAACAACAACTACACCCATTCCTCCTGGTTTACCAAGCACAGCCTCTGCAACCTCTTCATCTCTCCCAACCTCGCCTCCTGTCGAAACAGGAACTGTATCTTTGCCCACAGTTTCTTCATCTAAAACCACAGAATCAGTCACACCAGTTGCCCCTTTCACCACCAGTAAAACAACGTTGTACGCAAGTCCAGAGACAACATCAGCACCTGCTACTACAGAGAAGATTCTGCACAGCACTCCTACCGAACTAAAGACTTCTACAACAACTGTTCCTGAATTACCAACGTCAACCCCAATCCATGTTGTACCGACTTCAAGTTCACCATCTGCTCTTACCTCAGACTGGAGAACAACAACACCAAAAGTGACCATACTTGAATCCACTGTGACTAAAATACCTTTAACTACCACAACAACGGCTGCAGCTCCACCTCTGAAGATTACTACAACTTCTCCTTTGTCCACCTCCACAACCTATGCTGAGAGAACCTCCTGGTCTGCTGCCGTCCCAACAGAAAAAACCACTCAGACCACAACTTCAAGACCTCCAGACGTTCCAGAAACGTCCACCGTGTCCACAGGTCCTTCTGTCACAACAAAACCAACTCTACCACCAGTGTCTCCTACAGAAACCACTGCTGTACCACGTTTACCAACAGCAGAGAGCTCCACCCACCCTGCGTCTACTGTGCAGACCTCTGAGCCGTGGGTCCCCACCCATTGGGAGACCTCCTCCACCCCGTTCTACAGCCCCACAGTGAAGACTACGGCAGAGGTCACTTCTGAAACTGTCATCCACAAGGTCACTTCCACTAAAACTACTGAAGTGCCTCGCATTCCTGTAACATCAAAGCCGGTTGTCACCTCTGCGACATCGGCTACTGTGACAGCCACCACCTCTAAAACTACATTGTCCCCTGAAATCTTAACAGCAGAAATTGCAGCCACCACAACCAGGAAACTGGCTTCTCCCCCACGTCCACCTGCGCCTGGTATTCCTGAGACACTTCTCACCACCACCTCTACAAGAGCTCCACTAGGTGTTGTGACCACCACGCTCAGACCTGTCATCCTGCAGCCGATTACAGAGACGACACATCCAGTAACTGGCAGAGTTGAGGTGTCAACAAGATCTACAACCACACCGCCTCCATCTTGGTCTCCCCTGCACACAACTACTACTTCCACCGCGGCTTCAAGGCCAACGACTGTCCAGGACAAAGTCACCACCTGGCTGGTGTCCACTGCTGGAGCTACACCGGCTAGAACAACTACCACCATCGCAAGGACGACCACTGTCAGAACTACACCTCGAGTTACCCCCAGAATCACGTCGACTGAGAGGTCAACCATCAGGCCAGTCACAACAAGGGTCACCATAGCAACAAGGCTCCCAGAAGTAACCTCCAAATCAACCACTCTTGGCCCACCAACTGTCACATCAAGCCCTGGCTCAACAACCACGTCAGTAATGCCGTCAACAACTGTCCCAACAACTGGTGACTTGTTCACCACAGTGAGCACAACCAAACATGCCGACACAATCACAGCAGTTCCCCGCCCGACCACCGTGACTGCTCCAGCGCCTGTTCCTACTCTAACAACAGTCACAACTACAGCCGTCCCCATGACAACCACCAGAGAGTCAGCCACATCTGAGATAACCCTGACAACCAAAGGGAAAGAAGTGTCAACATCCACATCCCACCCGGTGACGCTTCCACCTGATACACACCTGATCTCCACCCAGAAGCCCGGTATTCCTACTCCAGCTAGCTCTTCACATCCAGCAGCCACCTCGGCCAAAACTACTGAGCAGGACAGAGTCAATCGTACGAGTTCAGGTGCAACCATGCCTCCTACAGCAGGGTCACCTTACACAGCACTGGAAACGACCAGACACACAGCAGAGGGGACAACTTCTATGGCTATATTACCAACAAGGATGTGCACTGTAGGTTCAGCTCTTGTACATCTTCATTTCAGAAACGTAATTGATTATAAGTAACAGCACGACTTCTAGCAAGGCTTTTCTTTTTGCCATTTATGTACGTTTTCCATCTTTTTATTGCTAATGCTGACACAATTTATATTTATAGACTGTTTCAACGAAATTGTATTGCTAGGCAACAGCCTGGGTCCATGTCTACCTCCTGTCAGCCGATGTCATTCGCATACACTGCAACAGGAAATAAACTGGGACACATTTAGAATGTTTGCATTTACATCTGTGAAATGTTCGATTTGTGTACCAAAAAAGCCATACAGGAACGTTTTGAAAGTTAATTCAAAATAAGAGCACCAGCTGCAGCTTTAATCACACAAAAGTTCTCCTTCTTATGTTTCTCCTGCTTTAGAGCAGCAGACACATTTATTTATACAACCCTTAATTACACAGAAGTACAAGGTCCATATTGCAAAACATACAGTTTACCTGTGGTAAAATATTCTAAACCTTTGGTTCACATACTAGTTTTTAAAATATAGCTTTTGACCATAACCTCGGCCCTCTTTACTGAATGGACATATCGGTCACATGATAACTGGTGGTCTTATATGGCCACTTCCTCTCACTGAAGTAGGCCATGATATCTAAAGTTTCAGCTAGAAAGTAACATTTTGAGTTTACAATATTTTCTCATAGATATGTGTGCACAAGAGTTTAGGTCAATTTTCAGTCCCCATGATGCACTCAATATTAGTTTTCTTTCCTGTTTGCAAACAACTCCGTGCTTTATCTTTTGTTGCGTGACTTTTGGGTTTTAAGTTTTTAATTTGTTTCTCTCCAGCCTCCGTATGCAGAGATTGTTGATGAGTGCACAAAGTACATCTGCGTCAACCACCAACTTGTCCTGTTCAACAAATCTCAGAGCTGCCCCTTCACCTCTGAACCTCCGAACTGTGGCCTGCTTGGCTTTGCCATACTGGTCAATGGAGACAAGTGCTGCCCAAAGTGGGACTGTCCATGTGAGAAAAACAAACACACATACAATTACGATACATGCTCTTGTGTTTTTACATTTCTCCAGACCTGTGATATTTCCCTGTTCCCCACAGTGATGGCTGTGGCAGATCATTGTCTTTAGCTGCTTTCAGCTTTTCATTGTCGTCTCTCCTGTGTGCTCCAGGTCGCTGCTCGATGTTTCCGGATCTGAATGTGATTACATTTGATGGAAACAGCGTTGCCATCTACAAGGCCGCCTCATACATAGTGACCCAGCTGCCCAATGAGACCGTCAGCATCATGGTTCAGGAGTGTCCTGCTGATTCAGAGTCACAAGTGAGTCAATATCACACTTAATAGTTTGTTTCCCTTTGAGCGATTTGAATGGAAGTGACTCATTTGATTTGTCATTGATTTTGACCTGATATTCTTTCCAAAGCCCCTTTGGAATTTCACCAACCTGTGTTTGGTGGCACTCAACATCACGCACAAATCCAACTACATCATTATCAACAGGCTGCAGAGGAGGGTAAAAAAACAGTCTTATCTTTACCCTGATTTTTGTATATTAACTGTCAAATCAGCAGACTTAAGCTCAAAATTGATTTCTAACACTGATAAAAATGTATCTGATAACATGCACTCTCTCAGCTCTACGTCAACTCTCGATACGCCAAGCCTCGATTCAAAAAGTTTGGCTTTGAGATCTACGACACAGGCAACATGTACCTCATCCGCAGCCCTGCTGGTCTCAAGTTGCAGTGGTACCACAGCACCGGCATGATGGTGGTCGACACCGACAGCTCCAGCAACAAGCTTCACACAATGGGCCTCTGTGGTAAGAGTAGTCGTACGCCACGCACAATATTCATAGTATTAGTTACTCTCTAAAACACCTATCATGCTTGTATGCTGTATTAGCATTGCACTCAGTTTCCTCTTACTACAATGATCAAGAAACCAATCACTACCTTCTGATTGACAGGTCGCTTTCACTGTGTTGTCTGTGTTCCAGTGTTTCAGTTCATGAAAGATAGTTAGTAAAAATGTCTTGTTCAGCGTTCTGTTGTACTTTGTTCCACCCTCTCGTGTCACTGCTGGTTTAAAAAAAACAAGATGGCGACGGCCAAGATGCCAAATTTGAGCTTTAAAACCGTAGTCCACAAACCAGCGGGTGACGTCACGGTGACTTCCTCCACTTCCAATATACAGTCTATGGTTGTCACATTCATGGATTCATATGTTCTGACTGAAGTAAATGTTGTGTTTTTGTGAACCCCCTCTCACACTCACCTCAGGTTTCTGTGATGGAGACCCAACAAACGACCTGACTTTGGCCAACGGCACCACAGTGGGCGCAAGTGAGGATCCAGCTATTTTCATCGACAGCTGGCAGGTTCCCAACACCACCAGCTACATCAGCCACAGCCGCCGTCGCGAGCTCAACTGCTCGACAAGCAACTGCTCCGGCTGCATGCTCATGCTGCAGAACGACGCCTTCTCCCCCTGCCACGCCTTCGTACGTTAACTGATCTGTCAACTCTTTTCCAAGTTGCTCTCCTATCACTGGAGCCAGTGTTCGCCTGGTTCTGAACAAAAAATAAAAAATTCTGTCTGAAACCCAGAAAATCCTACTCATATATTTAATTTATCAGCACTTTTCTGCCATTGTTAAGATATGCCAGACAAATTTGATGACTTATGAGAACTGCTTATGATGAAAAAAACACAACTTTTAGCTTAACATAATACTTATAATAAGCAATAACTTTATTTGATTGTTCCTTTTTTTCTAGGTCCCGCCAAGCACATTCTGTGAGGTCTGGGTACGAGATGCAGAGTATGTCAACAACCAGTGTGTGGCGCTTGCTGCCTACGTAGCTTCTTGCCACAAATTCAACATCTGCATTGAGTGGAGGACTCCAGATTACTGCCGTAAGATTTCTGTCTGTACACAGCCTTAAATGACTGTGTCTCTACCCGGGGGCAATACAAACACTGCTGTTACAAGATCTGGTTAAATATCTCTCACAATCATGTTAGTTCTCTTGCATCTGTTGACAATTTACATGTAATCATTGTTTTTAGTACATGGAGTTTAGTGACATCATCTTAAAATGGAGCAGACTTTGAATCAGCCAGAATAACTGACCTAACTGAACATCTGTGTGGGTGTGCAGGGTCCTTAAGGCAGTGTGTAATTCTTGAAATATAACAACAGCGTACTTACAATGATGGTGTGCATTGCATAAATTCATTTTCTACATTCAGCACAACAGTATTATTCATACCACCTAGGGCTGTCCTACACGATTATTCAGGCCAAAAAATTCTAATTCATCTTTAACTTTGTTTATTGTGCTTTTTGTCTCGTTTTTGGCAAATGAAATGGAAAAAAATATGAGTGTAAAGTGACATGTTTGTGTCTCTTCCTGCAGCCTTCGTGTGTCCCAACACTCTGCGGTATCAGGCCTGTCTGCCGGCCTGCACGTCTCAGTCCTGCCCCAACCACGACTTTCACTCTGACCCGGACCAGTGTTCAGGCCTGACTGAGGGCTGCGTGTGCCCCGAGGGAACGCTCCTCCACCGGCCATACTCCGCCCTCTGCATCTCGCCTGAGAAGTGTGGTAAGACCCCACTTCACCTGTCTGTAGAGGAGGAGGTCTCGAATTGGAAGCCATAACATTAGATATTGATCGCATGAGATTGTTTAGTAAACCTGAAAAATACATACCTTAATTATCTGCCTATTAATTATTATTTAGATTAATGCTTCTTTCAACCACAAAAGTTCACATGTACTTTGAGTAAATACTTGAAAACACAAAACCACAAATTAGTGTTGCAGAATCAAAAACATATTTTGAAATTTCACATTAACTCTTAGTAATGTTTTCGATAATAACAGTCTTAGTGCTCGAAGTTTGCTTCAGTACTGTAAACTAATTATTAGTGTGTGTGTGTGTCTGTGTCTGTGTCTGTGTGTGTGTGCAGCCTGCACTGACAGCGCTGGTGTTCCTCGTGCATACGGCGAGGTGTGGAAAGCCTCCAAAGACGCCTGCTGCATGTACCGCTGCGACAACGAGACCATCGTTCCCGTTGAGTATAACTGCTCCAACATTGTGGCGCCGGTGTGCCGTCGAGCAGGGGAAGTGATCATCAGCCTGGCCGACGACAGCAGCTGCTGCCCACAGAAAGTCTGTGGTGAGGCCACCAGGGTTCCTGAGTTTTAGTTTAAAATCTGCCAGGGAACAGCATCACATCTGAGGCTCATTGCATGTGTTTTTATTAAATTGTTTGCAGTGTGTAACCAGAGCTTGTGTGACCTGCTCCCTCCGGAGTGTAAATACGGGGAGAAGCTGGTGTCATACTACAAACAGGACTCCTGCTGTCCAGACTACGTCTGTGGTGAGTTTCCTCCCTGATTAATAGAGTGATGGCTTCCCTTTATTGTACAAGGGAAAATAATTCTGGTGATCCATTTTATTTGTCTCATCTAAATCTCCTGTGTTTATGACTTAAGAGCTGGTGAAAAAGTTTTTATTTTGCCAATATAATCTTTCTAAATGCCTTGTAAAGGTTTTTTCATCTGTGAAACAGTTGATAAAAAAGTTTTGCCAGGTAATATGTTTTGATAATTTTTCAGTTTGTTGTTGTAATACACATTTCGGCCACAAGGGGATGAAGTGCATCACTACCTCATTCCTGTTTTCCTCCAGCTCAGTTTTGATTTCTCCACTCATTCTAAACACAAATTACATATATGCATTTTGTGTGTAAGGAAGTTATGGAACGTTACTGTCAGGTCATTCTTTTGGCTAGAAAACATGAATACTTTTAGTCCTATTTAGAATGGGGTAGTGGTGCAATTCAGCCTCTTGTGGCTGGAAATCAGTATTACAACAACAAACACTTTTGTTAATAATAATAAAAAAATTATCTGTGTCTGGCCAAGAGATCGATAGATGGGCACATTACCGACCCGTAAAAAAACACAACTTGTTGTTATTACATTTTGCTTCATGTACGATATATAACGTGCTAATTTGTTACCTTTATAGTTTTTTTTGTTTTTTCTTACCTTTTGGACAAAGCCAGGCTAGCTGTTTACCTCCATTTCTATTATTAATGCTAAGCTAAGGTAAACTAAGCTAATCGTCTCCTGCTTCATATTCAATGTACACAATGTAATGTAAGAAAGCGAATAAGGTTATTTCTTAAAATGCGGAACTATTCCTTTAATGTTTTTTGCGACACAGAGTGTGATCCTGAAGTCTGTGAGTCGGCCGTTCCCACCTGCAGAGAGGACCAGGCTCTGATCGCCACCAGAGCCGACGGCAGCTGCTGTCTCGCTTACATCTGCAGTCAGTTCAAAAATTAACTTCCATCTTCTGGAATTATTCAACCATCAGTGAAACATCAGCAGGTTAACTTAAAGCCTTCAGTGTGATCAATGAAGTGTGTGTTTTTCTGCAGTGTGTTCTTCCTGCCTGGAGATGCCTCCTCTCTGCCAGGACGGCGAGGTGCTGACGGTGGACAGTAACACCACGGACCGCTGCTGCCCCGCCTACCTATGTGGTCAGAGAACACACACTTTGTGATTTATTTATTAACCTTTTCATATTTTTACATTTACAGATGGGATATTTGAACATTTGAAAAAAATAAGATATGGATTTTTGATAAGAATCTCTTATTTTTGTCTATTAAAGAATAGTAACCAAAATCAGAATCATGTTTATTGCCAAGTAGGTTTTCACATACAAGGCATTTGCCTTAATGTTTCGGTGTATGAAAAATAAACATAATAAGAGAAAATAAAAGATAAAAGCAAGTAACAGCCAAAAAAAGAAAAAAAAATGCAAAAGAGTCCACTATATATATATTTAAATATTATAAATACAATATATTCTGTTTTTCAAAGAAAGAGCTGTACAGTTTTGTGCAGGAATGTGCTAAATATTGACCAGGGAATGTGCAAAAAGTTCACAGTATAAGTTTAGAGAGTAATAGTGCAATAAAGGTTTAGTCGATAAGTTTAATAAAAGTTACAGCTGAAAACAGCTATGAATTCATGAATGACTGCCATGTTTTTGTTTGTGTGTATGTGTGTGCAGTGTGTGAGGCCTACAGGTGTCCTCAGCTTGCTTGTCCTGTTGGGATGTCTGTGGTGTCCGTGTCCAGTCCGGGTCGCTGCTGTCCCAACCAAACCTGCGGTATGGCTCTTAAAAACCTCTCACAGAAAAGCCCATCTCTCTCTCTTTTCAATCAGTAGGACATTAAGATCCACTTCACTACAAAGGGTTTTAAATAGGTTTTGGAATCTCAATTCTTCCTCACTTGACAATTTGTCCGTGTAAAGTCTTAAAGCATGAACACAGCTGAAATGTGAAGATGATCACCATTCATGTTTTTTATTTTCAGAGTGTACCTGTGAAAAGATCACCTCCCCAAAATGTGGCCTGGTACGTCATGACTTTTAATATTTATTCTGTCTGTTTGCACATCTAATTATGTATTTTATATGCTGTTTATGTGTATTGAACTCACTGGGTCAGTCAGTTTGATATTTATTTCTCTCGTTGTCTGGTTTTTGGTGACTATTAATAGTTTTTTTGTGTCATTTCTGAAGTAATTTCAGTTTCAGTGTCTCCGGTTATCTGTGTATTTTCAATGTATTTTCCGTGTGTATGTGACCCTGGTTCTGTTCTTTGTGTTCTGCAGGGAGAGGCCGCCCAGCTGGACCGGGCCTTCCTGTCCGACCCACAGAACCAGTGCGCCTGCAAAAGATACAAGTGTGGTGAGAACTGCTGCTTCAAATTCGACTGACAATCATAAACTTAATTAATATTTCCAAAAACATTGAAATTGATTTACAATTAACAGGGATAAAAACACAGAAATAAATAACAATCTGCTAAAAAAAAGAAATAAAAATAGGCATACACAGAAGCAGAAAATTCACACAAATAAAATCTAAATAATAAGGAAAAAACTTTGAAATTAAAGATGATGTGAATTGAAATGTGCCATCAGACCTGTACACTGTGAGCTCTGACCTTGGATGTGTGTGTGTGTGTGTGTGTGTGTGTGTGTGTGTGTGTACACAGTGCGCGAGGCGGTGTGTGTCTTCGGCGAGCGTGGTGTGTTGCGGCCGGGTCAGACTCTGGTGGAGCACCACGACGACGGCTTGTGTCACAGCAGGCAGTGCAGCCGCAGCCTCGACCCGGCGAGCGGCTTTCACCTCCTGCGCACCAGCAGCGTTAACTGCTCCGCCCACTGCCAACCAGTAAGACCACAACGCACGCACGCACACACATACACAATTTTGTAAATGAATATTCATAATTAGAGAGAGTAATAGAAATAAAAACATAAATAATAAGAGGTATATAAACCTAAAGTAAGAATTGTAATAAAAAATAGACACTATACAAGAGCATTTGGAGACTTGATTTAATAGATTGAAATTAATGCAGATCATTTATTCACTGATCATAGATAGATGTCACAAAATTACCAAAAATCTTTTGCCCACCCCAACATGTAAGGCTGTAGATTGATTCACTTACGTATACAGAACAAATGAAAATAAATACAGTCTACATCTGTGAAACTTAACAACAGCACTTATACCAGTGGGAGAGAAACACACATACACACTTTTTGAAAATTAAATTTTTTCATCGTTTCACAAAACTTCTCTTGACTGTTTGTGTTTTTCAGAATCAGATCTACGTCCCTCCGAAGGACCAGACAACGTGCTGTGGCGTTTGTAAGAATATTTCCTGCATTTACGAACACGAGAACGGGACAACAGTCCTCTATAAGGTAGGAAGTCGACTAATTATGCAATATTAACAGTGATACTGGATATTTTACTTTAAATCTCTCATATACTGTATATATGTAGTTTTAACCGAGCGACTGTACCAAAGTACCCCATGTACCAAGAGTCCTTACCACAGCAGCCCTGCCTGAATTTGACTCCTCATGATTTTATTTATTATTTTATCATTTCTTGTGACTTGGTTAGGAGTGTTTTTGTTTGTTTGCTTGTTTGTTTTGAAGACTAATATGGCAAAGTCTGAACGTTTATGCTCCAAAAATCTGCTCTCAGACTTTGTCAAAACTGTTTGTTTCACAACAATGTGAAAGTCGTTAAACCCAATATATTATATGACATATTCCAATGCAATATTGATTCATTTGTAAAATTTCAATTTGGTAATTTATCATTAATCACCACTAGATGAATAATGATTTTACCACTCTGTATGATCATTTTCAGAAACATATTTTAGTCATATTGTCCACAGTGAACCATAACAGGGATGGATTGTTTGATCCTGAATTTAAAAAGTAATCCCAGGTTTCTTAAGATAATCTTAATGGTGTACTGCAGTTTTTATCAACGACGATCTTGGCTCAACAAGTCTGAGATGATCAGTAGTATTAGTCGCACTGTAGTGCATCAGCTGTGGTTGTTGATGCTGCCGCTGTGTTTTCAGCCGGGGAAGTCCTGGGTATCAAACTGCATGAAGTTCGACTGCGCAGACACTCTGTCCGGACCCACACTCATCTCCTACTCCTTCAGCTGCCCACCGTTCAACGAAACAGAGTGTATGAAGGTCAGCATGCAGCAATACACACACACACACGCAAACAAAAGAATATCAACTTTGAAAACCAAACTCTGATGCAAAGACAGAGGGTTTCTCACAAAAAAGGATTTTTTTTATATTTCTATCTTAACATTTTGACTCTCATCTGCATTCAGATCGGTGGAACCGTTGTAAGTTACATGGACGGATGCTGCAAGACATGTGAGTATCTGATCTGAGCGTAGCAGCAGTTCTGTAGTTAGTGTAGAGCTGTAGGCTGCAGCTGACACTGAAGAGCGCCTTCACCTGCCGCTCAACATGTTTCCAACATGTTTGCCCTTCAGTCAGACCAACATCTTCAACCACATTGAAAAATGAATCCTAGCTGTTGTTTTCCTTTTATATTTGTCGGATGTTTATTCAGATTTGAGAACTATGTCGGTGTGCTTTTCAGTGAATTCAGTAAACATGGCAACAGATACGTTTTTAAAGGTGAAAGTGCCAAATGATAGAAGTTGCAGTCACTGAAAAGCATCTGATCAAATGCAAGTGGGTTTGTGGTTTATGTGCTGCAGCTTACCATCATGTACAAATCCCACCAGGTACTGGATTCTCTCTGTTCCCTTTCCCCGTTAGCCCCCTGACTCCCACAGTTAACACAAACTGTGAACGAGGTACCAAAACAACAAGGCTTGTCAGTGCCATTGTTGATATTCAACAATGTACTCCCTCCCACGAAAAATGGAATAGTGATAAAACACACAGGATGTCTGACTGCAACCTACAAGAAGCGTCCTCTCAACTGCTGTCTCATTTCAGGTCTTGGTGAAATAAAAGTCAATAGAATAAAGCCAAAACATGCTATCGAAATTATAATTTTCTTTTCTTCAACAATCATGGTGCAGATGCTGCATTCGACTCACTTCGTGAAGCCGTTAAAATTCTGGGTATTTCTTGTGAATTCCCTTTTTGTACGTTTTTTCTTAAAAACACAAATGAGTTAAAAGGGGTTTTACACCTTAAAGGAGGCTGGGACGCAATACTTTATGTAGGCCAAAAATGATGTCACACTTGAGAGGACAGTAACAAGTATTCACCCCCGCCCCTCCCTGTGGATCACGTACATGTTCAGTACACGACAGCTAAACTCTTTCCCCATTTAGCACTGTCTGGGCAGTGCATTGTTGATTGCCAACAATGTACTGTTGGTAGTGGCCCAGTAGTCGGGCTTAGACGTCTGCATGTGTCAGTAGATACTGATGTGGGCTGGTGTCGGGGCCCTGTATGTCATGTAGCTGCTGTAAAAAATCTGCATGCTGCTGCTGCACCACGGCTGCTGTGCTGCTCCGCCACTAGGGAGAGCTGTGTGGGAAACTGAAGCTGCTATGTGAGGCATTTTACCATCAAAGAATCATCAGTGCAAACACTGAAGCAAACAATCGTCTGCGTATTTATTTAGGAAAGCTAAGAATAAGATAATAGAGTTGCAAAATGGAAGCAGTTATTTTGAGCACACAGTGTTCTTGCAGTAACATGTTCTGCGTAGACAGCGGTAGGACGCTCAAGCATCAGTACAAAAGATGAAAAACTGTAAGAAACATCCACATATCAAGCTGTTGGTTTTTCCGTACTGCTAAGATTACACTTGATATTTAACCAGCAAATTTAAATAATTTCACTTAGGTGTTCTGGGTCGATATTAGAAGAATTGTGTAACTATGATGCTGCGCTTTGTTCTCAGTAGCACAAACAATTTATTCTAAATAATGGCTAAAAATCAATGTAATATGTTATAAAAAATAAGACCATAACAACACCAAATACATTTCTTTTTTTAATGTTATTGTTGAATTTATGTGCTAATTCTCTCCATCTTTGCTATATTCTCACTGCCTAAGTGTTCCTTGTAACCAGATAAAGACCTTCTATGAGTCACAATGAAGAAAAATAGTTGTAATACTATAATATATTATTATAAATGATTCTATAATGAAATATTACTGTGATAGATGACTTACTCTGGATTGTTTGTAAGAGAGCAAACAGATCAAAAGATTTTCTTGTGATGGCAGATGGTGAAAGGAGCGAAAAACTGATTTGAAAAATTGCCGATATGGCTGATATGTGACCTTAATGTGGAAAAAGACGAGATGCCACACATCGCTGCTTTAAGTTTGTGCTCAGTTTGTTTGTTTGTTTTTTATAATGCCAAAAAAGTTGACGGAGCATGTATACAGAAACTGTCTTTTTGTTTCATTAATTTAATTCATTTACACATTTCTAAAGATGTTTGAAAATATTAGTTTGATGCCATGTTGTATACACGATTAATGCATGAATGATCTCATCATCCCTTTTATATATTTTTTTAAAAAGATTTTTGGAATCATTTGGAAGAAGCGTCATTCGTCTTTGCTCCCTGACTTTCTAACTAAATATAGCTTTTATATATGGATTTCTTTTCTTCATACCCAAGTCATCCATCCACTAGAACAGCTTAAAAGCTTGCGCATGATACGCAGCCTTTTCCTCTCTGACTTCCTCCTCCCTGTCCTGGTGTTTGCTGTGTCTCTACATGGAGCAGCTGAGATGTTTTGTTGGGTTTATCTGCTGGACTTTGTTTCAACTGATTTGGTTTGTTGTCGTGCGAACAGGCAAAGAAGACGGGAAGTCGTGTCAGAAGGTGACAGTGAGGATGACGATCAGGAAGAACGACTGTCGCAGCAACAGACCGGTATGTTTCGTGACTTTTCTGATGTGATGCTAGTTGTGTTTCATGAATCCTGAGCAGAACACAAAGAAATGTCTAAATAAAAAAAAAAAACACACAGTAGTGAGGAAGTATTCAAGGAAGTAAAAGTAGCAATACTACAGTGTGAATATTACACAGACTCATTACACAGAATAATATGTATTATATTATTAGATTGTAATTATTGATGCATTAATGTGTTCATCACTTAATTTTTGCAGCTGATAAAAGTGGGGCTAAGAGAGTTTGTGAGGGAGACCAGTATATCATCTGCATACACACTTAACTTGAAATTATAAGGAAGTACCATATTGCAAACTATCCTGTCCCGTCCAGTCTCCTGTCACCAAGAAATAACAAAATAACAATTATTTAGTTCATCTTAATTGAGAATTTGTTGCCATGGGATAAACTTGGTTATACATTTATAAAATAAATTATTAGAGCACAGAAATAAAAGTCCCAGAAAATGTTAATATTCTCTTTTACTCATTGAATATAAATTGACTTATGTTTGCTATCTTCTGTCACCAGAAAAAACAACAACATTTTAGCTGTTAACTCTCTTCCTGTTGTGTGAACAGCAGACATTCAACATACAGTTGAATTACAGATTAAAAACAACAACACAAAGCAAGGAGTTGACGATCACCCTCGATGATGTTTACAAAGAATTACTTCTACTTTATTGAGTTTGCTGGTTCTTTTTGCAGCCGTGCTGCCTTCTGTACTGACTCTGTGTCCTGCAGGTGAACATCGTGTCATGCGATGGGAAGTGTCCGTCCGCCAGCATCTACAACTACAACATCAACACGTACGCTCGCTTCTGCAAGTGCTGCAGGGAGACAGGGCTGCAGCGGCGCTCCGTGCAGCTCTACTGCAGCAGCAACGCCACCTGGGTCAGCTACACCATCCAGGAGCCCACCGACTGCTCCTGCCAGTGGTCCTAAACACACACATACTACACTAACACACACACAGTGTTTAGATGTACATCCTCTAAAACCACAAAACAAAGGAGAAGAGGAAGAAGAAACACATCAGCAATGTTGCTTTAGGATGTTGTGAGAGTGAAATACTGAGCTGTGATTGGCTGGACCGCGTGACTGATCTTGCTCTTCCATTTAGTTGTTCTGCGGCCTCTGCTGGCAGGGAGGTGGTACTGCAGGGCAGCTTCAAACTAATACCTTTGACCTCTGATATTTACCATCTCAGGGAGGTAAAAAAGTGTCACAAAAAGACAAGAGTGTGGCCTACTTATGACGTCACCCCATGATGAGTTTTGTTAGTCATTTCTGAGAATTTGGAGTCACAGAAGAACATTTTTATTGCTTAAGAAGAAGTTTGAATTTATTAAAAGTTGTTAAGTGTATCATTTTCACTTCAGTCTTGAAAACTTGTGAAAGTATCCTTTATTATAAGTTTACTGGAAACCAATGAGAGCATGCTGGAGCCGACTGATAGCCTCTAATTCATACCAGTGCTAATAATACAGCAAAACTCAGCAGGAATGGTCAAATGTCCCATCAGACCCATTTCTTTCCTATCCTCCCTTCCCCACCTAATTTGCATAAACAAAAGACTGACATTCTCAGTAGTCACTTACGTGCTCTAATTCATCAAATGAAATGAGATAAGAATTAATGCAAAGGATTTATAAGAAAGTCACATAATGTTAACTGTCCTGTCTCCTGCCAGTAAAGTCAGCATTATGAAATGCCTGGAAAAAAAACAAATTAAGATTATTCAGTTCATTTTATTTGAAAATTGATTGCCATGGGCAAACTGTTGCGCTATATATTTGTAAAATAAATGATTAGAAGACAGAAACAGAAGTCACAGAAAATGTTAATGTTTCCTTTTACTAATAGAAAGTGAAGAGACTTATAGGTTTTACTACACTTGGTAGTGATGCCGTTTTTCTAATCATCAGAATCTTTCTTCCTGTTTGATATCTAATTGATATCTAAATGATACATGGACACCCACAACATTCTGCTTCACTGCACTGCTGCACTGCCACCTCCCTGCCACCATGTAGAGAAAAAGTAAATGTTCAGCAAAGGAAAAAGTAAGTTGATCTCTTGTTTTTGAGTGGGAGCTACTGTCTCTGCTCGTCTCCTCGACGTGCTGCTCTGCTGCCATGACTGTAAAGTAAAAGATATTAAAAGCACATTAAAAAGATTTCGAAAAAAGAGGGTTGTGATACAAAGTTTCAGGAGACGAGCCCTGACATCGTCTCGGCTTGGTTCAGTCCATCATCATCATCATCGTTTGGAGATTCATATTTTACCCAGAATTCCTCTTGTTGTGCCTTGTTTTTGTAAATAACTTTACTTTTTTAAATGATTTGCAATATCAAATTCTTAGATATTTTACTTTTAGAAAGACAACAATAAACTGTATATTCAGTGATGTGAAATATACTTTATATAATCAACACTAGTGAGGTGTATAACTGATTTAAATCCAGCTGTATGTGGAGCACTTTATTTATTTATTGGAGTTTGATAGAGCACAGCCGTTCTGATTTCTATGAATGACAACACGGAGAGAAAAGAAGCATTAGGCCCACCTGGAAAACCAACAAACAGGACAGGATTTCTAAATGTTTTATTTGGTTTTATTCCCGATTACAGAATATATTAGGAGAGCGTTATCAAGGTTTCTCTCTGGACTAAATTCTTATGTGTTTGTTCACATCAAACAGACCCTCCTGGATAGACGAGTCAAAGAGGATTTGTATCATACAAATGTACATTCGCATTTTCAATAAATATTTCCTTTGGAAAAACTAAAACCTTTTCCTCTGTTTATTAGCTAACAAGACAGTGTGTAGTAAAGATTACGTTATTTCTATTATTGGTATATTAGGCTCACGTTTTCACTTCTTTCTTCTGGCTGGCTCAGGTGGATTAAAGGAGCGGGGTTGTATGAAACACTTTAGCTCCAGTAGATGGCGGTAAGCACGGCCCCAGTTTGGAGAAGTAGACGGGAGTACCGGCACGTAAGCAAAGCAATGTACTGCTGTGGTCGGGGGGCAGCAGAGAAACATATTTTAACCACCTAGAAAGAAGGGCCACCTATCCTCTCTTAGAAGCCCCCGGACTCCTTTAAAAAAACAAAACAAAAAAAACTAATTTTGCCTCGCAGAACACGAGAGTTGTGCTTCTACCGCTGCTGCGATCGGTTAGTTTGTTTGTGTTATTGACTTTGGTAAATCCAAATATAATCCTTTAAAACACCAAAGTCACACAAGGCAGTATACATGAATACTCTAGATATATACTGTATGAGCAGTGTGTAGTGAATACTCTGTTGGAGGATACTATAGACTAGACGATTAAGGATCATTCTCACAACAGTTTCTGCCCTCTGGTGGTGAAAAGTCAATTAATGTAGCTTTAAAAGTCAGAACTTGCTCCCGTTAGTTATTACCTTATATTCCTGAGCTGCAGAAGAATGTATGAATAAATGTGCAGATTATTTTCTAAATGAATCAGATGAAACGCGTACTTTCAAACTTAGAAATCAAGTTTAATTATATATTAAATGAAAGACTTAAGACATGTTAAGGACCAGGTCAGTGGCCCATTGTATTAATATTAATCCAAGAGAGACTTCAGTTTTGTAAGCTCTAATCAGAAAAATAAAGTTAACACAATGAAAGTTTGGTTTCAGTATTAAAGTCTTGTCTCAGTTGTTTTAATGCTTTACTTTTAGATGTTGCTTGTTTGTAGACTGTCTGCTGTGTTGAACTGCAATCTTTAAACGTTAAAATGTATTCTGACTTCAGTGTTTGGTGTGTCGGGTCACACTCTTGAGCAGATGTGAGGGAGCAGCATTTGGGACTGTTCAGACCATATGAAAAAACTGTAGTTGCTTCTTTAATTTCAGAGACTCAGTGTCCAGTATCAATCAAATACTTCACCAGATGTGTGAGGATGGATAACCAGAGGAAGTCAGACCAGTAAATCTGCTCCTCCTCCTCTCGTATCTCAGACTCCAGACTGGCTGGCTGGTCTGAACATACGGCCGATTACATGCTGCAGCATGTTGGCACGGGCAGACGGGAAAATGATACCGAGCCGTGAACCCACAAAATCCAGGGATTTCTTAGCAGACATGTAAGCGGGGCCACCATTGTTTATATCTCACAAAGAGCTCAGATGGTGAGTGGAGTTCAGATGCGTGACACCGAGCAGTGAAATCACTCAGCAACACTGCTGAGCTGGACAGAAATTCAGGTGTATTAGTGGTTAAAGTACGAACCATAGTTTACATGATGGTCTGGCACTCAAATGACTTTGGAACCCCCCCCCCCCCCCATACCCTAGTGGGGCAGTGGTGGAAGAAGTATTTATGAAATCTAAAGTCATAGCATAGCCTGCCATAAAAAGAAAACTCATAGAAAATGTATTACTATAGCATATCATAAACATTTGACAAAAATAATGGTAAAGTATGTCATACAAATATTATAAAAAATGTGATGGAACAGCATTCCATAAAAACTCATAGTATTATACGCCCTAAACAAAGTTAATAAATTCAGAGCAAAACTTGGCATAAATAAATCATAGTATAGCATGCCATAAAAATGTCATTGGTATAACAACCTAAAGTATATCATAAATGTCATTGTATAACATGCCATAAAATGTCATGAGAAATTCATAGCATATCATGGCATGAAAAAATTAAATAAACACGTCTTAATATAATTGTATTAAAATGTCATGGCATGTTATGCCATAAAAAATCATGAAAAAACTTCTTTAGTGCACCAAATGTACTGGGAATTTGAGTGGGATTTCAATACTTTAAACCTACCGTAAGTGCTTTCAGATACCACTGATACATTTCCCATTTCTCATGTGTACTTGCATGGGATTTTGTTGTGGTGAGGGTGGGGGTACGAGGGGGGCTGAAGGGTCATCTTCCTCTGGTAATCCTGCTTCCCGCTGCCCCTTTAAGAGCTCTGCATGTTTGCATCAAGAAGTTTTCTATGAGTTTGTTCCAGATGTTGTTTGCAAAAAATGTTAATTATACATTACTTGTCGTTAAGGTAAACAGCTAAACCAAAATCACAAAGTACAGTATGGTACAAAATAACTGTCCTCAGATGACTCATGATGACTTTCAACTGCAGCTTTAAACACAGTCAGATAAGTGTAGCGCTCGTATCGGCCTCCGGGACGAACGTGTAAATTCAACACAATAAAATGTGAAGGTTTGTCCCCAACAACATGTCCCCAAAAACTCCTCCTCAGCTTAGTCCTGAGCTGGCCAGCAGAATAGCAGCCAGAGAGAAATGCATTGTGGGTGAAAGCTTACAGTGGAAAGTGACAGTCAACTTGACAAGTTCAAAACAGCTGCACACGCATGCACACACACACACACACACACACACACACACACACAGACACACAGACACTGGTTTTTCAGAGCAAGCGAAACAAGCGTGGGACACAAGGTGGAGACGAGCTGAGGGAAGGCAGGCGCTACAAACTCGTTTTCCATCATCGTCATGATGTTCATCGTCGACAAACAGCTGCTCCAGTATTTTCTGCATTTTATGTAAAACACGAAAGGGCCACACACGCTTGTAAACATTTTTTTGCCCTCTCATTTATTTATTTACAACATGATAAAATGAGCAGAAACATGAATATAAAGTGAATGCAACTCTGACAAAACTAAATGTTCACCGTGATGCATTTGCACAACTCAAGAAAGACTCAAGAGAAATGAACTGAAAATAATGGCTGCTGGAACTGTAGACAAAATACATCTGGAATTCTGAATTGATTCAATAACTTTTTTGGCAATTCTACACATAGTGACCTATAATGGCAAAGTGAAAACACATTTTTTGTATTTTTTTCAAATGTATCAAGAATGTAAAACTCTAATTTACACAAGTATTCAGAGCTTCATTTCCAAATTGAGCTCCTGTTCGCTTTGATTATCACTGAGTCCAGCTGTGACACATTCCATTGAACTTAAAGTAAGTTTTCTCTATTTTAAATGAAAATAAATCTATAGTAACACAATAAAATGTTCAGTAAATAAATGGGTCTAAAGTAAGTAAAGCAAAAACACTGCAACACTCTTTTCAGTCGCTCCAAGCAATGAGAGTACACATGTTTCATATCAGCGCTTAACAGTGGTGGAAAGTAACTAAGTACATTTACTCAAATACATTACTAAGATGCAATTTACTTGACTATTTCCATTTTCTTCTACTTTATACTTCTATTATTAATTCATAACATTTCAGAGGCAAATATTGGACTTTTTATTCTACTACAGTCATTTTAACTTCACTTACTTTTCAGATTGATAATACAAGGTATAATCAGATAGTAAATGATGATGTAATATTTTAAATTAAGATACCCAGCAGTACATATATATATATATATATATAAGTAGTCAGTAGTATAAATAGTCAAAATGAGCTCAGCTTCACCAGCTGCAACATTAAAGTGAATCAATCAATAATTATAGTCCTATAACATAATATATGTTATTCTGAAATTAGCCATACTGCAAAATGAGTACTTTACTTTTTGGTACTTTAAGTATATTTTGATGTTCATACTTTTGCAGTTTTAATAAAGTAACATTTTGAATGCAGTACTTAGTAACTAGTATTTCTACACTGTGGTATTGCTACATTTACTAGAGTAAAATGTGTGAATAATTCTTCCACCACTGGTCTTTAATAATTCAGCGTCTTTGCATCATAGAATTCACTGTTTTGTTAAAGTTTAACTTCAAAATAATTACAAATCCAGATTTTTCAATAATTGGCATTGTTTTGTTGGTTTTAGTTTTTAATGTTTGTTGCCTACTATCTATGCTTTATGTAAATACCACATGACTTCTGTGCTAAAGGTCTGCTGCACTTCTCTCTATCATACTACTGTGTTTTCCAGTCTGCTGCCAACTCACACGTACAGTAATATGATCCAGTATATCTGAAATGTATCTGAATGAGGATTCCTATGAAGCATGGTTTCACATGTCCTGTATCCGGGCTTCAAGGATTCTGTGTGTGACAGAGCTGCATTAATATCATTGGTTTAACACTATAACTTTTATTATTCTTGCAGTTATTGGACAGAAAAAAACAAATGTCTCGCAAGCAGCAGCCACCATGTTCTCTCAGAAACTACAGAAAAAATCCTGATAGCCTGCGGAGAAAAAGAGAATATATTCAAACTGTATATTCAACAACGAGAAGGCAATGAGAGGAAACTTTTTATTTGACCAGTTTTATTTTGTTGAATGGATTATGAAATGTATAAATAAAGCCTTTTACACTTAAAAAAAAGTCTTTTTGAAAGGGTTGATTCATCCATGTCTGACTGAGAATGATTATTATTTTGTTACATTTTTCTGGAATATTGGTGGAATTAGTGACATTTGTAAAGTGTAAAGGTTCCTGATAAATGCATCTTGTGCCATAGTGTCATACTTGGTATATGGGACAATAAAATACTCATATAATTAAGTTTATAAAAATACATTTTAATTACACAACACAACCGTAAAGCACTTTGATTTTTAGTTTTATTAAAGTGTGTCTCAGTTCTGTTTGTAGATTTCTTTTATTTCCATAATAAAAAAAAAGCCATATACTGAGATGATTGATGAGAAAAATTCTTAATTTGTCAAAAAACAGTGCTGTAATGATACGATTAAAAATATATAAGTTGATTCACAAAACATTAATCTGCAACTGTTTTGATCATTGATTCATTGTTTAAGTCACTTTTGAAGCCACAATTTTCTGTTTCCAACTTCTTATATTTCAGGATTTTGTGTTTTTCTCTGTAAATTAAATCTTTTTGGGTTTTGGACTGTTGGTCGGACAAAAAGAGCAATTTAAAGTTGTCAATTTTGGCTCTGGGAAATTCACTATGGTCTGACATTTTAATAAGTCAATTTGTCTTTCTATTTATCAAACTTTGGCCAAAAGAAAACAATAAAAAAAAAACACAACTACAGATTTTGTCTGTGACATGCTGATGAGTTCACTTGTCCTTCCTGTTCAGGTCAGAAGCTCATAAAACACGTCAGCACCGCCACCACTTCAATCAGTGCTCCTTTTGTCACTGCGTCTTTGAACAGCACGGATTTATATCCACGAAGAGGAGGAAGAGGAGTGAAAAAACAGCCCGACGTCAGGGGCAGCTGATGACAAGGCCAGACTCCGGCCGTCGGGTGACGTCCTGGGACAGAGCGCTTGACATTTGTCCCCTCCACAGGAAGTGACCTGGTGGCTTTGTCACAGCAGGAGCAGATAGAGAGAGCAGGTTGAATTGATTTAACCTTTGACCCCTGAGAGGAGTGAAGACAGAGGTGATACTGATCTGTTCTCAAGACCGAAACACGGAGGAGGAACGTGGGAGCAGAAAGATAGATGGTGCAGCTTCCTTAGATCTGAGTAATGGTGAAAGAAGGGTTCAGAACTTTTAATAAAATAAAGGTAGTAATACCATACTGTAAAGGTTCCTTCATTTAAAGCTTAAGTAAAAGTACAGAAAGCAATAAAAGTAATAATAGTCATTATGCAGATTGGCCTCTTTTATTATTAGCACTTTTATAAAAGGTGCTTTAACATGTAAGGAACATGTACGTGTTGTAGCTGGTCAAGGTCGAGATCATTTAAAAAATATTTACTCCCAGTTTAATAGTTAACAATGCATCATAATTTATAGGACAATAAAACACTTCAATCTAAAAATGTGCAGACAATTAAAATATTAAAGTAAAATACAAAAGGATACTGAAGGAGAAGATGTACAGTGTTTCTCTATAAATATAATCACTGAATGTCCCTCTACTCCCCAAACCAAGTGAAGAAATACATTTCTGTGGTTTTCTCTCAGCCGTGGTGATTCATAACTGCAGTGTTGTTTCGTAAGAGAGGGGAAAACCGTAAGAGTTGTGACTGAAAAGTCATAAAGCAGCGAGGAGTCACACATGAGTGATCAGAGCTGGAGTTCAGATCACCAGCAGCTGTCCGCTCACTTACTGTATGTATAGTAACAATAGAGCTACATTATTATATTATATATCATCATATACATTACAGTTACGCTGAAGTTAAATTACTGTAAGAACTGCCATACTGATACATTTAGAGCGCAGCTACACAGCTAACTGCAGTTGTGTTTATCAGAAGAGTTTACTCAAATAGAAGCTGTAACGCACGCTTCTGTTGAAAAGTTTATAATCTCCTGCCACAAAAACTCGATAGTGCACAGTCAGATGTCTGAGAGGACCGCTCTATATTTCTGAATGGTCGCTCATGCTTTTAGGTTGTAAAGTCCTCTTTGCAAATAGATGTTATTTAATACGCAGGGTTTGTTTTGTACATGGAGAACAAAACGCTGTTCAATGGTTTAACCAGACTGACAATAGAAAGTGCAGAAAGCGAGAGTGTGTGTGTGTGTGTGTGTGTGTGTGTGTGTGTGTGTCCCAGCAGGCTACTTGCATCCTATTAGACCAGTTAGTCGCGGCCATCACAGCGAGTCCAGAGGTCAGCCACCTCGCCACGCAACAGGAAGTAATAATTCACAGTGAGCCAGTGGCAGCGTCAATCAGCCTGTCGGACCACAGAGAAGTTGTACACCTGTCTAACTCCACCTCCTCTCTCATATCACTACAACATACAGCAGCTGCGTGTTGAAGCTGACTGCATTTTTGGTGTAGTTTGAACTTTATTTATTTTATTTTTCCTCCTTTTCCTTGGGTTGACAAATAATTGATTTTCGGCCATTTAGTTTGTATCAAATTTGCAAATTTTGTATCCACATCCATAACGGCTTTACACCTTAGATCCCCACAGTTTGCAGTTAATCAGGTCCTCTTGTGCCACTGACAGCTCTGAGATGTTAGTCTGGTTTTGATCTAGACGTTTGGATATTTTTTGACCTACAAATCAGAAAATCTATACTCAGTAATCAGGTAAACCCAACAAATATGTACCTGCAATGAGCGAAGTTCTCTCAGTTTCCTAAACATTATAATGTTTTAGAAATCTGGTGATGAAAGCTGCTCGTCTGAAAATGCATTGAATTCTGACATAACTTAAAATTGTGTTGGTCGTAGCTTTTGGAGTTGATCCTTTTTGATTTTGTGAAGTTGGCAGGATTGTCATTTCCTGTTTCGTAAAGCTACAGAAATCGTGAAGGCCGTCCCCCAGATTTTGCCGTTCAAAAGGAGGTTTCAGAGACTATTAGAAGATCTGACAGGTACTTAGTTTGAAGCATAATGAGGCCTTTAGTGAGCTCGTAGTGTTGTGTCTTCCCTCCATTGAGAACACCGAGAAGGCTGCTGAGAAACAAGACTAGGGGAACAACTCTTAAGCCAGACGGTCAGTTTGCTTTGATTGATAACAAGAGTTGTAAAATTGAGGTGGGGGTACAGTGTGTGTGTGTGTGTGTGTGTGTGTGTGTGTGTGTGTGTGTTTGGGGAGTTCCTCTGAGCTCCGATCCATCTGGAAACCCCATCCAGGTCCAGCAGACTGTCCCCCTGTCCTGTCCTGCATGTCCCAACATGTCCGTTCTCAGCAGATCGGATCAGAATGAGGTTTCATAGTTTCCTCGTTTGAGCTTTGATGATGACAGGTGGAGATTTTCTGTTTGTGTGTGTTCATTAGGAAGACAAAGAACAGCAGCAAGTTGGACTTTAACCATAATCCTACCAACTGGGCCCCCCGCAGACCCCAGACCGTTTGTCATATCTCACAGGTGCTTTATTCTATCATTGTGCCATTTTTCTTGATTGTCAATCTATTTGTTCCTAATGGCTTCGAAACATTGTTTTCTGTTTATGTTGTGCTTTATAAAACATACCAAAGTAGGTCATGGGGAACCGCAGTCAAAAGTTATTTAAAATATCACTCACTATCAGGGGGATAGGGACACGCTGTCACTTTAAAGGAGACAGTTACAGTTAAAAAAAATTATGTGCTTTATTTTGTTGTGTATGTTTTTCTTATTTTAGTTTTTCTTTGTTCAGTTCCTTTTTTTGTGACATTTTAACTCTGGCAAGTTTCATGGACAAAATAAAGAAAAAAAAAGAAAAATACAATTAGTTACAGATCTTTTAATAGTTAAGTTAAGTTAAGATAAAAATGCTAATTAAGATGAACAAATCCAAGCTCAATTTGACCAACAATGTTCAAGTTACAGTTGATGATTTCATACTTTGCAGAACTTTCAGTTTTCATGATAGTTCTTATCATGAGACACTTAATAAATCTAACAAACCACCATATATATAATAACACTAACACACAAACCAAACAATAAATACAAATAAAATCCAACACAACAGCAGGAGATTCCCTGAACAGCCTCACACTCCCCCTAACATGCCTAATAAAAATACCCTCGCCTGGTACCCAACACTATAAACTGATCTGGCATCAGTCCCTGGAGAGATATCGAGGGTACTTGAATGAAATGGGAGACATTCGCTGTAACGGCGAGCAGACGGAAATGGGATTAAGAGCTTCAGACGAGCTGAGAAAATGGGGAATGACCAGTTGATCCAGTTTTTTCCCTGTTACTTTTTTAGTCAAAAGTACTGTTTTAAAATGTGATTTGAGAAAGTGAGTCCTGTAACTGACTGAGAAGGAGGGGTCTTTGGTTGACATCCAGAATGGATCCTTTTTTATTTTAGAGATATCTAATTGTCAATTTTCATCATTTTGGCGATTGACATTGCAATGGTAATTGCCTAAAGAACTTTGCACTACAGATTATTTTCTTGTCTGTGATGCTTCTGTAGTGTTTCTATCGGCCCCAGTTTGAGCCTCTCATGTATTAGCATACACTCCAGTCACAGAGGTAACCATCAGTTCCTCTAAAAGACAATTACTCAGGAATAAAGGTTGTTTAAACACACGTAACCATAGTTCTGGAGGTATGACCAGACTCCCCAAAGACTTTATCCATGTGGATGAAAAAAATATTCCATAAACTAAATGATAAAAAAACTTTTTTAACAGGTTTTCCAAGTGGCTCACAACTTGGGGATTCTGAAAATACTTCCAGAACAGTAGCACATGTTTCAAACATGGCTGGTTAATTGTCTTTTAGAGAAACCAATTCCTCTCTGATTTAAATGTATGCTAATACACAAGAGGCACAAACTGGGGCCACTAGCATCTAATCAGCAGTAGTATATAATAATATGTAAATGGCTCCAGTTTCCTCCCACAGTCCACATACATGCAGATGAAAGGGTGAACTGGAGACTCAATTACCCGTAGGTGTGAATGTGGTTGTCAATGTGTTGGCCCTGTGAGAAACCACAGTTCAAGCTTGAGTGCAGTCCAGTTAGTTAAAGGAATAGTTACCCCAAACACAATATAAATGGTATATAGAGATCCTCTCCCTAGGCTCTCTATGGTCCCAGAAAAAGCTTTCTATCGAACGGCGTTAAGGAGAGCGAAGCACCCGAGAAATGAGAGTATAAGAAATAACAGACTTTGACCGAACGGACGATAGCAAAAAATATATAAAACGTCCAAAAAGATTTCTAAAAATGACATTATTCAAGTGTCCTGTATCCATTTATGCGCTCATGGAAATCCAAACACCAACATTTTCCCTTAATAAAGCACGCTTTTTTCGGCTGTTTATAACCTTTTTCGCCGTCATTCATTCGTCCTCTGATGAAGTCTGTTTGCACTGATATATTTTCATTTTTCATGCGCTCCGCTCTCGTTAATGCCATTTGATAGAAAACCTTTTCTGGGACTATACACACCCTAAGGAGGTGAGCATTTTATATTTTTAGTTTTGGGTGAACTATTCCTTTAAGCTTGATTTCTAATCAACTTTTGCTTCCTGGAGAATTGCTGTATGAGGTTTTACCATTAGACTCTCTTAGCTGTGCTGCAACGAACCTGACTCTAAAGTTGGATAAAAAAAACATGTTTTCATATTCATATTTCTTTATTGAATTTATTATCATGTGTATCTAAAGATACATTGTGTTGACTCCCAGTTAACTGGCATGCATGAAGTGTATGACTGATGCAAGAATGGAAGGAGGAGTGCAGAGATGTGTAGTTTCCAGGCATCACACTCATCCAGTATATGATTAGGATTTTGAGGAATCAGGGAGGGGTGCTGAGGCCTTAAGTCAAAAACAAGGCTGAAAAGCAGAACAATTCTCTAAAAATCAGCAAAATACTTTAAAATAAGGGGAAAGTATCGTTCCACAATCAGGAGTGATTCACTCAGCGTTTCTTGTCGGACAGTGTCACAACACATGACAGTAACAAACACTAGGACATGGAGGCAATTTAAAGGTTAACATATATTTTTGGTATTTTTAATTGCCTTGGTAAATATATACAGTGGATAATGTAAAAGTGAAAAAGAACATAAAGAATACATAGAAATAAATATGTAAATAAATGTGTATAAAATGGGTTCCTCCTTCCTAAAGAATAGAACAGTGGAAGTAGTTCTGAAACTGTATGTCGATGTATGTTTATCGAATGTATTATTATGGTATTACATGGTCTGTCTACACGCTTTAACCTGTTTTGCTGCTGGACTGGGATTTGTCTCCTCTTGGCCTTTATCTGGTCTCTGATTGGCTACTTGCTCAGATGCCGGCTGTGTTCCAGCTGCAGAAAGTCGGGTCCGGCGCCGACCGCCTTTTAGCAGCCTTTATGGTTTATTATCCAACTGTAATGCAGGATTATAAGAGCCGACTGTAATGTTTAGTATCACACTGCAGGATTAGTACTGAGCAGAGTCTGTGATCACACTAATGGAGGAAACAAGACTCTCCCTCTAAACTGAAACTTTTATTGAGTTCGTTTAAAAAGAAAAGTCTGGTGATATTACATTTTTTTCTTATGGCGAACAAATCCCATGAAGAGACTAAGAATCAACAGTGAATTCAATACAACTTTATTAATCTACAAAGGCAATTTCAATGTATCTACTAACAAGTATATTGTGTGTGCATCAAAGCTGGCAGATCTTTACATTACATTAGCAGAGTGACTTACAGTGAACTAACTACAGGGTCAGTCCCATGGAGCAATGGTGGCAGCCTGGTATTGAACTCACACACTTCTGGTGTTCTGTTTGAAAGCCTGACCATTAGACCACCATAGTACCACCCTCTTCTTCCTCTGTGCCATAGAGCTCCATTTAAGTGTTCAGTAGGAGCCAATGGGCTTGTAGTTGAGAGCCACAGACAGGAAGTCAACAAGTATCAATAGATGATGAACTAACACATTGTTGGTTTTGGCTTTTTCATGGGATTCGTTGACAATAAGCAAACTGTGAAATAACATCAGCCGTCTCCTCACTGAAGAATAAAGTAAATCACTGCATCATTTAATTGGATGAACAGGCACCCTGTCAGACACCTGCCTGAATGATCTCAGCCCGTACAAAATAATGTATGTCACTATAACAATATTTGTTTGACAATTAAACACGTAATGTCACATGCAGCATTTCTTGCACAAAATGTAGTTTGTGCCTGGTTTGTACCTTTGTAGCAAATATTACACGTCGGAGTGCCAGGTAAGTTTTCATTCAACTGACTGCACATCACGCCACATGTTGCAGAAAAGAATTTGGGATAATAACAATAATAATAAAAATTATTATTATTATCCAAAATATCCAAGAAATACAATTAATAATAATAATAAAAATTATTATTATTATTATAATTTCCCGATAATTTTCCTATAGATGTGTAATAATCTTTTAAAATCACACTTTAATAACTAGTAAATAGTAAGTAAATGTGTGACCTATTTATTTTTGTTCTTATTTATTTACTTCTTTAATTCTAATGCGAACACCGTCTTGGACATCTATGTGTCCAACCTTTTTAATAGAGCTGGAAAATTATTAAATGATGCCAAGACTGACACATTTATGGCAGCATTAGATTCTGATGCCATCAGGTTCATGTTCTTTTGGTTTATTTGAATGTGTCCCAAGGAGACTGTGAGTGTGAGAGTCTGGAGATATTCCAAAATGATACCAGCCTCAGTTAAAAGGGCACTTGTCTTAGATTTCACGAGCTGCTAAATTTAACATTCTGCCTTCCCCTTAAGCTGTGAGTGATGTGAGCTGTTATGTCCCACACCCACACTGTATATCTCTGAAGCTGTGAAAAATCTCTCTTTTACTAGACAACAAACAAATGCGTGCTGGTCGTATAATGGTCTAGTAGTTAGGCTTCCAAATAAAACACCAGGAGTTCAATACCAGGCTGCCACCATTGAGCTCCTGAGCAAGGCACTTAACCCCAAGTTCCTCCAGGGGACAGTCACTGTAGTTAGTTCACTGTAAGTCACTCTGGATAAAAAAAATCAACAGAGTTACAATATGCCACAAATATAATAACAAAACACATAAGAATATTTAATAGAATTTAATCTGGCACAAAATGTTGGTTATTTGCTAAATTTGCTATCCAAGAAATAAACACAATTTCTTAATATCATATTAAATGAAAAGTAATTATTCTGTCTTTTGTAACAATCCTACAAATTTGGATTTTGATCTAATATTAACAGAGTTGCCGCCACATCATTCGGGTAACATTGTATTCTTTTTTTTTAGTTTAGAATACAATTAGGTCAGTTAAATTAAGCTATTTTGGTCAAAGTTAAGTGGACTCAAGTGTCACAAAAAATCTCCCCTTATTCAGCATTTTCATATGCTGAATAATAAATATGCCATTTTTCTTGATTTTCCCAAGATCAGGCTCTGTAAAAGACTTATAATATAGAGTGCGTTAGTATAACACCAGTGTGACTCCAGCAGTGCACACATTAGCGTTTGTAGACAAAAATCTACAAGAGACAAAAGACAAAAGAGACAGACGAGAAAAAACAGAGAACTTCCAACAAACATAAAAACAAATGAAAATCTGTCTGAGCTGGGATCATTTCACCTGTTTGGACAAGTTGTCTTAAACTGTTGTCCAGTGATGACCCTCTGTCTCTCAGAGATCAGAGACCTGACGACTGCGTGACATTATGACCTCCTCAGCAGGACATCAGTCTGATGTAACTGGACAAAAGTGCTTCACAAAGTTAGATTTTCTATAAGCTGTATGTGGATACACTGACATTTACTGATATTTAAGGTAAAAGGTGTCTTCGTACGTGTCGTTCGTCTTCGTCTTTCATGATCTGACAACAACAAGAAAATCTGACTTTGTGAATCAAAAATGTATTAAAAGTATCCTCAAGTACACTTAAACTTCTCTGGATAATAAACAGGATTGTGCAACACTCTTTGATGGTTTTATAAGTCATTGTTTTTATAAATTACAGCACAAGGTCACAATTAAAGACACTAAAACACCAGAAAATCAGATAGCGTCTAAAACTGTCAAATATTTCTACGATGTGATGGATAGATAGGCTCAAAATACCAACATAAATACGTAAATACATGATAAAACACCAAACTAGAAATATAAATATGGCTTTATTATTGCTATTCTATCACTGTTTGTATCCGATTATTATAAATGACAATTATGATAATGAGTTGCTGCCTCTAACATATTGTTTCATACATACTTTAACCTTTCACATACACTTTTGGTACACATGAGTGTATATATTTCCCTAAACTGTGTTCTCTTAAACTTTATCTGCAGTTATATCAGTAAATATCAAGTGAAAGTGAAAAGTTAACATGCGGGTACAAAATGACTTGCACTTCAAAAATGTTCATCTTAAGAAGTTGTTTCTTGTAGTAAAATAATGATTTTTAACATCTGATTTACATAATCCAGGAACTGACAGGAATCTACACACTGAAAAAATGCATAAAACTGCTCAAAGAGTCATTTTAGTTTAAACATGGGTTTTATTTATTTATTAGTAAACATCAGAATCAGACTCAACAGACAGAATGATTTGTTAAAATTGACTTTTTTATTGCTTCCTTGTTGTTGTCAGGTTTCAACTCAGTGACACACACACACACACACACACACACACACAGACACACACACGTGCGCACACACACACACACACACACACACACACACACCTCCCTCAGATCATTGGTCACTTACACCCCAGCCCCGCCTACACACTGACGCCTATAAAGACAAACCTAGCTGGGGGAGCTGAAGTTACACAGACTGGCCCTTTAAACACACAGATCTCCTCAGCAGACACTTTCTACTTTTTAATCAGCTGACTTTGACAGGACACATTTCAGAGACACCTTTCTTTTCTTCTTCTATTATTTCTTTGTTTTATAGAAGACACTTTGTGGAGACTTTCTCTTTTATCGGAGGAACTTTGCAGGGAACTTTTCCTTCTCTTCTCGTCGCTCTGAGGGAATCTCCTGCAGATGGATCTGCCCGACCTTCCCTTCCCTCTCTCCTCTGCCGATGACCTCTACGATGACCCCTGCTTCAGCACCGGCGACATGAACTTTTTTGACGACCTGGACTCCCGGCTGATGCACGCGGGCCTGCTGAAGTCAGATGACCATCTTCATCACCATCACCACCATCATGTTCCCGTCGCAGAGGAGGAGGAGGAGGAGGAGCATGTGAGGGCTCCCGGGGGCCCCCACCAGGTGGGACACTGCCTGCTTTGGGCCTGTAAGGCCTGCAAGAGGAAAACGTCACACGAAGACCGGAGAAAAGCAGCAACCATGCGGGAAAGGCGGCGGCTCGGTAAGGTCAACGACGCCTTCGAGACCCTGAAGCGCTGCACGGCGTCCAATCCAAACCAGCGGCTGCCCAAAGTGGACATCCTGCGCAACGCCATCAGCTACATCGAGTCCCTGCAGTCACTGCTGAGGACTGGTCGGGACGACAGCTTCTACCCACCACTGGAGCACTACAGTGGGGATTCAGACGCCTCCAGCCCCCGCTCCAACTGCTCCGACGGCATGGTGAGTCCGAGAACAGCTGAGCGGTTCATGTGCTGCCTCAGGAAATGTTTGGAATGCGTTTTGGATATTTATTTTTGGCCACAGTGCTTCAATACATTTTCAATGAAAGGAGTCTTTAAAATCAACTTTTAGTCCCATTTTAGGCCAAATTATTTTCTTTGACTCTTTGACAATAAATCAGGAGATTTGCTCTTCTTCTACATTTGTTTCAAATACCGAAAGCAATTTGCTATTGTTTTGGAAGGAACGTAGAAATAAATGCATAATCGGATTTCCTGAAATAAAGCAAACACTCATTTTCAGATGGACTGCTCAAAATGTGATTTTCAATTTGTTATTTTAATTTGAAATACGTTCTGACCTGTGTCCTTGTTTTGTTGATGTTGTCTTGCAAAGATAAGTCTTCATTAAAAAAAATGAGCAGAAAAGGGAGATGGACATTTAAACAAGTGACAAATCGTTACAAAAACACAATTAAGTAATTTGTTAATAAAAATTAAGTTGAAAAATAGATCTGTTTTTAAACATAACTCATGTCTACATCTCTGCAAAGTAACATTTTACTTTCAACAACTTCATGATATCATAATTGATGATTGATGTTTAGTTGTTGACTTAAATCAACTTTATTGATCTGTGTTTCCAGACGGATTTCATCTCTTCGTGTTCAACCAGAAGTGAGAACAGTGACGGTTCCTACTGCAGCCACACAGACGGTCAGTTTCACATTCATTCTTCTCATCTTGTTCATCAATATTACAGATTTATGTTTCCTCTAAATATGACCATTTTCCTATCATAAAATATATATTTTTTTAAACAACTAAGCAGAAACTAATGTTGCGTGTTTCTTTGCTTACAGATTCCAGGACCAGGAAACCATCGCTCATTTCCAGTTTGGACTGTTTGTCCAGCATCGTACAGCGGATCAGCACAGATCCAGCTGTGGCTCCCCCAGGCGATAGCGTGGTCCCCCGGGGCCCTGGATCACCTCAAAACAGCCCTGCAGGCTCCAGTTCCTCTGCTGAACCCAACAGCATCTACGAGCCGCTCTGAACCTGAGGTAGCCGAGGACTCATATTCCACAAAAAGCCAAGACAAGCATTTAAAATACTTTTTTCCCTGAAGTTTGCGTCCAGTTCCTTCAGGTTTTAGCCTCCTGAACAAACTGAAGACTGCTGTTGTGTTCCATTAATGTCAGCAGGAAAAATTATATTTACCTGACTTATTTCTGCTGCAAAAACGATAACTAAGGACCATTATGTACATCTGTAAATAAGAGCTGTTTGTTCCGAGTACACACACACACACACACACACACACACACACACACACACAAACATTGTTGTGTCATGTTTCTATATATTATTTATGAGTGAATGGCATTTTAATAAAGAAATATTTATATTCAGTAAAATCTTTCAATGGATTTACTCAAACTTTTTATTAATATAACCTCTATTATGAATCTATTAATTATGAATCTATATAAAGTGAAATGTTCCATTGTTTTGAGCTTTATGTATATGTATATATATATATATATATATATACATGAATCTTTCCCGGAAGCTGGAGGTGTGTCTGTTCACCTGTCTGTCTGTTCACCAGACAGACAGGTGAACAGACAGACAGGTGAACAGACAGACCTGCAG
>CALSBV010010478.1:4653894-4707808 GCA_943590825.1 Bovichtus diacanthus
CAGACAGACAGGTGAACAGACAGACAGGTGAACAGACTTTTTCATGTGACTTTTGTTTTTTACTGTGATGCGACTTGAAAAATGTTTAGAGCAAAGTACTATTACTACTTCTGTAGCCTACATGTAAAGTAACTGATAAAAGAAAATACTCAACAAAGTACAAGTACACAAAAGTACTGTAATTTTGTTTCTTCCACCCCTGATTATTACATTTTCATTAAAGTTCTGAGAGCTTGACTGCGAAACATTTCAGAAGCAGACTGTTAGTATGCAATCAAATGTAGGCTCAACAATAATATATAATTCAACTAAATATAATATATCATTATATTATACATGTAGGCTATAATATATAAAAACAATGAACTGCAAAATGTTAGTTGTAGTGATGTCATGGTGATTTAAAATAGCACCCCCTACAGATGCAGGATTATTAAGCAGTCAAAAATACCAATTTAACTGTATGAACCTACTGTACTGTTTATTCTCAGGATCCTAATCAATTAGATCTACAGATGGATTGATACAAACTTCAACACTCAGGCTGGAGGATCAATAATTATAGCTTTTTATTGTTTTGAATCTTCTTCTCTCTTTTTTTTTTTACATAAACACAGTGATGACATTTTTTGAATTTCTTCATTAAAGCTAAATTCATCCAGAAAACTCGAGCAGACACTAAGACGTCCAGTTGTTCCGAAGCTGCCGGTGTCTACGGCGTCTGAGCCGCTGTTGCAGCCGAGGGGAGGCCCCTCCTGTCCGTCACTCAGCAGCCGCTCACTTCCTGCGGCGCGAGGCGGCTCCCTTCTTGCTGCTGCAAAGCGCAAAGTGCAAAAAAAGAGTCAGATCTGTACAGGGATCCTTTATGGTGGCTTTAAATTGAATATTGTAGATGGATAGATATTATTTAAAATGTGAAATATATATAGGAGAGCTAAACAGCACAGGATGACAAATAAACCAACTACTGGACCAATTTCTTGAAGTTACATCGCCCTCTAGTTTCCAATCATAGGCCAACTAGTTACAACCCTGGACCTACAATGGGCTAATACTTAACATTACATTATTAATAATAATATTTCCTGTTAAAGATAAAATCTTCTTATAATCTGGATTACAGTATTACAAATTCAAGGTGGACCTTTGGAGAGGAAAAGTAAAAACAAACAAACAAGTAAATAATTAATTATATTTAGTGGTGGAATATAACTAAGAACAAGTGATATACTTAAGTACAATATTGAGATACTTTTACTTAACTTGATTATATATATTTTATGCAACTTTATACTTGAGAAGGAAAAATTGTAATTTGTATTATTTGATGCTAGATACTAGTTAAATTGTAGATTTAGATCATTAATCTAACATTTAAATCCACAAATAAATGATGTATTATTACAGATTAAACTACCGAGCAGTATGTATAGTAATTAAAATCAGCTCTACTTTTACCAGATGCAACATTAAAGTGATGAAGACATGAATGCATCAATAATTATAATCCAATAATATATGATTCTGAAATGGGTGATTCTACAAAATGAGTACTTTTACTTTTGGTACTTTAATTATATTTTGATGCTTTTCTACTCTTACATGAGTAAGTACACTGAAATATAGCTACTTCTACTTAAAGTAGCCCATTATTGACCACGCATAAAAGATATACAAATAGTTATTACTACATTATGTCTAAGATTTCTGAGTTTATCTTTTACATTTCAAACGTATTTTTAGTGTTTTCACTTAAGTATCAACATCACACAGTGTGTACATTTGGATTGAAGTTTGATTGCTTTGTCATTATTCCAGTGTGAACATCCTGCATGTGCTCTCCAAGACAGAATAAGTATGTATGTGATGAACTGTGATGCAGAGTTTCTTTGAGTGTCTTACTGTTTCTGCAGCTCATCGATGCGGTTTCTGAGAGAGACCACCTGCAACACAAACAGCTGTGTTTGAAGCAGACACAGCGGATATCTCCCCTGCACACAGGACTGTGAGATTCCCTGTTTAAAGTTTTTCTACATTCAAATACGACCAATTGAACACGACCTACAGTATTTCAGGCCTAAACTCCTGTTCGCCTAAAACTGGGTGATCGGGAGAGAAGTTTGTTCTGACTTCACAGTGTTAATGACATTCACACAACAAGGAACAACACAAGTTGAGTATATTCTACCTTTTCTTTCCTCTTCCTTTGACTAAACATGTATCATTGTTCAAATGAGAAAAAATGACCCTGAAACACCGTAGAAAGCACTTTTGACTTGAATGTAGACATTAGCATACACGTCACAAAGAGGATTTTTTACTTCTCACCATGTGTCAGGGAGTGTGACACACACCCTTAATGTAATAAAGACGTATTGGAGTCCTGCTGATGTTTATATTAACTAGATCGAACTCATGTATGGAGCAATCTGTGAGTGGGAATTACTGCTTTACTCAAGAGAATCATGAAAAGTTTTTTACATTTTTACATTGTAGTCTTGGATTTTGTGTATTTATGTGTTTGTATTGGAATGAGTTAGTCTGACAATAAAGTTCTTTATACTACAAGTGTTGCTGGAGTTTTGACCTCTTCTGACTTTTTCCTATCCGTCCCAACATCCACATAGCGGAAGACTCATTTGGAGGGTGTTGAAGTGTGTGCACTAACATACAGCATTTCCTCACTGACCTCATATCTCTGCCTCTTGAGCTTCTCGCAGTGGTCGTATTTGATCGCCTCCAGGTTGTGCAGCCACTCCCACAGCTCATTTGCCTTATCCCTGACAAACACAAAGCAGGAACCAAACAATGAACAATATTCTGCAGCAGCTGAAAATGACATGTTGCTTCCTTCAAATGAGTCTGAGGTTATCATAAAAATCCCATTATTTTAACCCTTAACTTTTCTCTTGAGACAGTTCTTTCAACTGCTTTTTGCCAGTTACCTCAGATTGTTCTCGCTGAAATCGTTGACGTCCAGGGGTTTGCATCTCTCTGCCATGATCTTCTTCTTCTTTTCTCTTTCAGTTTGCTTCTTGCCTCTCTTCTGGTCAATCTAGAAAAATCCTACTAGTTAAAACACCACGTCTCCACAAACACACAAACGCTGCTATCTGTTTTGTATATGAGGTTGAAGCAACAATTTGAAATCCCAACAAAAAAGGAATAAAAACTACCTTCTGCAGGTGGCTGCTGTAGCCTGATCCCATGCTGGTCAGCGCGTTCTTCTTCTTGGCTTCATCCTCCGCCTTCCTGTGGGCGTCTGCCTCCTCCCTTTTCTGCCGCTCAGCCTTTAAGATTCATTTTAAAATGTCACAATTAGACAGCATGACAAGTGGAAAGACAACCACTTGGGTATTAACTGGTTTTATTTTCCCTCCTTAATGTCCACGAAAAATTTAAAGAGTAAGTTAACAGCGGCAGTGAACATTTCACCTCGTTGAAACGTAGAAATGTACTCGGTACACTCTGACATCACTGCTCGGCGTGCTGAGATGGGCAACATACTTGAAACAACCAGAAGAGGTCAGCGTGATGCTGCTTTTCAGCCTGGTATTAAGTTACTCTTTGAATTGTGTTTTCCACAGTCAGAAGCTCTTACTGTAAATAAGTACAGTTTGCTGATGGCAATGTCTAAAGGTGAATCTATTTATAAAGAATCAGAAAAGTGAAGTTACAGATTACGAACGCGTACCTCTCGTCTGGCCTGCCGCTCCTTATCTTTCTCAGCACGAATCCTCTGCTGCTCGGCTCGCTCAGCGCGGCGCTTCTCCTGAAAACGCAAATCAAAACACAATGCGGCAAAGCTGTGCAGCAATTATACTAAAGCTTTAGCAGTTTGCATTATTTCGACATATCGGCCGTTATCTTTAAAGTCCTTGTCAAAGTACGCATAGAAACACCACTGCAGGTTATCAAGTGCGTGTGTAATGTCGGTTTTTTGTTTCGGTAAAATCTCACGATTCTGTCTTTGAGCCCAAGGAGCTCCTCCTCCTCCTTCTTCCTGCACTCAAAGTGAGCGTCGATCAGCGACTGCAGCTCAACCAGGTCTTTGTTTTGACGTTTCTTCTGGATGTCCTGTAAGAGACAGACAGGACAGAGGTTGTTGGCTCCAAACCCACTAATTAAAAATAGCTTGGCCTCTGGAAGTGAAACAGTCATAAGGCTGTGCTGGAAATGATGAGCGCAGGCTTTTGGTGTTTTTATCCTTCTTCTTTGTGCTTACATTGTTCTTAGTAAATACAAACAAAAAAAACAGGTAAAGAAAGCACATGCAGTAACTTGCAGCTATTCCACTACAGCCACTCATAAAAGGTTTTTATTTACTGAAGAATATTTGGTAACTTCGTGCATTTTTATAGGAGCTTTTACCCAAAGCGCTTTACGAGGACACTTGAACATGTGGACTGGAAGAGCTGGGTGTCGACAACAGTCCCTGCTGGATGTTCATACCATAATCATGTGTAGAGCAGACTTTAACAGCTTTGACGACAATACACATTTCACATGTTACCCATGACATGTAGGCTCCACATTTTGCCTGCCTGGTTTTGTGTTGTCTATTACCCTGTTCAGTAAATCTTAGTCAGAGACTTTTACCTCTGAAATGTAAAGTGCAGTAAAAGAAGTAAGTGGCGTGAAAAGGAAATACTGAAGTAAAGTACCTCACATTAGAAATGAAGTAGAGTATTTAAGTAAATACACATTCTGCCACTGCGTGTGAGCAACATAGGGAGGGAGAGTTGGGTCAAAGCCTACACATTCATGTCTCTTTCCCTGGATAGACAACAGACTTACATCAAAGTCCACCTTCTCGCCATCAGGGATCTTCGGAGCAGAAGGTCTGTTGAATGAAAATAACTTTCAAATTACAGCAACAAGTAATTTAAAGGTGCCAGCAATGTAAAAAGGATGGATCGGAGGAGAGACAATGAATGGACTCACTTGAACTTGGGCTTCTCCTCTGTTTTGCAGCGTTAAAACAGCAACAGTGAGAGAAGAGAGATATCAAACAAACTATTAGAAACACGATAATGGAGCGAGACCAAAAGGCTTCTGGTTAATCAGGGGGGAGATCCATGTGAACAAGGTGAGTTACATCTGCAAGTTGTTTCACACCTCCAGTACATCAAAGTCATTTGAGTAAGTCTCAGTTTAGCAACACTTTTCATCATCAGTGGTCCAATTCCTGTGTGTTAGCCTCTGTTTTAAGTAGTGTAAGTAAACAGTGTTACCTGTTTTTTCTATCGACTATGTATTAATTTGTTGTGCATTAGTGTGTAAATCAAACCAATAGAATCTGAAACATTTGATGCGCTTATCAGGATCAGTACAGTGTGTGCCATAAGTCACAACATGAACTATTTGAGTTTAAATTTCAGAAACAGACTTTATCGCACACTTTTCACAACAGGAAGTTTGACAGTGTAACTACTGTTAATTGGTGTGCATGGTGAAAAAAAAAAACACAGGTGGGATTTTAACAGGAACAAATAACCAAGTTTGGGATTAGCTTTTTTGTTTTTTTATGGGACCCTCACACTAAAAACAACAACAGACAACACGGGAGGAAAAACGCAGGCAATGCGACAGCGACTCAGCAGGAAATACAAACTACCATCTTGATCTCCCTCGTCCTCTGGCAGAACACATTCATGCAAAAAAGAGAAGAAGCAGAGATGAGCAGTGGGGCCCGTAACCATGACTCAGCATTTCTGAATCCTTCACCCTGTTCCTCCACGTCGCTAAAACAAACAGATACATTCTGCCTTTCTCTCAAGCAAAATCAAATCTCAAATCAATGAAACAGACTTTATATTTTTCATGTGTGGAAGGTGTGAAAGTACGGAAGAGTATAAGAGCCAGGCATAGGGGGTAAAAAAAACGGAGACGGAAGTTTTTTTACATTTTACATTATAAAGTGGAAATGTCGAGATTAAATCAAAATACAAGCGTGAGCACAAATACTGAAAGTTCAACTTTATTCTCGATATTTCGACTTTATTGTCGACATTTCGACTTAAATAAAATGTTCCTCCTCTCATTTCTTTCCCCTCACGCCTGCCGTTAATACCCTTCTGTAGTGAAAGAGTCCCTGGCCAACAGGGAAACAGAAAGAGGTCCAATCAGATGAACTGAGAAGAATACAAATCAACATACCTTCCTCTTCATAGGCGTCTGCATGCAGCAAGCGTCCAAAGCAAGAGCAGAACAGAAATCATTAGTGGTCGGACTGGTCAGCCTGCTCCTGTCCTCTATACGATGCACAGCTTATGAAGCACATTTATCAAATTGGGGTGTTCTTATTCTTAATGTGTAGGTAATGGCAGCCACTGCAGAAGTCCCATGTCATGTCATGCATTAATCCTGCATCAACACCGCATGCAGCTAGTGCTTTCCTAACATCCCTGAGGTTTTATTTCAAGAGGACACTGTTATAATAAGAACGTAGTATTATAAGTTCCTAAATAACAGCCTTCTTATAAAAGCTCCTCATTTCACTATGATTTGCTGGCTATATTAAAAAGCCTCTTTTGTTTTCTATACTGTGTGGACTGACCAAACATATTTGTACGGTTTTCTAACTTTGCTCTTCCAAATATACTATTCAATTTCACTGGTTGACCAATCCAGGACACTGTCCTTGCTAGAAAAATGGTTGCAGAACTGGTTATATGCTTAAACTATACTACAATGCTTAAAAGGACTGACATTTGGCCCCTGTTTTAGCTATAGTGTTGGAAGATTAGAAATACTCTAATGAGTTGTTTATGAGTCATTTGGAATTTACTGACCAATGACCTGTGTTGCTGTTTATTGGCGACAGGACCTTCAATTTAACTCTCGGTGAGGAAAAGAAATACACAATTCAGTGCTAACCTGCTAGCCATTATAGCTTTTTAACTCAATGGTTAGATGTGGTTGGTTTTGGGGTCTTTCTGCATAAAAATCTAGTTAGTATATAATATATGATTTACAATGAGAAATAATGGAAACAAGGTAAAAAAAAGTGAAATACAATACACATACCATTTTTTATTTCCTTTTTATGCCTGCATTTACTATGTCATAATTAAATAAAAAAAATCATAGGTTGAAAGGACAATTCATAAAAGAGCCTTTCGCCTTTAATGAGCGAATGAAGAGTTTAAAGTTTTTCATTTTAGCATTGATGATGTGATCATTCAGCTATTAAAGGCAATAGGCAAATTAATTGTCCTTTAAGCATGTTTTAATTATGAGAGTAAATGCACACATGCATAAAAAGTAAATACAAATTACAATGTATATTTTATTTAACTTTTTTTCACTTTTTTAATTTGGTTTTCATTTTGGCTTCATACATCTTCCATACTGGTGGTCAGCGATGGCTTAATGCAGCTTTATCGTTCCTTCCTGCTACAGAGATTCTTCTAAACAGATACCGCTGAAGCAGCAAAATCAAAGCATTATTTCAGCAAACGTACAGCGAGCCCTGGGACTTCTGCAGTGACTCCACTGTGTGAAACGGTTTGCACAGATCATGACAGCATTTAAAAAAAGAAACAAACAAAAGCAACATTTCCATGGAAGACTCGAATAGTGAGGACCATTGCTTTGCATCGCAACACCCAAATGTAAATGCTCTAGTACAGTTTGCAAGTCTCACTCCTCATCTACACATGGAAAGAAAAATGCTAAACATGGACTGAAGGGAGGCAAAGAAGAAGAAGCTTTTACATGACTGAAATTACCCATCATCCTTTCTGCTACGGCCTTGAAGATTAGTTCGCCAAAATGCAAACAATGGCAAAAGTCATTAACAACAAAATGAGACAGAAACATGGATAGAGGGTGACGGATGAGGCAGGGCACTTGATTCATGTAAAAGTGGCCGATTTTCTTCTTCTCCCTTTCAACATTTATATGCACATATTCAAAACACACACCTGACACTGAGCAATAATGCTGGAAACAGGACAAAAGGTTTTGTTTGTTTGTTGTGTCAGCTAACACTGATGGGGAAGTGATGTGATAACAAGGGTTCTTTGAGGAGCCCCAAGACACCAAAATGCACTTCAGGGTTCTTCATTAGAACAAGAATAAAGTGCAACACACACTGGCCTTGTCATGCCGCCCCGACCCGAGAAGCAAATGTGATAAAAGCCGCCGCTTTTTGAAGAGCGTTGACGCCGGAGTATCCTGACGTTGATGCTTACATAGAACACAACGGGTGTTGAAAAGAACAAATGAACTCAACTTGAAATCACACGGGGAGAGAAGTATTACAAAGGCCATTAACCTTAGACGTGGTTTGAAGTTTTTGTATGTTTTCATTGTTCTTTGTTTTGTTTTTCTTGCATTAAGGAGAGGGGGACAATGATGAAACCTAGGAAATAATGACTAAGCGGTCAGAGTCCATTTGATCGTATAGCTGAAGTTTCAGTGAAAGATAAAAGACGGGGGTGCTCTGTTATGATGCACGGTGTTTGAAGTGTTATATATGATGTATGTTTATTTAGATTTTACATATTAAGATCGTATATATGGCCGGTTTTGTCTTGTTTTGCTTTGTTGTTAAGATTGTGAGTCTTTGTTTTGTTGATGTGTATATTGACAAATCTAAATTAAATCTTAATGTAAAAGAATAAAGGGTTCATGTGTGTGTGTTGCCTCACTGGTGGCCTCTCTGGACTGGTTCATCACACTGGATTTAATTAACACATTAATCCTTTTGCAGTAGGGCTTTAATTGTAAAAAATAGTTTTGAGGGTGGTTCAAGTCAAGGGATTTATTAAAATCAAAAGGGTTTATCATGAATGTGGGCAGCAAAAAGCTCATGGCGATACAGTAGACTTTTTTTTGTCATACTGGTCGGTTATGAAGAGAAGGTAACTCCAGTGGAAAGAGCTAAAGGGGAGCTAGATCAGTGAACTGCAAAATATCAAACAATTGAGTCTTTTTTTCTAAAACAAGTGGAAGAAAATCTGCCAGTAGTGTGATATAGCAGCACTGTAGTGTAATATCTACTGTCTACAGCTGCCAGAGAGCAGATCATATGAAGAGGGAAACATACCTCCACACATTGGCAGATTTCTATAACTACATCAAGGGAAATACGAGTTTCAGTATGATTAAAGTTTCTGCTCTTTTCTAGCATTGCAATTGAACTATTCCAATTTTTATTCAACACTAAAACCAACATATTTATTCCTAAAATAACTTTGACTTATGAGTAAATCACTAAATATTAGAAGTTCCTTCCAAAAGACAAAGAGAAACAATAGACTCTCATTTAAAGGCAAATTCATGGGCAAAAACGTAAAGATATTTATTGGGAAAAAAACAAACGCGTATCAGATGAAGGGAGAAACCACAGCACCATTACCTTTGCTGAGTTTAAACTAGTCATTATTTAAGTTTTTCTCACTTTTTACATTTTATGTCCCTCCTCTGTTAATATTGCTTTTACTTTTGAAAATATATTTTAGTATAAATCAGCATATTTAAATCAAATGAGCATTTCCAAAGTCAAAGATGAACTTTTGTGTTCAAGATTAGGTTTGTTTCAGTTCCAACTTTAATAGAAAATGACTAGACTCATCCAGTAAAGGTAATTCTATTCCTGTGAAGAAGCTCACAATTGTGTTTTGCAAAGTTGCACTTCCATATTTCCACATCTTAATCTCGGAGATAAATGTTTAGAGCAATGCATTCTTTATGTTATGCTCTTCCTCATAACTCAGGACTCAGTTGCAGAGTTTAAATTAAAATGTAAATAGATACCCAGTCGTGTCGTCACTTTGTGGTACAACAGCTGCAAGATGGTGTTTTTACAAACTGAAAAACATCACAATATTTGTGAATGTGGTCCCATGGCAGCATTTTAAACTTTGGAGCAGTAATTAATGCAGAAAGAGTAATGTTAACAAAGTTGCTATTTAAAAAAAAAAAAGTATTAGTGCTGTCTTTTCTATATGACCTTATCAAACTCATGAAAAATAACAAACATCAACTATTGAAAGTTAACTGAAAATTAACAATAAATAATTATTTTATAATTGTTTGTCAGTGTTGTAGAAAGTGCATGTTTTGCCTAAGTTAGCTGACAATACCATTGATACTATAGTAAAGCCTAGCACAGCGGGGGAAATGATTGGAACCGTGTAGGTGATAAAAGTTTTGGCTTTGTGATGCTGGAAATTTTATATTGGAAAAATTGCATTTAAGACTCTTAACTTTGACTTGTCAGGTAGGATATGTTTTGCAGCGTGTCGATCCTGACAGGACTGTTTATGCTACGGAGCTGCGCACTACGGAGTACTGAATATCCTGCAGGAGAGCGGTGAACGGACACCAAATGCCACGTACCTTCCTCCTGCTGCACCTCCTCTGGCTCTGGTTCTGGTTCAGGCTCTACGTCTGCCTGGGCCTCCGCCTCAGGGGCTACTTCTACTTCTACTACCTCCTCCTGGGCTACGGGCACGCATCATGCACCAAACCGCCGGGCAGAGGGAGGGTGTCGGAGAAGGCCGTTAATGAAGACCACAGACATGACAAAAAGTGAGAGATTACTTTAGTTACAGAGAGGATGGATGGGTGAGCGAGAGACAGAGCTGCTGGAGAGAGAGAAACACATGATGGTGAGAGAAAGTCAGTTGACCTTTCACACAGAAGCAATATTCAACTGTTGAGGTGGAAAACTTCCTGAAGAGCATCAAGTTTTGTACTGATGTTGTGTCCATTTATCATTTTGCTAACTCTGGAAGCAAAGCGATACCATGGATGCTAAGTTTTCCCCTGTTATGTTGAAATCATCGAGTAAAAAAATGGAACGGACTATGGTTGAGTTTCACCGCAACACCACTCATATTTCCGACCATGTCTTTTAAAGAAAATACTACTTTTTTTTCCCATTTAAAGTTTTTACAAAGCATCAACCGCCGGTGGTGAAAAAGTACCAAAAACTGTAGATAAATGTGCTGACTTTCCACCTTCTTCACTTTTTGTATGACAATCTTCAAAGATAACATTTTATTATGATAGTTTTAACATTTATAGGTCCAATCATCACTGAGTGTTGCCCAGCTAGCTAGTCTCACCAGTTTCATGAGAGTCGTCCAAGGTAGTTTTCCACCTTCACTGTTAGAAATATGGCCGTTGTGTGAATGAGGTCAATGACGGCTACATTGATGTGACATCAACATATGACAATGTAAACATGTCACATACCGAGAAATTAAATGTAGTAAGCGTAATAGCTCACTCGCATTTTTTTCTCAACCATGTGATTCAAAACATCACTCAGTCAGAAAAAGTCACCCTTAATTTGGACGTGTTTGACTGACAGCTGTGAGTTAGTAAGCGTTGTACCTGCCAGAAAATAAACATCTACGCTTCCTTCTTTTGGGAAAATTAAACATTTTTAAAGAAAAAAAACTCTGTCCTCTTAAAAAAGGTATTTAATGATGCTGTGAAAGGTCTAAAAAGCTATTTTAAATGCAACCCAGGGAAAATAGAGCAACAAAGCAGATGTATTCAAATTAGAGTTGAACTTTTAACACCTATTTAACCAAAATAAGATATCACAGTTGCACTTTGCAATTAGGAAATCCTGATACAACCCAAATGAAATCTGTGCAGCTGTTAGTGCATCCTGTATAAAGCAGGTGTCAGCGTCAAAACTCCTCAAATTAAGGGTGAAATCAGGCAGCTAACAAATAAGTGCAGTTGAGAAAAGATCTGAAATATGGAATCGATTCAGTCGTCTTTACCTTCCTCGTCTTCAGTTTTGGAAAAACAAGGTGGGACAACAGAAACAAACATAAACATGGTGTCAATTCACAAATACATTTAGATATTCTCTTAAACTGACCTTGATATACATTACAGTTAAACTTTTAAAAAGTCCAATTAAGTTTGTATGAAAACATGTATACTGTATGTGACAAACTTTTACAACATGCATTTCCAAATACATTCAATATATAGGGTAAAGAAATGAATTAATATGTATTAGCAGGGCATTTGAGACAAATTTCTAATATATATTAAGAAATCTTACGATAGTCTTATGATAGAATGATTATTATTAGATAAAAGTTCACATCTGAGTCTGTGTGGACACATGCCAAGTCAGTACAACATTTAAAAAAAAAAAAATACAAATTCTGTTCATTTCATTTTAAATTTGAATAATACATAAGTTATATAGCTTGGCTATTTTGTTATCATATATAATCAAACAAAGTGAGTGGTTTCCACTTACCCTCGACCTGATCCCTGAAATATGAAAAATAAGACATTCACAATTAATCAAACTTGAAACACAGCTGACTATTATAATTTTCTTTAAATTTTGAATAATGACATCACACAGCGATGTTTGTTGTTATTGACACTTACAATTCCTCAGTGTCGGACATAGTGACAGAAGACTTCGAAACCTGAGGGAAAAGACAAAGAGCCTGATGAGCTTTACAGGGTTGAAATGGCAGCAGAGAGATTGTGTTGATATGAAAATGTTAAGAGTTTGATCCCCACAGGAACATACGTCCTACTGCAGAAATCTCAAACTTCTCCAGTTTACTCTTTTTTAAACAAAACTGGAAATCTAGTTGTTTGATAAAAAGTCAAAAGTATCAGGCGCCGTCCTCAGAAACCAAAAATAAATGTGCTTGGGCTATTCACTGTCTTGCCAACATGAGAAAAGCTCACCAATTTACTAGTTATATCCTGATTCATTTTTCCATTCATAAACCAAATATAATAAGAAAATGTTCTGTGTTTTACAGGGCAGTTACGTGCTCAGCTGGTTGGTAAAAGTATATTGGTAAAAACCATCTGATCACAGAGCTTAAAATTAGGTCTATGTTGTGTGCACCGCTAATAGCAAGCTAAAGCTTAAGATTCAACAATTTCCAATCCTCCTTTATTTTCCTGGGTTAATGTTGAATGCTACTATAGCAACGTGTTTTGTTCCCCATTGCACATCATAAAAATAACCCTATGGCCCTGCTGTGTTTAGAAACAGTTCAAATCTTTCTTCATAAGGAGTAAAAATACGGAATGTAACTAAATACTTTTGCTCAAGTACAGTTAATTACATTTTGAGTTACTTGTACTTTACCGGTACTTAAAGATTTCCTTTTTAAAACTATCGATATTTAGACGTTAAAATTCTGCTTACAAACAGTACTATTCCAATAATATATAATATAAATATAACACAGAGCCATTTAGCATAATTTGTACTTTATTTTTGATACTTAAAGTACATTTTGCTGCCAATGCTTTTGTACTTTTTGTTAAATAAAAGACAAAGACCTCAGTCCTTCTTCCACAGAGTTGGAGGTCAGAGAGCTGCAGCATATTCAATGTGTCCTCACTGAAGCATTTTCACACTTGTCCCAAACGCCTTGTCCAGAACTGTTTACTCAGCTGGTTGGGAGGTGTTACCTACTTTGCAGGTTTGTTTCCACACATGAACATTTAATCCAGGTCCACAGAACACCACATATCATCACCACCTACTATGTCACATGTTCCGTTTTTAGTTTGAAGAATATCGAATGCTTCTTTCTCATTGATTTGATGCTGTTTGTGACTTTATATTCCAAGTAGACTTTCGATTTAGCGTCACCTGCAAACCACACTATCCGGCCTCGGCTGTTATGACTCATATTAAAAGCGAAGGGGATGCAACACGCAGTAAGAGTATTACTTAATAGTTTTGCTTTTATTTGCCCAGGTTTAGAAATATCTGTCTCCATTGTTTCTGTTTGCTTGCGGTGCTCAAAGCACTAAAAATACTTCAATCCTGGATAATCCACAGACGTCACTGTTAACAGTTTTCAGAGGAACTCTTTGTTTTTTTGAAAGTAGTTCAAATGAACGGGCTGTGATATTACACATGCTGTGTCCAAAATCATTCCTCTGTCCAGTCATTTGAGTTTTTGTCTGGGATTGTTAGCAGAAAGTTCTTTTTACAATCCATTGTTGGAATTTTTAAGGGAACTGTGCATAATTCAGACACTCAAATATAATGGCTAATGGAGTTTTTTAAAGGTATTTTTTTCTAAATTAAGTTCCATTCACCTCCCTAGAGGTAAATGAGAAAATGTTTTTTTTTTTTTTTCTTTTTGTAGTGAGGCCAAGCCTTTAATGTGACACATTCGTACACAACTCATCTTTGAGCTCCACTAAAACTCGCTGGATTTAAATTGAGCTATGGCCTCTTTGCCAAAGTTCAGTCCTATATACGGGAAATACCCCTCTAATCCGCACACATTCTTGCTCACCCTATTTAGTAACATCTCCAGGTCCAAAGGGGGACGAGGAGGATCTCTGCTTGAGACAATGTTTTCTCTGTACAATTTCTGCTCTCTGTATATTCTACATATCATATTTTGATATATATATATATCTTTATATATAAATTGTCTTTGGATGACTCGTTCACACTTAACAGTGAGCACAGCTGCAGAGGACTCAGAGGATTAGTTCTGGATCATATTTCTACCCATCAGCTATGGAACGGTGTCCAAATAGCTGCTTTAATCCCTCGGCTCGGTCCAGCGGGAGGATCCTCGGCACACAAACAGCCAATCAGCATCCGCCTCCAATAAACAAGCTCTTTGATCGGCGTACAGCTGACAGCGGCCTCACCTCTGTGTGTCCAGCATTCACTCAGTACATAGCAACACTTCAGCACTCTGCATATTTAGTGGATGGTCACCTCATTTCTTCAGTATGAGAACACTGAAAACACTGCTAAGTGTTTCTGAGTGTTTCTGAAACTAAAACTCGGTGCTGAAATTGAAAGATTGATGAAACAGGTGAGACCACAGAGGAGAAAAACATTCTGAACAGATTTAGATTGAAATGCCAATATGAGAATTTATAAACCGATACACCCGTCTGGTGAAGGATGTGACGGTAAACAGACCTTGTGTATCGTCACTATCTCAAAGTCTCAGATCTCTAAGGTGGCGGCGTGGTTTTCAGGTCAACCCCGATGGATGCTTGGCTGTTTAAAGTTTAAAGTTCAACATACCGACAAGAGGCTACAGAATATTTCTGTATGTGTGTCTGTACTGACAATGTATAGAAGAGAAAAAAGAACTTTGGGGGACTGAGGGAGAGGCCAAATTTAAACCAAAGATCTGACAATTCAATTCTGCTCTTCTTTGAACATGCATGTGCAGCTATTCGTACGCTAACATGTACAATAATCTAATTTACAATACAGGATATGCAGGAGACAAAGACAAGATATATGCCAATGTTCAATCAAGACAATGTAAATATATAACAAAGTACATTTGAAAGCAAATTTCAAGCCTTCAAAGAATCAGCATTTCTTTGAGGCATAGCAGCAGATAAGCAGTAAGTGTAGTTGTCATTTTACTGGTGTATGTCGACTACACATCTGTGAGCCTCTCTAAACTACCAGCACCGCTTCCCGAGGAAATACGTTCATATTGGACAATTAAGTGGTTCACTGTTTTTTGTCCAATGTCAAACTTCAGTGCCAATGCGACAAATTATGCTATTTGGAAGCGAATGCAAAGATAATTCTGGTGGGCTCAGGTAAGAAAGGTCTAAAGCCAAATTAAAGAGATGGAAAACATAAAAAGTAAAATCTATTCATAGCTGCTATTGACAGCTTCACAGCTGAACACCTCAACATCACATAAAGTGAAGGTGCAAACTTCTCTGATTTCACAGGACATTTGGCAGTATATGACAGTACGTTATACACCTTTGATTACTTAAATACACTCATCTATTTCCCTCCAGAGCTCTCAAATGATGATCTACGTCCTAAAAAAAAAAGATACATAAAACACATGATTTAATTACATACTTGACATTTTATGAGTTAATCAATCTGGTCTCAGGAAACTGGACTCCTGCTCTCGAGACTGTTAACCATCCCGAACATAAACTATACATGTTAGACATGCAGCAGAACATGTCTACGTCTATTTCAAACGTTCCTCCTGAGGTTACAGCCTGGCAGTGTTGGAGAAAGTTGTCTCTTACAACACTTGGGGCTCCTTTGTCCTGCTGCACACAAATGCAATAAAAACTAAATCTACAACCAGCTGATTTTGGCTTGAAAAGAGAAAGAAATAGTCAGAAAAATGTCATTTAGTAGTGAGGAGTGATTTCAGGTTAGGTTATGTCAGTGGTCGTCTTACCTCCTTGGACGATGAAGATGAAGGTCTGTAAGAATCTGCAGGCTCCGCTCAGAGAATAAGTCCTTGTGTTATAGTGATACTTGAGCCCATCAGGCCCTTATTGGCTGGGGGATGAGAGTGAGGTGTGTGTGTAGTGTATATGTTTTTGTGTGGAAAAGATGGGTAGAGGAGGGCTCAGGATTTGAGAGGGGTAGGCATGACCCTGGAGAAGGAGATGGGTGAAATACTGTGGATGGAAGAGGAGGGCTCAGGTTTTGGAAAGGAGCAGCTGAGAAGCTTCTGTTGCTAAATTTACAGTGATAGAAGGCCGAGAGGGGCGGTTACACATCAGCTTGGCATCCAGACAATGGAGGGAAAGTGTGTTTGTGTGTGTGTGTCTGTGTGTGTGTGAGTGTGTGCGACTGTGTGTGAGAGCCAGACACTTCATCAACCAGTCAGTCAATCAGTCAATACAGAGTCTTTACTCCCCTGCCCCGACACACCAAGCCGACATATGAGTACCAGTGACGACGGAGCCGCCTGCTGTGTCGCCTCATGTCGCCTTTGTCTTGGCCAAAAAGTCGCACTTGAACCCACCGCAACGACTACAGCCCAACGAGACAAACAAAAAATAGCGTTTTCCTTCCATTCTCATGATCAGTTGGTCTTCCATTGCTTCATTCCAGATGGCCATGAAAAAAATCTTGTATTCAGATAAAATGAAGATGAAAAATAAACACCTTCTGTGTATGCCCTTTTGACTTAAGTCGTTTGTTTGCTTACTTCACTTTCGTTTCTCTTCTTGTGCATTGATTCACTAAAGCTGAACAGCCAATCAGAGAGATTTATTTTGCTGACTGTCTCAGAATGTCGCAGGGCCCGAAAAATGCTACCAGCGCAGGGCACACCGCAAAAACATGACCGACAGGCGCTCACCGACAGCCAGACGTGAATCGACGGCTTGGTGTGTTTCAACCTTAACACAATGATAGAATAATAATAGAATTACATTTATTGTGATCTCTGGAGCAGTAGAAATACACAGTAACATGTTTCATGAAGTAAATAAAGCAAAGAACGTACATAAAAAAGTGAAAGCGTGCAGCAGCAGATCTACAACCTCCACCAGTGGTGCTGTACAAAAGTAAAACAAGATGATTTCTATTCTATTGTCATATATTCATTGCCTCTACCGAAATGGCTTGTGTAAAACAAGAAAAAAATATTGTAAATATCCATTCTATTATAACTAATTACTTATTCATTTATTTATTTATTACACTTTTTGCCCCGCTTCCCAGAGGAGTAAAAAGTGAATTTCTTTGCAGCAGGTTCAGCTCTTTAAGGGAGTTGAATCTGAGAAGCAACGAAGACGAGAGAGCTAATCCTCATTAACAGACATTAACAACATTGAGAGGAGGCAACCGCGTTGATATGAGGATATCAGAGGCCCAATGGCAATCCGCCCCTCCACCCTCCCACTCCGTGACCGAGTGAACTTCGTTTGTAGTCACACTGACAGTGGAATGAGGCTCTCTGCTTTAACGAGTAGGGTGTAAATAAAGCGGCAAGCTTCGGGACGAACGTCCCTCACTCTGGCAGAAACAGGAACTGTCGTAAGTTTTCGTAACCATTTTTGCAACAGTCCCAGTAAATGTACAAAATTTAACACGTTTACCATTTTATAGACTAGACACAGGTATATTTGATCCTAAGTAAAAGATAAAAATATAATGTAACCTTTAAGTTCTTAACATCTGTATGGAAATATTAAATGTCCATCTTAGTTTGCGCAGTTCACTAGTAAATGTTTGCACAGAACTATTTGTACCTGTAACTATTTTTGTTCCATGACGGACACAAACAGCGTTGCACGTGATCAGTAAGGGCAGCAGGTTAAATCAGCATCGATGCAGACTTGCTGCTGGACGCCACTTCCCGCTATTTGGTTTGGAACGGCATTCAATATAGCGGACCCTGTTTGCAAACGCACAAATGGCGTGAAAGTGGGTTAGGGTACGGTTATAATGGGCACGCTGAAGGAATATGATTGGCTGTCACAAGTCAGCTGGTAGCCAAGTTGTGGCTGTGAAGGAGCCACTGATGGTGAAGCATGAATGGAGTAGTGTTGTGTTCTTTTAATTTGAAATAGAGACGCATAGAAATCAATTTCAGAAAACTTCTCTTCATATTAACTGTATTTATTCGATGATGATATGGTAGCATTGCAAAAGTCCTCAGCTGAGGACCATGTCACTGTTCACAGACCACATTTAAGTAGTGACTCTGTCTCACAGATCTCTAGTTTACAACATGTTTTATACCCTCCACCTTTCAGGTATAGTCTTCTCCTATTGGTTGGCTGGGGCCAGGTCCTATTGGCCCCTTGTTGGCACTTAGGCCACGCCTCTCAGCGCTTCTCTGCTCCAATCAGATCTTCTGTCACCCTTTTAGGTGGTGTACTCTTCCGCTTCACAGTTTACAAATATTGCATCTTATTTCACAGTAGATTGGCCACTAACTTACTTAATTCAATAACATCTTACATATCACATATTACATCTAAATAAGGACACAATAAGGCACATAGTAACAGTTTACATATTGATTATTCTCACAGTAGCTGATGATGAAATGCAAGCCAGACTTCAATGCACTGCCTGTTGCTAATTGTTTGCTAACACGCTATATCTTGTAACAACTTTGTAAGCAGGTGGCAGGGTGGACGTTGTTACTCTGTCAGCTTGTTTTAGCGAGTAGCCAAAATTGATTAACACAGCTTTTTAGATACTGAATATCCAAAGCATTTCTACTGTTAAAATGGTAGAAAGGAGCATCAGATTTCATAAAAATGTACTTACTTATAAAAAACTGGAACCTCCTTTAATGATTACAGCTAGAGAAAGTTTAAAAGCAGAAGAAGAACATGCTGGACTTGTAGGAGTGCTCTCGAATGTGTTGCTCGTGTTAATTTATTAATTGAAATACCAGCTGCTCCACAGACAGCTAGCTAACCTATTAACAGTTTAGTGGAGGGGGCAATGATTAGGGTGCCACTGCTCAATGCTGCACAACACTGCCACTGTTGGCCAGAGGCTTTAGTGCAACAACACTGAGTCTGTGATCATCAGTTCTCTTTGAGCACCTGATGGAGGCCAACACTAGATTTATCATTATTATGTATTTGAGTTTTATTCAAATACAAATGATAAAGTACTCAAAACTATGACACATAGTTGCATATGTGCTTGGTGCAATAGTGCAAACACTACCCACTAGAGGGTCCTGAGTGGCCACAATCATCTTGTCCCAGGCCCACTTCCTCAATCAGTCTCATAGACAAAAATGCCACTAGAGGAAGTAAAGTTTTATGATGTAAAGTGACACTTGATTTACAGAACAGGCGACCGAATGGCAGTACGTGTTAATAGCAGCAGTTGACAGGCGCTATAACTGCAGTCAAATCACAACTACAGTCCACACACGTCTGGGTGTTAAATAGAGGATAGCTTCACAGTCTTTCAACCCAAACCTTATTAAAATACTTCACAAGTACTTCACTTTACCCACAGTGTTGGGTAAAAAAACTTGCCATTTTGTTTTAGCCATCAAATGTGGCATTCATTTAGGGCTTCATTGTCAATATAAATCTCCTTTTTAGAAAACAGGAAGCTTCTAATATAAGCACACATGTTTTACTGATAGCAAGATGGGTTCAAATCAGCTTCAGTCAATCGGGACTTTTTATCGAGACTACATCTGTATTGGAAACAGAAGATTTGGTCAAAATGAAGTTAGTCAAACCTGAGAGAAAAAAACATGTTTTGTGACTTTAAATTATTTCTTTTTGTAAATGGAGCTTTATTTCTGAAAGCCTGAACTGGACTGAGAATCTGTGTATTATTGGTTAATTCCCCCAAACCCAATCTGTGCGGTGGCCTATTTGAGGTTGTAATGGTAAACAACAGGGTTGGGTTAAGACATATAGAATCCACCCTTGTGGATGTCAGGTAATTAGGACCTGACTACGTACTGGATTTCTCCTCGCTGGTCTGCTGAGCTGACAAAAATGAACACCTTCCCTCAGGTGGAGGTGTCTGCCGACCGCCTGTAAGAACTGCGCCTCAGCCATCTCAGGTGGCCTGAAAACCCCCCTGCCCTTGCAACACACACTGAAGGCAACAGTTTTATTTTTGGAATGGCCACGGACGCGGTGGCTCGCTCCCTAAGGTTTCAGTTCACTTCAGGATGTGTGGCCCTGTGGCACTCTGAGCCGGGATTAACAAGCAGAGAGCAGTTTGTCCCGACAGCCGCTCGCCAAAGGTAAACCACTCAAACTCAGAGTCTGTTGATTGACAAGCTGGTGGTACTACACAGGGGTCCAGACCCATTGGCCAGGTGCTAACCTGCAAACGGTGCATAGGATTTGATAGAAGCACGTGCACGGTCTGAAATGTTAAACGCATGATGCATATCAGACAATATCTGTGTGAGAGGAAGCAATGTTTACCATGTTGTATGATTCTGCACATTCTTGTGCCATGATAGATAAATGTAAGCATGAGACAGTGATTAAAAAATCCTGCATACCAGCACATTGATTATAGTTTTATGAGCCTTACACTTTTAGTTGTAAATAAATAAATAAATAGTCTCTCAGGCTCCCTTTTTACACTAAACTGTTTGTTTTACAGCCTGGCTGGCAAAACACAAGCAACACTTATTTACACCTCAGGTAAGTGCTGCTCAGATTCATACTGTAGCAACCTGATGATTAATAAAGAGCTTGTCTTCCATTTTGTTTAAATTAGTTCTTTAACGCCAGATAGATAGAGGTCACGGCCCAGTTTTATCACAAAGCTAATCTTATACTTTCCCCTTTTGAGCTGCTCCAATGGAAGCCTCCCAGATATCCAACCCCAGAGCCTTAAAAGGGAGAATTCTCATGTGTCAGCTGGCCTCCATGTCACTGTGACTGCAGGAGTCACTTTGACAACAGGGAATCATGTTAAGCATTGACTCATACCAAGGCCAAACATCTCAGTGTTTAAATTTCAAGACAGGGACAACATCTCACAGGAGTCATTTCTATGCTGCACTTTCTCTACTTTAGATATTTAAAACAGAGATTGTCAAACTTGCAGACAATATACCATTGGGTAAAATTCTCCTGCTTCTCTCAGATCAATCTGGTGCTAACATGACATACAGTATATACAAATTTAAGATAATCATTGCTCCAAAACTCGAGGCTAAGTTTACAGTCGGCGCAGCTCTGAGAGGATTTGGGCCTTGGATTGATTTCCAGCAGACTGAGGCTGTTTGTGCGAGTGTGGGATAACAGGCAGCAGGTGCTTGGTGTCAGGGTGTTTGCTCTTATTTCCACCGGTCTAAAATTAGACTGTAGACCCTTTCGAGTGTTAACCAAAGATCTAATCCAATATTCAGACGGAAGGGAACAATTCAGCTCATGTTGCCTCTTTAGAAAACCAAATAAAAGTATGTTAGTGAACAAAACCAACTATTGTAAAATGTCAGTCACAATAGAATATTAATGATCTTTTGTATAAGCTTTCATATATTATGTATATCATAATTAAACTTCAGCCCAAACTAGAAAACTAAAACCATCTTTGTCTATTGTAATCCTGGGTGCAGAGGAATGTATGTGACGTTTATTGTCAGTTAATTGCTTAAATGCTTCCGTCCTTTGACCTTCTTATTGTATGCTTGTAATGCTAATGATTCAGGAATTTGGACCCAATTAGTTATGAATATTAGCTAAATGCTGCCACCCCTCCTCCCTGCATGGACCTGGTCACCCTCCTGTACGTGTCAATCTTCCTCCTTCGGGTTTACTTTTATTTCCTGCAGAGGTCATTTTTAAATCTGACAGTCTCCTTGAGAGACTATTTTCACAAGTAGTTTGTCATCATTTCAAAGCAGCCTTGCCATAAGCAACAGCTTTACATGCCTTTCTATTTAAAATAGTGACGTATCTTGTAGCCATGCAGCATCTTCAGGACGAAATTAAGAGTTTTGAAACCTGCTAATGAGCTAGTTGTCATGAGAGCTCATAGTTTTCTAAAGCCAGCTTCAGACTAGTCTCGGAGCCATTAGCACGGGTTAAATCAGTACAGGTGGGAAGCAGCTGTGTACACTATACTGGGAACACAGTAGAAGACAATAAGCTTGCCTACACTGTAAATGACAAAGGAAGCAAAGACAGAAACGTTCAAACATCTAAAGTATTGAAGAATCAAATCAGGAATATGTTTTATTAAAATTAGTTCATAGTATTAAAAGATGTATCACTGCTGAGCATAATATTCACAGGATAAAATTAATACCTGCAAAGTATAAACAAAAGAAAGACTTGCTATTTGCTTCACTACCTTTTTGTAAAATGATAAGTGTCAGAAGAAATGTGTCATTACAAGAGGATTCAAGCACATTTCCAACTTAAAGCTTGAAATACAGAGAATGATGAAGTGATAGTGGCTAAAATTTGTGCAGTATTGAAGTTGTTGGTTTTCACAATCCAAAATTCTTCAAAGTCCAGGATGTGTTTCACAAATCTTCGTAGAACTGTCCAGCTGAAATGGAAGAACATTAGCGTATTATCAACACATATACTTATATATAATTAATGATCTTAATCAAATAACTATTATATCCATAAGTAATCAAAAACAAACAAATTATTTGGCCGGCGGCTGAGATGTCTGCCATTAAAATAGTACTTTCTGGTCTTTGTATGAATAGAATGGAACAAAATTCCCTAAAACTTCTAACTGCTAAGTGATTAAGAACATCACACCATGCCACCGGCATCTCATCAAAATCCTACTTAATAATCTATCTGCTAAATCATATAAGCCAATAACAAAACAGCAATGTGATGTTAAAACCTTTTCATGTTGTTGGCTTTTTTTTTTTTTACTTTTTTGAGAAACGTTAATTCAATCATCATCAATTCATTCAATTGATGACAAATCAAGTTAAACAGTTCTGTTATTAAACAAATATGATAATACCACCTTTTACATGACAGACCTCTTTTGATGAATAATTTGACTCTTTGTGCTTTGCTGTTATTAAATAAGTAAATTTTTGGCTGAAGACAAATATACTGATGTGCCTGATTTGTCTTGCAGGAGTCTGAAAATGCTGATGGAAGTCGGCTACAGTAACGGGCAAGAGCCTGACCTTTCTCAGCAGTATCCTCCGCCCTTACTGCCAAAACCAGGCAAAGATAACGCAAGGCTTCAGAAACTCAAAAAGAAGCGAGCCAAGAAAAAAGGCAGCCTCACTCAGACGCCCGTCCCCTTCCGCTCCTGTTTGTCGCCTGTCAACGAAGCGAGTACAGACCTCGAGCACAGTGACCAGTCCAGCCCACCAAGGACACCAGATTCAGTTTACATTGCAGACCCATCAGGGTGCAGTTTCCCTTTTGACTTCTACGATCACTCTGCATCTGCATTCCCTCATCCTCAGAGTAGCCACTACGGCAAACCTGGCAGCTTCCCCCCTCAGTCCTACATAGCTCAGATCAAGACTACTGAAGAGCAGGTGGCTCCGCTGTATGAGTGCTCTTCTTTTTTATTCGATGACGTGACTCCTTTCATGATACCACCTTCAGTTTCACCACCCCCATCACCACCTGAGCAGGTTCCAGGACCCCTTCTTCCCTCTGCTTTCAATTTAAACATGACACCAAATTGCCATGGGTCAGTCACAACAGTCCCTCCAGTCGCTATGTTGCAATCCAGCACTAAAATATCAACTCACAGTCTCACCCTATCCCCAGCCGGGCCCAACTGTGACCTAGGTCCGGCACCTTCTCTGGTTGCAGACCTACCTCCTGTTCCAGCGCTACTATCTGTTTCAAACAGTCAGACACAACCTTTTGTTCCCAGCCAGAGGGAGACAAATGGCAGTTCAAAAGACAACCCTCAGAGCCAGACAGCCTCTTGGACTGCCAAACCTACGAGTAATGGCAACTTTGTTCCAAGCCAGATGTCTTCTGAAATAACTGCCTCAAAAATATTACTTGTTGAGGCAGTGAAAGACACAAGGCCTGATGCCACACAAAGCAGGATTTATACATCAAAGGCAACATTTTATGAGATCTCTAAACCTCCCTCTATCCAGGACCTCACAGTAGTAAACCCAACCTACCAGGGACAATCGTTATCTGACATACACAGAAAGAATACAGCTGTGTCAGTTGTGAAAGCAGATCAAAAACTGAATGTCTCCATGTCCCAATGTGGAAGACCTAAGACTCCCTCTTGTGCACCAGCTCGAGTATCCACACCCTTCATTGAAATATCCAAACCTAACCCCCTTTTATTTGCTGCTTTCAACTCCTCCCAAGGTCTACAAGCTCCTGCAGTTCCCAACGAAGCTCCAAGACAGAAATCACTAATTCAAACTAGTGGTACAAGTAAACCTGCAGCTGCAACAAAAGAACTAAAGCAGACTGAGACTTTCAAAGAGAGTACAATAAATCTAAGCTTTGACAATACTGAGCTGTACCCCAAAGAGAACTTAGCATCAAGTATGACTTCACTTGTCTCTACCGTGGTACAACCAATACTAATAGAACCAGTCTTGCCAAAACTACAAACAATTCAAGTTTCTGAAAGTGAAGCTTCATCTTTGCCAAAGGTCCCATCATTTTTATCCAACGTACCAAAGAGTACAAATCTCAACCCTTTGCCAGTGATGCAAGCACCACAAAGTCCAAGCCCCCTGTCACCCCTTTATCGGCCTCCTGTGGTCGATGCACGCAAGTCTTTGTCATCGCTATTGGAGAGTCAAATGTCATTAGCAATCTCAAAGCCCAAATCAAGATCAACATATTACGGGCTTACTCCATCTCAGTATGCTGCCTATGGTGGGATAAGGACTATCGCATCACATTACAGCCCTGCACTCCTCAGGAGTAATAAAACCTCTTTAAACAAAACACAGTCAGATGTAGCTGTAGATGGATCAGACCTCTCAAAGTCTGATGCAACAAAACAACTGAATGGACATCAAGATGTTCCGTCTTCAATGGAGGTTTCTGCTGAAAACATTTTACAACCTACAAGGGATTCTGAGATTCCAGCTGAACAGACCGTGACACGTAGCAAAGATGTGTTTGAAAATCGGTCAGAAGCTCAAAGTATTGGAATACAAACACTTAAAACATCTAAGGTGGACACAATAAAACCTGAGTTTCCTCTTGGCTTGGCACAGCAAACAATGCAACAATCCACAAGTGACGTATCCACACCAAAAGCCTCATTGTCTGAGGCTCCAATACCAATGCCTAAAGCAGGTGAGGCACACACACAAAATGCGGCACTATTTTCTATAGAGGCAACGCTTAATATGACTCCATGCCTGACTGATAGTCTGTTTAGTTGTTCCTCACCCTTAGTGAAAGTAGATTCAAATGCAGAAGCAAAGCATAGTATAAAAGGGATAGCTGCCATAGAGAAAATTTGTAATCTTGAGAAAACACCTACAAAAGGAGAATCCAAGGCTACAAAACAGCAAACAGGACGAGTAGAAATAGCTCCGGTCCAGTCTTACCAAACTACTGATGGAGTTGGTCCATCAACAGCCAATGGTCTCAATGTCCAACTCACTGCCAAGCCTTTTGACTTAGCTGATCGTAAAAAACAGATTGTTCAGTCTCCTGCCATAGATTTAGAGTCCAAATACTCAGGGACTACCATCATAAATGGTGAATTCATTTTAGGAAGTCAACAAGCCAACAAACTGGTTTCAGAAACACCACTGCCAAGTAAAGTGGCTGCTGAAGCGGTTTTACATAAACAAAGTGAAGAAGTTAACCAGTGTTTCAAAGCGAGCAGCGGGGTTATCTTACCCAAAAAAACAAACACGGGGAACATTTTGCCATCCGTGGCTGCTAATACAGAATGTACCCTTGACAAAACAAGCACTGAGCACAAATTCTCAAATATTTTCTCCAAAGAATCAATTAACGCTACCACAGGATCCATTTTTCCACATGAGCCTGTCACAGCATCTGTATGTTCCGCACAGTACAGTATCTGCACAGTATCTGCAGCCGTCCAAAGCACAAAAAATACACAACAGCTCAGCACTGAAACTAAAATTCACAGAAATAGTCAAGCGGTAGGAAACAAGATCCATTTGCCGGGAGAAGATCTCTCTTTGAAATTTTCTCAAGCACCAAGTGTACCAAATACACCTCCTGTGAATGCTAACTTAGTGGGCAAATCTACCACAGAAACCAAAATACATGACTTTTCTATCACTGCAACCAAATCACCAAACAATTCAGGCACTAAATTCTCGTTAGATATGACTTCCAAGGTGCCTGCAAAAGAGCCTTCAAAGCTAACCAAAACTAGTGAGGATGTACTTCTAACCTCACAGAGTAGCATATTATCCAGTGGCCAAGAGAAAGTTGTTCAAGGAGCAAGATTCTACACAAACTCAAGCAGAGCTTTAGTAAAGGCCACGCAAGCAATTGAAACCAGTCTTAACATCCCTGCTAATTACGCAATACTGTCAAGCCAAGTTAACACAGAGCCTAAACTCCCCACTGGTATTAGCACTAACAGTGTCGGCAACTCAACAGTAGACATAGAATTGCATTCCCAACCCACCAATGGTATAGTAGGTTTATTGACAGGGAAAACACCAACAGTTCCCAGTCTTCCCAGTATACCTATTAGAGCAAAAAACATTCAAACAAAATGTGTTATTGAAACAAAACCAGCTTCTAATCTTGAAAAAGGAAACACAGTGCTGAACATGCCAAGCAGCGAAACCAAACTGTCCAACAAACTGTCTCCAGGATTGTTAACTTTCAGCAAGTCTTTCACAGACTCTGTCTCACCTGGACAACCAGAAAGCGTAGAGGCTATTCAACACAGCACACTTGCTATAGAAACTGCACAGTCAAACATTTCTTATTCGGGCAACAATGTTCACAGTATTCATGAAGCTGAAACCAAAGTCCCTAACAAGCTTCATACAGAACCTATTGTGGGTATGATGACAGACCCATCAGTGAGCATTAAACCATCTTTTAATACACAGGTTAATAAAACTACCATGTTGTCTAGCCCTACATTTAGGCATGTCACACAAAGAAGCCCTCAGCTCAGACCAGACAGATCTAAGAGTCGATCTGCAACACAGCAAGCCATCGATGCAAATCCTGCTTCTGGCACTGTTTCTCAAACAAGAATCTACGCTAACTCAAAAGCAGATGGTAAACAGATTGCCAACCTTCTTGCTGAACACATATCATATGAGACATCTGCACCACAAATTACCACGGAAACCAGTATAAAAGAACAATACCCTTTCACCAAGCCAATTGTAGTCAATAGATCTTTAGCAAGTCCCCCTACAAGGACAAAACATGCTGTAACATCTAAAACTGAGACAACAGCTTCCTCTTCTTCTGGTTATGTCATGGCTAACATATCTAGTATCAGTATAGAACAGCAAACCATTGCAAGTCAAATGGCATTGTCTGGAGATAATGTTCAAAGCACTATAAATTCTGTGAGCTCTCAGACTGGAGTGATACAGTTTGGGCAATCTGTCACTGAAACACAGAAATCTATAGAAACTAACATTTGCACTGTTAATACTCAAACTGTCTCAGACAGTGATTTAAATAATCATGCTGCCACAAATATTTACACCCTTGCAGAAGCCACCAGAGATGCTAAAGTCCCACTTATCTCTCCTAGAGTAACTAAACCTTGGAGTGCAACAAGAGCCTCCCCTCTACCAGAGTCAAGAGTGCGTAATACATCGATTCAAACCTATACTCCAACCTTGCTCCAGTCCTCTCAATCTCCTGTTTCTTTAAACCATACAACAGAAACGAAACCATCGTCCGTCATTATGAAAGACCAGACAAAACCTCACATTAAACCTCTTCAAAATAATACACTTACTAACACTGTTGAACCCTCTGCTAAATCAATCCCAGAGAAGATCTCAAAACCAACTAAGGACACTTCAGTCCTGACTAACAGGGCTGAGGTAAAAGTACATTCCCAAACGCACAAGATAAAAACAAACCTATCAACAAATTCCACTAAGGAAGAAAAACTATTCTCACTGAACACTGAAACTAGAACTCCCATCCAATCTGCCGTTCATGTTTTAACCAGTAAACCGACTCTAAAAGCACAACCTCCCAATACACAGGTAGAATCAAGACCTTCCTCTGCCACTGTAGAAACAAAACCCTCAGTTGTAAAAACAGATTCTTCAAAGTCTCTCCCCAATCTGGTCAAGACTAGCACGCAAACCAGTAATGTTCAGCCATTGACAGAGCTACCAGTAGAGAACATTTCCCCTGCAAAACCAGCAACAGATACTGACATGAAACCATCCAAAGTTAAAGCCGCTGTGATTGACTCTACCACTCCTGCCTCTTTGCCTCAGGCCTCAGTCTCAGTCAAAGCTCCATCCCCAAACAGAGGAACGTCACCGCCATCTCAGCGAAAAACTGGACTCAAAGACAAGGATGTTCTGAGGACCAAAGCTACAGCTGCACCGACGGAAACTCCTGCGATCAAACCCTCCACGAAGTCAGCGACATCAACTGCATCTTCAACTGCTGACAAGAAAGCCGTGACAGCAGAGACCCCTTCATCTACTGAGCCCAAAGCAACCCACAAGCTGAAAGGCCTCAAGGATAAGTTCAGCGGATGGACACGCCTCAAGAAACATATGGTCGTTGAGCCAGAGGAACCTACGTTTCCAGTGCCGGAGGCTAAATCGCAGGTCGATTCCAGTGGCAGCAATGAGAAAACAGATCAAGGTGGTGACAAGTCGTCAGCAGACCAATGTGCTAATCAGGAAGTAGTAGACAACAAAGAAGGTCCCAAGGCGTTGAAGATGTGGGACGCCCTTCTCTTTCAGATGTTTTCTACAAAAGACCGAATTATTCACCAGATCAACACCACAAAGAAAGATTCAGAGAAGAAAAAGGAACCTAAAGACAATCAAGCAGAAGTTCCTTCTTTCGTCAATCGCCTGCCGATTTTGTTGTACAGCCCCCGTTTTAATGCCAGAAAGCTTAAAGAGGCGGCAGAGAAGCCACTCTTGAAAATAGCAGCAGTGTTTGAGAAGGGGCTGATAAAACGCAAATCTCAGGAAGACGAACATAAGGATTTCAACAGGAAAGCCAGAGGATTTGGTTCAATGAATGCTAGAGATATGTAACTTGAACTGATGCAAGAGTATATTTGGGATTGTTAAATGATAAGTAATGTCTTTAGTTTCTCTGTTGGGTAATCCATCACAAAATAGAAATACGCAATGGGCTCAGGTAGGGGAGGGAGCCTAAATTTGGCATTGGAAGAAAATAGACATACAACCATGTGTTGATTGAATTATTTAACTAATTAGTTAATAAGGTAATCTTAGAAATCAGGGTTGAGGTGAGGAGTTTGAATATTCTTGAGGGGAAAAAAATGTGTCATTGATTGCTGCTCAATTCCGATGTACTTGATGCAATACTGGAGCTACAGTAGAATTTAAACTTGGAAATTTAAGATATTTTACTAAAAGAAAATCCATCCCTATGTCAAATAAATACTTGTTGTGGTCATTTAGGACTTATAAATCAGTGTATAAATTAGCTGTTATAACTTTTAAAGGTAAACAATAAAAACACAGTGGTAATACAGGTGTGGCATCTTTGCACTTTTAATTAAATAAAATATGTAGGTAACTTGACAAAAAAAGGAGGTAATGTGAAGAAAGCAAGGAACAACTCAGCAACTCAACTCTTGGTTGGATTGTTCTTGTTTCATTTGATGATGGCCTAGATGTATTGAATGCATGTACTGTAGATAATTTGATGGATAAAAGATTGTTTCATTTGTCATGCTCTACCTTTTTCTATTTTTCTAAAGAAAGTAAGGCTTTTAGTGTACACCGCTGGTAGGCAGTTTTGAATCTCTGTAATAAATAGGGCTTTTACATTCCTGGAACAACAGGGAAGATGGATTTGAAAGAAGGTAAACAGAGATTGATGAATCGTGAAGGTCCAGTCAGAACAGATTTAGGTTTCTTTCTGCAAGTCAGGTATGGATGGAAATTAAGTGGTGGATGTGCGGGCTTCTGATCAGGGCAAAAAACTACAAGCACACAGGCTGGTACATTTTGAGGCTGGGCAATATTGAAAGAATATCATGATGGATGATGATCAGTATATATGATTGTTTAGTAGCCTAGCTACTTAATAGCTGTTTTGGTGATGTTTTTGTTTTTTTGGTTCTAGCGACTCAAGAGATTGCAATGTTGTTTTTTTCCACCACTTTTGTCTTGACTGAAATATTGAAACAACTATTTAATAGATTGCCAATACATTTTGTACAAACATGAATGATTGGATGAATGGATGAATCCTACTGACTATGGTGATCCGCTGAATTTTCATCTAGCGCCATCATCAGGTCAAAGTTTTACTTTGTCCAACACTTGGTTTATGACTAAATACCTGCAAAACGAATGACATTCCCATCAGCCTCTGCTTTAAGCTTCTTGTCTTCTTGTCAGTGTCTGGTGCTAATAAGCAAATGTTAGCATGCTAACATAGTAGCCTGAGATAGCGACCATGGTAAATGTTACAACTGCTAAACATCAGCATGTGAGATTTGTCACACTGAAAATGTTAGCGTGTTGATGTTAGTATTTAGCTCAAAGCACTGCTGTGTCTATGTGAAGCCTCACAGAGCTGCTAGTATATCTGTTTCCATTCACACAGTAATGGGAAGTCAGAGTGCATTTTTTTAAGCGTTTCAAAAAATCAGCTTGGGAGAAAGATTACATTATGATAGCTTTTTTACGTTATTTGAGACCATCACATCATACATTGCCCAGCCATAGTATATCCAATGGGATGCAGAGTCACACTTATGTTTCATTATATCACCAGTGCTGTCTTTCTTAGTTCCATAAAGTTGGAGATCCATTGTTTCTGTCCAACATCAATGATATAACTGATAAACTTAGTGACCCTGCTGGTGGATTTTAATTTCCTGCTTTGTGGTGGATTGTCGAGGACTTGTGAATAATGTTACTGAGTTTAGATTGTAAGGATGTAGAAGTGGATACCAATGAATGATGATGACGAGGCCTGCTGTAGGAAGACAGACTAACTGACATTGAGTGATAGCTGGAGAAGAAGTACGGATATTAGATGATGAGTGTCATGTTTCACAGCGTTGGAGGATTTAGATGCTGCCATAGCATATTGTATAACATGTTAGTTTTGACCCTGTCTCTATATTGGATTAACACGTGTTGTTTTCCCAAAGATGACTATCATGATGTGGAATTTCTTCAGGGTTAGGGGGACTTCACCCCTATAAGCTACCCACAGCCCCATTTATTACACTGATGCTTAAACTATAACATGGTTTTGTTTACTGTGTGACTTTCAAAGATTCATAAAGTTGAATGTGAAACTCTTGTCTTGTATTTCTCTTTTTTTATCATCACATTGCTTTAAACTAGTTACCTGTAGCTTTAAAACTGCTGACAAGTCCTTGTTAAAGGATAATATTTGTGTTGTTCTATTTTTGTTATTCTCAACAAATCTCATGAAAAGACCAAAACCAACAGTGTAAATTCTCTCAGTGTTTTCTGACTCTCCTGTCCTGTCCGTGTCTCAAGCACACTAGCCCCACTGACGATGTAAACCTTTAAAAATGGGTCACAAATATATGATTTCGTTTTTTTTAAAGGCCAAATAATTTCCATAAAACAGCTGGTCACTGTAATTTTTATCAAACATTACTCAGGAGGATATAGTGCTTTTGTTGGGGACTATTTTCAGCGGGAGATTAATCCTCATTTGGTGCAGTAGTAGTGCATGGGTCTTCAACAGGGGGTCCGTGATCCCAAGGGAGGCCGCAAAATTATTGTTTGATGATGTTTTTTTTTTTTTTAAGCGTATGTCTGAAAATACACATTACAGTAACATAAATCCAACATATTATCAGCAAAAACTATATTATTTTGGGCGGCAGCATGGTGTATCTGCGATTGAGTCATAATAAACTACAATGTGTGTGTGTTCATAATGAAGGAATATGTCACCCAGTGCATCAGTGGGGCTCATTGATGTTTTTTTATTAGTTTTTGGACAAAAATGGAGCTCCATGGCACAGAGGAAGAAGATATATCAGCTTTGATACACACACAATACTTGTTAGTAGATACATTCACTGTTGGTCTTGGCCATGGGATTTCCTGACTATGAGAAAAATATGTAATATCATGAGACTAATCGTTTAGATTGTTTTTGATAAAGTCAGTTCAATTTAAATTAAAAAAATGTATCTTCTTTTGAATAACTAGTCAATGTTTTTCTTTTTAAATCCACACTCTTGGTTATAAATATTGTTCAGGACAAATCCAATGTTAGTGTCTATACTTTTTACATTTTAACAATTGCTAATGTTAAAATGATTGAGTAAATAAGTAATTAAATAAAATAATAAAAATAAATATAATAATAACAATAATAACAATAATAATAATAATTATTATTATTATAATACTAATAATTATAAACATTTTTTAAAAAATTATCTAAACAACAGGTAAAACTTTTAAATATGTCTAACATAATTACAGTCCAAAAAGAATGAATGAAGGCTGGTTGATGGCTGTGTTCTGTCTTACCTGACTGGAAGTTTGCATCTTCACTGCAGTCGTCCACAGAAACTTTCTCATACTTGCCGTGACCAGTCACCATAAACTTATATCTTTTACCAGTGGAGCACTCCTGCAATTCAGTTAATAAAACAATATTTAAGACAGATTCACAGACATTTACACTGTAACTTCAGCGTGTCCTCATTTATCCAAAACTTTCACTTTTAGCATCTCCAGCAAACTCTGCCTGTCGTCACCATATTTTCCTGATAACATTGCCAAGTGTCCGATATTTTGTGGTAAATATTTGTCACTGCTGCTTTAAACAGAATCAAACTCCTATTAAACAAATGAGCAGCAGTTTTAAGCTTTAACTATGTAACATTCATATTTGATTTCAGTTTAATTTTAAAGACAAGAACTAGCTTTTGTTTGTCTGTTTGTGTGATTTAGTTTTCTTTTCTTTTATTGGCTCTCATTGTGTCCCTGAATGCAGCAACAGAACATAATCTCAAAACGTGAACGTTTTTAGCCTGAATAAATATTAAAGGGATAGAAATGAGAAGGCTAGTGTAAACTTAAATCAGTGTGCTTGTGACCTGTCACAATGAAGTGATGTGACTTTTCACCACAGTATATGACTTTAGAGCAGACAAATCAAATAGTGTTATAGCAGCCTTAAGAGGTGAAGGTATCCAGTGTCTTACAATATACAATAAATGTTCATTTAAGTATAATTATAATAAATTGTAATTTTGTGTGACAGATTATTTTTTCCTTGTCCCTTTGGTCCTTCAGTGGCCCATTAGATAATACAAATAATGGGACTTCCAATAGCAGTGGTTCCCAACCTGGGGCTCCAGACCCCCATGGAGTCCTAAGACAAATCTGAGGGGTCTCAAGATACAAAAAAATTATATATATTTCTGTTACAAAAAACTGTTAATTTCTTTTACAATTTTGTTTTTATGCAAAGTCTAAATATTTTCATCTCTTCAGGGCCATAACAATTGTCCAGATGACAAAATCAGAGATTTTCTTTGGTTGAACAGATCCTAATTTTCTTCTACTCTACGCCCATAACCAGTGACAGCAGGGTCACAAACAGACATTGCCTCATTGTAAAGGATCGGGAGCCAAAAAGGTTGTGAAACACTGCAGTAGGAGGTCTCGCTCCCCAGGATTGGAACTACATTTTATGTAACTAATTTCTTCTTCCACATCTGGTTTTCAATGAGGCTTTCACAAACTCACTCTTTCTTAACAGTTCACTGTCGGTATAATGGTGAAAAAAGTGGAGTCTTGTGGTTGACAGTATAAAGTTATATGTTTAACGTCATGCAAGTGTAGCAACATACAGTACACAGTCCTGTAGGCAGCCACACGGGGGCAGACTTTCACTAACTGCTCTGTTAAACTGAGTTGAAATGATTTACATCAGATGAAAAGGCTGGGTGTGGTTGCATGAAGCAGAGAGGAACAGATAGGAATGCTGATTAAAAAAATAGTCAAGAAACAACATTTAGATGAAGTAAAGGGAAGTTATCACACAAACAGAAAGTTGAAAAGAAAAGTTGATAGAATTAATCAGTTTTTGTAATTCTCACGTCACAGAACTGAAACTTGTTGGAAAAAGGATCCGCTCTGGGGTAAAATTCTTTGTGAGTCTTGCCAAACACACAACAACACGGCAAGAGAGTGAAGCAAAAAGACAAGTTTCATACAATCACGGTCATTTAGGGTAAAAGTCAGACTTACTGCTGGTCTGGAAGGAGAGCTGCACCTGCTCCCATCTTCACTTCCTTTCACCCACTGATTGATGAGATCAGCCACCGCAACTTTTAAACCATCTGCATCCTGAGACAGAGAGGAAGAAGTATTCATGAATACTCTTAAAAATAGTACCTTGTTTTGTGTTTACCTACATCTATTCCTTGTACACTAAACATTTATTTTAATTCTACACCTATCCTTCAAGACTGCAAGGTAAAGAAAATAAAAAAAACTCAAATGGCCCCTGATGTAGGACTTCATGTGTCATGCATAGTTTGTAATCCATTTCTTTTTTAAACTGGAAGTTATTTAACACGTCTAAGAATAAAAAAGTGAATATTGTTGCAATATTTATTTCATACAACATTTCTGATCCTGGAGTTGTAAATGTTTAGCCTCTTTTTTTCAATAGGGCTGGTTAAGTTTGCATTTGTAGTACTACCACTTTCAATTTATACTTATTATCAACTTATATTATTTTTACAAAATAACTACTTAAATGAAGCAAACTCCCCTTACCCTAAATTGCATTTATTTTCTGCGTATATTTTCATCCAAAATGCAACTTTGTGGACTAACAGAAAAAATAAACTTCTGAACCCTTCCTCATAGGAACTGAGCAAGAGGAGGAGGAGTTATTTATCAGTTGTGCTGTAAAAAGTTCAAATGTATGGCTGATGAAGTTAACTTCATCATTAACCTTAGATGGTGTGACTGAGATGGCGTTTTGGTTCCAGGCTTCCCCGGCCTCAAAAAGGTTCTTCTTGGAGGAGACGGCTTCAGTGGGACTCGTCAGGTCCGTCAGCACCTGGCTGCCTGATCTGCCTTCCTTTGAGGAGACCTGTGAAAAATAAAGTGAGATTCAGTTTTAGAGTTTTTATTTAACATTGTGATAGTTTGAGACACAGCATTTGAGGACCTTCCTTGTTGAACAGCCAATGCTGGGCCTCCACAGCGATGAATAACCCTAAAATTGAGACTATTATTGAAGTGGCATCACCAAAACACAAGTCTCCTCTCTGGTCATGGCTAATTCATTGGGAGAATTTTGGGTAATGGGGTTTGGCATTTTGTGGAAGTACAGTCATGGTTTACAAAACAATTATCCCCAAATAAATGCTTATTACTGAGATCAATAAAAGACAAATACCCATTGAAAAAAGAGAGCAACTCAGTGGGTTTTACCTCGAGAGCATGTGTGTACAGCTCCAGTTTCTTGTCAATCTTTGAAACAGCAGCAGGTGGAAGCGTCTTCTTTATGCTGCCGGTGCTTTAGGAGAATGGATGAATATTCAGTTAATGGTGAAAATATATTTCTGTAAGAAATCTGCTGTTGTAAAAGTACCATATTTTTTTATAATAATAATAATAAATTACAAGATAAGTTTCATCTAAGCAGGTTGTCTGTTTAAGAGAAATCAAACTTTCACACACACACACACACACACACACACACACACACACACACACACACACACACTCACCTCTTCCTCAGAGACTCAGTTCTCTCTATGATCTGAGGAAAGAGTTAAGACAATGGATGGTTAAAACTGTTTAACACACACTTGGGGAATGACCTACGGTAACATGGACTTTTTATTTAAAAGTGGCCAAAAGTTGTAATTTGTTTTTCACAGAGCAAGGCAGAAATGTATGTTCCCTCATTTATTTGAGGGTGGGGTGTGAGAATACCCCCTAACATCTGGAACATAATTAAAACAAGCCGTCAAAGATTTTATTCACTTTTACAGCTATTTGGTAATCTGAAGTGACAGGCCCTATAGTTTTCTCACATTAGCAGACATTTATTATATTTTCCCAAAGACTTGTGGAAGAGACCCAGTGTCTGTTTACTTGATTGAGCTCTGAATGACATAGGGTGGAGAAAACAATAACAATAAACCATATTTATACAGCATCTTTCAAAACAAAGAGTTTCACATGGTTGAACCAGGATTCAAACATTTCTGCAATGAGGCAAATAATATCACACAATTAAAATAAAACAAAAATTAAATAGAATCAAATACCCAACAATAACATAAGCTAAAAAAGAAATACATAAATAATAGTAATAAAAACATGTTGGAAAAAGAACAGTGTGCTAGCATTATTAAAAATCTTTTTCAAAGATTAGTTTTGAGAAGTGATTTAAAACATTGATTCTGCAACAACAGAAGCTGATTGACCTGCTACATCTCTAATCTTATTGCAGAGGCCTTTGACCTTTGACCCTGACACTCGTCTGCAGCAGCAGCACTCACCTTACATTTACTGTCTGTTGAGACTCTGCTGTTCACTTCATCCTGTGAAGAGACACAGATTACTTTAATATATCTCCGACATGCAGCACGTTACTGTTTTAAACAGAAAGTGTGAAATTGACGTTGGTGCGAACAGCTAGCTGACACATGTACAGGACTTACTGGGTAAAACTGAATGAGGAGTTTCTGGTGGAACAGCAGGAAGCATGAAAGAGACAAAACATTTTAGCGTGGTTACCATGACGGAATAGGACTGGGCGACATGGAGAAAATCACATACCACGATATTTTTGACCAAATACTTCGATATCGATCTTGCAGATATGACGATATTGTAGGGTTGATCATTGGTGCTAAATATACGCAATGAGATTTTTGATAAATAATCATCAGTAATGCTGATATAATGATTAAGTGTGCACAGGTAAATAATAACTTCATCTAAATTAAACTGTGCACTATGCATAGCATACACAGTCATTTTCGGGATTCCTATTTCTTCTGATGAATTTTGCTGTATGAGGAGGGATTAACTGCATTAGCAAAAGCAGATCATTAAATGTTATAATTAATTGGTTGTTAAATGCTGCTGTGAAATGACAGCTCTAAATAATGATGTAATTGTTTAACACCAAAAACCAGATGTTTAATGGCAATTTTTCCTTTATTTTGGAGAAACAAAAGCATTGTGAGACAGAGACTGCCAGTCATCTGGACCACAGTCCTTTTTAGTTACCATACTTATTGATGCTGGCGTTCAAAGCTATTTGAATCTGGAAAACTTTATTAAACAGACCCCCTTTGGTTGGATGAGATACCTTGAACGTCGGGCTCATGGGACCGTAGTTTAAAGGCTCCTCGCAGTCGCTGCTGCTGCAAAGAGAGGCTGCAGATCTTCTGTTCACCTCCTCACTCCTCCTGCTCTCCATTGACATCTAGGGGAACACCAACATAAAAATGTCAAGAAATATTACTATTTCATTAGTAGAAGTCTGTTAAAGTTCAGTATAAACAGCATTATAACTATCTTATTGTGTTAAAACATATCATGTCAAGAACAGTTTTCCTCAATACCTGTTCTTTCTCTGGTTAAAACTTTTAAAAGCGTGTTCACGCTGCTCACCCTGCCCGTGCTATGTAGTGGCAGAAGACTAATAAAATCCTGGCAAACTAGTGGTGCTAAAAGTAGGAATTTCTTACATCATTGCTGCTTTCAGCCTGTCAGGCTACACGCCTCATTTCTACACCCCGCAAGCCAAAGATACATTCTCTTACTTTATTACTTACAGATTTTAAAACTGTGAGTTTCCTAATAAGCAGGCATGTATTTCATTAAATGTTTTATGAAACGCTGGGAGAAACAGCATTAATAAAAAAGCTTTGAGTTTTGTGAAGTGATTTAAAAGGATGTCAATAACTCTGCAGACTCAGACCCTCAGGCAGACATATCCAATGTATTATATGAATCAATGTTAAGATCAGGTCCATGTTTCCTTTGCTCTCGGGCCATGTGCACATGCATGTGCCTCGTTGTGGGTGACACAAAACCTGCCGATGGTTTCCCACTAGTCCACTAATCTAAATGTGGCAGTAATGCGCCAAGAAATGCAGCAAAGCATCAGCAAAGGTAGAGAAGTTAAAGGTAAAGTTAAATACAGAGTCTAAATTTCACTGTGTGGAGTGCTGTGTACAAGTGAGATGATTAAACATTGTTTTCAAGTCCGTCAATAGATTGAGAAATCTAATGAACAGAACTAACAATTTAACCAAATAATTAGGATAATGATAAATAATGGTCATGCCTTTTTTTTTTACAGAAAGAAAAAGGAAACAGTTCCTCCTCCGGGGAGCATGGATGTGCTCAGTACATTTTATGGAGATTTCACCACTAGATTTGGTTATGTCTGGTGTACAAATAGAACTTGTGGTGCGATTTTGGTGCTAGAGGAAAAGCTCATCCAGTCAAAAAAAGCATTATGGTTCATCCTCTGGGGACCAGGAATATCCACTGCATAATTCACCAGTTTTCACGATACCTTGCCGTGGACTTAAGTGTTGTACAACGAGAAATGTTGACATGACAAGAAGTCCGGGAATCTCCAAACGAATTAGTCTATAGTTTTTAAAACAATTAATTTAATAAAATCCTTTAATGAACATTTTCACAATCAGGACGGTTTCAAACATATTTTGTGGTGGACAAAGATGGACGATGGAAAGACCAACCAACTGAAAATGTTGGGTCTGGGGGCAAAGAAATAAAGGCTCTAATCATAGTAGCAGTAGAGGTAGTAATAGTAGTAATTGCAAAAGTATAATTGGAAAGCAAACCTTGTCTGAAATCTTATGCTCTTCCTCCTCCTCCTCCCTGTGTCTCTGCTCCCTCCTGTGCTGGAGGTCTTCCTGCTCTTCATGTGTGAAACTCAGTTCTTCTTCCTCCTGGTCATCTTCATCTCTGGGGCTCTGGTGGGTTTCCTCTGACCTCCACTCCCTCTGCAGAGCAGCCTGTATCACTTCTTTTTCCTTCTGCTCCTCCTGCCCCACCGCCCCATTCACCCTGGAGACCTTTCCGCTGTGGAGGAGATGGTTTAACTGGTTATTAAAGAAATTAGCGTGTTCAGATCGCAGGATACGAACAGAAGTAATACTGAGCAAAGGGAGATAAAACCAGACAATGAGTGGGGAACACACCGTGGCCTCATCGTCCCGGCCACCAGGTAGGACGTCCTGTCTGCTGGTTGGCCCATGGCGTGTTGCAACCTGCTGTCCTGTGGCAGGAAGACCGTTGAGCTGTACGACGTCCTGACTTCCTTTCTGTTGCTGGACATCTAAAATGAACCAAAAGTAAAGTAGGTGGCATGTTACTCTACACTGATAATATGTATCTGAAAGTATGGAAATGTACCAGGAAGGTGGAGAAGTTACAATGTATTCTGCAGACTGACTTCGGCTTATAATATTAAATATTAACCTTGAAAGTACGTTTTTATCTTCATGCCGTCATATATAACCTAGTTTAAAGCTTGATATTGCCTGGCTGAGCAGTTTCAGAGAACTCATTAAGGGCATGGTTAGTGATGTTTTAGTGATGACGATTACTATCTATCAGTATTATCAGTATTACCTGAGTTATTCTGTTTTTTAAATCGTAAACCACCAATGTTGGGCTATTGTTCCTTAAATTGTCCTTTTCAAGTGTAAATAAAAAGTTGAGGTAGTTACAAATAATTACAATGGAAGCGATTATTACTGCCTTAACTTTCATAATGAATATTTAAACAACATTTAGAAAACAACAGATACCCAACCCAGTGACACTCTCAAGGTCAGACCAAATGCGAAGCGCGATTACATATAAAGTCAACGCAAAGACGCAAACACAGGACTATATGGTAAATTCAGAAAATATGCATTTATTACTTGATTCCAGGCTACCGAGCTGTGTGATCTTATAAACGTAGACACAACAGCGTACAGTATCTGCCGTATCCGGGACTTACACAACAGGTACAAGGCAGCAGTTGTGGTCATTTAGGTCATTGTTGATGGCGGAAATAAATGTTGCTAAGGGCTGTGATGTCTATGGAGGTAAGATCCCTTTTCCTTTCCCGGAAAGGATTAACCCCATCGCAGCTGTACACTTCAAAAAAAAAAGATTGTACAGGAGATTTGCAAAAAAAAATAAAAAATGGAATAGTATTGATTTAAAATTGACGTTGTGAGTATGGGGTGATCAGACAAGTCCAGAACAATAACGGTATTGACTGTATTGATATGTTGGGCGGTGTACCTTCTCTGGTCTTGTTGAAGTTTCCTGTGACCGATTGCTTTGTTCAGGCTCACATCCCACCTCCTCTTCACCCTCCTGCTGTTTCTCCTCTTTACCCTCCTGTTGTTTCTCCTCTTCACCCTGCTGCTGTTTCTCCTCTTCAGGCTCTGGTTTCCCCTGTGGTGCTGGTCTCTGCACTCTGGCCCTGCAGTCATCCTGCACCTCCTGCTCATTACGATTCTCCAACCTTTGACTCCAGTCGCTGAAGCCCTCGTCCTCCTCCAGAACCAAGCAGCATCTGGGCTTCAGCTCCTCGTCCAACCTGAGAACCAAGTGGAGAACTGCTACTTTAGAGTGACCTGACAAGAGGTGGAGTCAAGCTATTGGTTGGGAGTTTTATTTTGAAGGAACGCAGATGTGATACAACCGTGACAGTGGTTCAGAGGATTGAACGTACTTGAATTAGATGGACCAAAGCTTTATTTCTGAGCCTGGATGAACTCTTCAGTCTGAAGCTAAGCAGACACATAATACATTCATACAAATAAAAATGCCAACTGCTGCATGATACACACTGGAGGAAATGAAGGCTATATGTCTATATGTCAAATTAGGCATATGTTCTTAAAATATTCTTCTCAAAATGTATAAAGTACCTGGATTCTAATTCAAAGGGTTTCACAATGTAATATGGACTGAATACATTTCTGTATTCCACACATGTATTTTAAATACTTACTGTTAGTCTGTTACAACCCAGCCTGTGTTAAATATTATACATCAAAAATGCATGTTGCAAGACTTTTTGAGATCAATGTAATTTGTGATTGAGACTGTATGAACCCCTAGTTTTTGAAGCATACCTGCTTAGTGACCCAGCCTATCAAACTCTGCCACACTGCCATTGTTTGCCTCATCTCCATATCGTTTGCATACATTTTGCTACGTGCTAAACACGCTCAAATCCAGATCTGAAGGATGAGTGATGCCACAGACGTGTTCTTCTTTTATCTGGTTATAAAGGTTTAAAACTGTGGAATTTACATATGGTCCTGCACAGTGTGAGAGTTTGCCTCCTGTTGCTGCTGACAGGTAACCAAGTGTCACCCAAAGATTTCTCACAGGGCGGTGAGTGATGAGCCAGGCGGCAGGTGGCAGACAGGACCTGCAGCTTCAGGCTCCATGGCAACAGAGACGGTGCCCTTGGAAACAATAAACAGAGGCACTGCAGCCTCCTGTTCCAGGTCAGCTCACGTCAGCAGACCAGACCTCATCAGCACTAACTAAACACCTAAAGGCTGATGAGGTTTTTTCCAGAGTGATTCAAGTGGCTTCTGAACGTTAACCGTGTGTGTGTGTTTAATCTTCATTTAATTCCGGCTGACAGGGAAATTATCACACACAGCCGCACTGTTGGCTGAACAGTGCAAACACAGCTTCTACTGCCTCTGAGCACAGTCTGAAGCTGATCGTGAGTTGACCCTTTGTTGTGTTTACAGTCTGATCACCTCCAACAAAGTCTGTATATTTTCAGTCTTTTTTTATTTCATTTGGCAGGATGTAAGGCCACATACAGTATATAGTCACTTAGTTATAGAATAGTTTTATGTTTCGACAAAAAAACTTGCAGTCATTTTGCAACACTCCTTGCACAAATATCCCTTCTATCTCTAATGTATACCTTAATATGTAAGAATCAATAATGTTGCAGCTAATTTCAATTACTTTATATACGTCGATCTGTTATTATATATCATCATTTATTAATCGATTGGATATTTTGAATCTGTAAAGTAACTATAGCTGTTAGATAATTATAGTTGAGTAAAAAGTACAATATTTTCCTCCCATTTGCACTGGAGAAGTAACAAAGTTGTGTAAATGTACTTTTATGTTACATGTTTAATGTTACATTCTAGCACTGGTTTAGCATCCAATATCAAAAGATTAAGAATGAAGACTTTTTTTTGTACACCAAGTAATGTCTTAAATGTAATGATATGAATTTTGGTCACTGTTCTTGTGTTTTTGGGCAATCAAACTTAATTGTTTGCTTTCTCTTTAAGCTTCAGTGTCAAGCTGTTCTGGTACTAGCAGCAGTAAATTAATATAATTAAAATCTCCAGGCAGGAGGAACCGTGAAGCTAATGACTGAAGCGGTTCACAGTGCAGTATTTGCACAGTCTCAGTCTCAGGTGATGAGCATATTTGTCCTCGAGAGATGTCACATCTCTGACTGAGCAAATACAAACTGCAGCTCTCTCAGCTCATTCACCTGCAGCATCACCAGACTGAACCTACTCATTGGGAACAAACAAACAAATATTTTCCCCTGTAATCAGCACTGCGTGTGATGGAGACTCAGCTGTAAACAGCTAAGACAGTTTTACAAAAACAAATGGGTCGCGCCGCCTCCAAAATTCAAAACAAAGGACTCGCATCTATCAGTCCCAAACTGAGCTAAGGACAGCTAAAGAGACACAAGGCAATTGTTGTTCTCACTAAAGGCTTTTTACTAATCTTCAAACCAATAGTTCGACATTTCATGAAATGTGCTTATTAGAATGTCGCTTTGGATGTTGCTAAAAGTTAGTTAAGAAGATTGATAGAAATCTATATGGTAAATATGAGGCTACAGCCAGCAGCCAGTTTCTTCTCTTTAAGTCTTCCCGTGCACTCAAGCTTTAATTTAAATAACCTTTAATGAGCCATTAGTTCCACCTTATAACCCTTAAGACATAGTGCTTGTGTAAAATAGAACAGTGCTAACATGTCTTTTATTTTAGATGAGAGTAAAAACATTTATTTTTCCCAGTCTGTGCGCATGAATGAAAAATGTACAAAAAGACAGGGAGATGGAAACTTACTTACAGAAAACCATAGATTTAGAAACAGATCTATATTACCTGTATCACTTTGACTGAGACTGTATCTACAGCCACATTACACAAGACAGAGGAATAAAGTGTGTGTGTGTGTGTGTGTGTGTGTGTGTGTGTGTGTGCGCTCACTCTGCGTTGTTTGTGAGATCGTTGTGTTGGGGGGGCTCCGGCCAGGAGGGGCTCCCCTCTCCTCTCTGCGTCTCTCTGGCTCTCCTCCTTCGCTCCCGCTCCACCTCCTCAGCATCCTCCTGGCTCCGCTCGGCCGTCAAACTGCAACCAACATGGTCACCAACAGGCTGTCACCACACTCAAAACACCCCTAAAAACACTCATTTAAGAACCTATTGGAACTGAAAGTAGATGTGGAAATGAAAACCATGTTATCCCTGAACCACTTTGGCAACTACACATTATTAACATTTCCTATTCGTCAGGTACAACAGTGAAAAGTATCTATAGAAAAATGTATGCATGGGGATTTTCTCAGTTAAGTAGATTTTTAAAAGCAATTTTAAAAAATTGTTGTTTTTTGCTCTTTTTATAAAAAGCTGATTCAGTCCTTCTGTTTCCAGAGAGAGGGGACTTGATAACAATAACTCTCTTTATTGTCCAAGCACATCTGGTGGAGCTCAAGCCAGCTGCTGTGCTGTTTCACTTCATTTCAGTCTCTGGAGAGAAACAAAGAGAGAGGGGGAAGGAGGTGAAGAGGTGGAGGAGGAGCAGAGCGGAGGATGGAGGGAAACTGTAATCTTGAGTTGCCACAACTCCAACTTGTCATACTTATGGCAGTCTGGAGAAAATCTGGTCAAAAAAATTTGAATAACAAGAACCATGGCTTGAAATCAGCGGTCTCTGGAGAGCACCTGTGGATTGGGTACAAACAAGTTTTCCGAAGTGTGTCATTGTTTTTAAAGGATAATTACGGTTTACAACTTGGATCATACTGTATTTCCAGACATTTGGCCATGATAACATTGTGCTCACCAGAGTAATCGCTGAGGTCTTACTAAAATGTCTGACTGGGGGAGAAACATGACAGTCATACATGTCTTAAACCAACACTTTAACCAACACGGGTTAGCCAAACTTGTTTTAAAGAGAACACAAAGGCTGGAATTAATATTACCTAAACAGTTTACAGACTGACTTCTTTGTTCAACTTTGACCTACTGCACTTACTGTAGTTATGCAGAAACAGAATTTTCTGCAAAACAATGAGGGATTATTATCAACAGTCCATGTACACTCAATTTTAGTTTGGTTGAGACAATCAGGGTCAATTTAATTTTTTTTTACTATCTTTATTCAAGAGCGTGTTTTTCTATTTGAGAGTATGCCTCCTTGGTTTCACGTTCAGATTATGTAATGCTTTACCCAGAAGAGGATGAATGAACCTGGTTAACTTTGCAGCATGAGTATGTTCAGTGTAAGATTGGAAGGGAATGCCATTAATTAATTAATTAATTAATTACTTAATAATAGCTACGGCCAGGGAGATAGCTTAATGCATGCAGACATTGGATGTATTAAGGAGAAGAGGCATGTTTGAGCGAGCATCAGAAAGCTAATATCTCTCCGTGTGCGGCTGTCAACGACCATGAGCTGGCGTCGTTGATGCACGGCATCTTCGCCAACTTGCGGCAAAATAAAAAAGTCCTTTTATTCCAAAAGTCATAAAAAAAAGGGCAGTGAACTACATATAGTAAATCCTTGGAGGTGGAAGGGGATGAATGAACCTGGTTTAAAAATAACCGCCCGTCTGGGACACTCTCAAAGCAAAGCAAACGCACCCGTAATGAGGTAGCGGTCATTTCAATGGTCAGCACTACACCTGGCATTCTATTGGTTGGGGAATTTTGACAGGGTAATTGCACAAAAATCCAAGAACAGAGGAAAAATCCGAAGCAGAAGTTTCACCTGCGCACAGAAGCAGCCTGAGTGTGAGCAGAAGGGCTGAAGCTGGAGCGCAGGAAATCTGTGCAAGCAACAATATATCTGAGTGCAAGCATGAAGGTAGAGGAGAGGCAGAGCAAATCTAAGCACAAGCAGGGCCTATGTGAGTGTGAGGCCATGGTTTTGGGGGTAAGCATCAAAAAATGTAATGTGAAATCAAGGAGGCATGCTCTCAAATAGAAAAACACGCTCTTGATTAAAGATAGTAAAAAAGTTCCATGGCTAAACTGTCAGCATGTTAACAATCTGTCTAATTGTCTGAATGATCAAGTTCCTTAACTCATGGGATTTGTACATACGTATCTATATGCCACTTTTCATACATACAGTATTTATGATCCTTACCGTTAACCTGTTTATTGGGCATTGGCACTTGCACCTTCTTGATATTTTATATTCATATTTGCGATCTTTTATACTTTGTACTGCAACTGCTGCACAACAAAGATAAACGATCAGGGACAAATTTCACAGTCACAGTAAAAATATATTCCAAAGTTTACAAGTTAATATGAGGCTTCAGCCTTCTCAGTTAGACAAGTTAGACAATCAAGTCGATATCTTCCAAAGTTAGCGTATTATTATTATTTTTGTATTAAAACGGCTTCAATTTCGTGAGATACTATCTTGATTTTATCAACTCAGACCACTGAAGTCTCATATTAATTTAAGATAAACTTTGCACAGAACGAGGACTGGTAAAAATCTGCTGGTAAAAGCAGATTGTGAAATTAGTCCCAACAATGCAGCAGCATCATGGGAGAGAAACAAGCCAAAGCCTCGAGCTTGTTGGTTAAAAGAATATATAAAACTTGCAGACCGTTTGCCTTTGTACTGGCCAGTTGTGGGTAAATTCAATGCAAAGGCCTTGACCCAAAAACATGATAAATTCTTCCAACATGTGCTCATCAAACATTTGGCTGAATGAAATCATTACTTTAAAGTGCAAAAAAAAACTTCAAATATAAAAGGCTGACGCTGATGAGGTCATTGGTTATGGCTGTTGGTGAGGACACGGTGGCCATGAACGGCTGCGAGTCAAACATGCTGCGGTCATTATCATGTGGGAAAGTGACCTACATACGATCAAACTCACTAGAGATGTAGATGGAGCCATATTGGCAAGAGTCAGTCTTTAGTTTCTGTAAATCAATTTGATGTGAGATGATAGGGATGTTTCGGCTCCTCAGTCAGGCCATTTTTTGGGGGAACTGGATCAACTGGGGATGAGGTTTGATTGTCTGGACCTCACCATCGCAGCCTGAAATGCAACAAAGGGAAGGAGTACGAAATCCTTAAAGGACCTTTGTTGGTGCTGTTGCATGTTTAATAAACATTACTCCTCGAGAATCAGTTGAAGCTATTATTAATGCAGACTACATATTATCTTGTGTGCATAAGATGGATCTTGTTCAAGTTATTATCTCATTATCAAGATAGGGATTTTGAGTGAAAAAGATAAAAACATGTGGAGATAATAACTATAATATATGATAATATAATAAATATATTGTGTGTCTGTTCATATTGAACTAATTTGGAACAGCAAATACGTTTGAAAACTGATTACGTAAAATAATGAGAAAATGTTGTTAATCGCCATATATGAAAACACTGAAAGGATTAGTAATATGTTTATTGATATTCATTTTTATTGATATTCATTTTTATTGATATGTGTTGGCACTGACAGTACTTAGTTAAAGTTTGGGGAAGGTCATAGTCTGGTTTAATACAGAAAAGTCAGCAGTGACTTGAGACACAACATGTTTATAATTAGTTTAATCGTAATCACAATCTTTCCCTAACCTTAACCAAAGTGCTTTTATGCCAAACCTAATAACAGACAGAATTCTGGATGCACTTTGGTGTAAAAGTCCTGAGCTTTGCACGCCTTCCCTCCGCCCTGACCACCTCTCTGTGACTCAAGTGTGGTAGTTTTTCATTCACTAAAAACACCTAGCCTCTGAACATAATCCAGGCAGCGGTTATGTTTGAAACCACAGTGTAATTGGCGAATCAATTTAGTGCTGCTTATAGTGCGATGAACTTTCTAGGAGACGTGGTTGCTTGTGCACACAAGATGAAAATAATAATCTTTTTGGACATTGGGAGTTCTGTAAATATCTCTGCACACGGAGCTGGAAAACCTTCCACTGTACAATGATGACATATGATATGTTGACAGCTGAGGGCAACAAGTAACTGCCCTCTATCAAAAGGCATTATGTGTTTAGTGTAGGGAATCACTAACTGTAGTAGTTGTAGACAATACATGTCTACTCTGCTTTATTCACACAGTGAATAATTGCTGTTGCAGGGTATTGTCTCTGCAGGACAGTCTGTACTTCCAGGTACCTTCAGAGTCTGCTGGGTGATTTAACTCAATGCTGTGAAGCATGAATGTGAAACGAGCAAAATCTGTCTGATACGCATCACTTTTTCCACCATTTACACAATGAGGCAATGGAGGCCTGGGGAAATGCATTTTCTTTGTGTGTGTGTGTGTGTGTGTGTGTGTGAGTGTGTGCGTGTGTGTGTCTGTGTGTATAGTTGAGCAGGAGGGGGTTCAGGACTCAGCCAGATGATGTCATGGCCATTAAGGAAGTTGCAGCCATAAAAGAAGCCATTGAACTCCGAGCTCAGTGTCATTTTCATAGTGAAGTCACACAGAAATGTTCCACTGATCACTGAGGAAACAAGAACCTCACTGACGATGAGGAACAGTAGTTAGGAGAGATATAGAAAACAACACATTGAATTAGGCTCCTGCTGCCTGTTAGAAATAATGATTTTAGGCCAAACTAGGCCGACGTAGAACTAAATAGTGACAGGGTACAAAAGAGAACAAAAGGATAAAATGAAAGTGGCTTGAATTGAAACAGATTGCGATGATAGACAAATTATAGAGCTTCCACCATCCTTCTTAAGAGGCAGTATTATGGGGGGAGCAGAAAGGGTTTATAAAATCTCTATTTGCAAAGTAAGTAGTAACTGTAACTGTCAAATAAATATAGTGGAGTAAAACAATAAAAGTAAGCGGAAGTGTCTTTGGGTAGATTTTGCAGTAAAAGATGTTATTTAGCACAATTTAAGTATGAAGCTCGCATTTGAATCCAATCAGCCAGACCACTTGCTGACCACTGCCACAGCTGAGACACGTCTTATAGCACTGTGGTATAAGACGTAGTGCTATAAGACAGCAGGCTTAGCTTGAGACCAACAGGATGAAGAAATCAAATAAGAATGAAGTAATATTTGAGGAAATCGCCAACAATATGAGAAAGGAGGACTATGCAAGAACTTGGCTCAAGAAGTAAAGCATCTAAAGACATTATACAGGATGACGAAAGACTCCAACAATAAAAGCAGTAACAACCGGACATCCGCAATATATCCCACATTACTAAAGTGGTTCATGCGTAACACAGCTTGATTCATAGGGTGGGCGTGAAACTCTGGAAACCAAATGACTTGGGGGGAAAAAACAAACACATTTTGTGAAGACGAATGTTATCAGTGTACTTTGCAGGCATATATGAGTCAAACCACCAGTCAATTAAAACTGATTATTACTAACTTAAAAGCTGACAGATGATGTTGACGGTTGATCTGTCTAGCAGTTAATATCAGCCCTGCACTACAATCACCTCTGACCACAGGTTTCGGCCGGAGCCTTTGAAATGGACTCAACCGGATCGTAGAGCATGCTCTGTATCTTTGTTCTCTGCTCCTCTTTTGTCTGGTGTTCCGCATGGCTTGATTCTAGGTCCCTTATTGTTCTATATTTGAGAATACAGTATACCCTTCTTATCCCTTCGCAACCACTACATGCCAATGCTGAGGCAAATGCAGAAACGCTTTAAGTTGCAATTTTCTAATGGTCATGACACCGATCTCTGACTGTATTCAAATGAATGTAAAACCCCTTAATCTTTCCCATGAATACAGAGTCAATGCATGTTTCCTTCAGTGTTCAGAAACCAACTTTATTTGTTATAATGTAAATGTTATCTCCACCGTTTTTCCTACTTTGGATTTTTATTGGTTCAGTGATTTACAAAGGTTGTAAGAAGCGGTAAATATAGTTGACAGCACAGACACTACTGTCATGTTTTTTTACAGAATGTGATCACTCTACATATATAAATAGGTCATGTATAGATAATTATCATGTTGTTAAACTGTTAACTGCTGCGTCTGATGGTCGGACTTCTATATAATATGTGAGTGATGATGGTGATCTTGTTTTAACCACTTTTTTTTTTTCAACATTTGAAACAACCACAGTTGACTAAAGTACTGGTCAGAATCAAAATACATAATAAACAAATATAAAAGTAAATTAAAGTATGTTATTCTGTCACTAATGTACATTTATTGTTTTCTGCTTGGGGGTCTTCAGCATAATGTTTGACATATTTTAACTAAATGGTTTATGTATTTTAATTTATATATTTGAATGTTTTGTGTTCAAGTTTGTGTGTTCTGCGTTAAATCTGGCTGACAGACAAATTTCCCTTCAGGGACAATAAAGTTAAAAATGAAGTACAGATATAAGGAAACAATCCCGCTTCTCAATTACAGAAAAACACAAATTTTCTGACAAGAGCTTATGCCAAAAACATAGTAAATATGATTCTGGGCTTTGGGTTCACCGCTGATGTCATGTTTTGAGCAAAGAGCAAATGACAGCCACCACGGCTAGATGTGAGAGGCTCAGTCAGAGCAACCTACCAATTACCCCCCACCTACTCCAAAACATACTCCTCTCTACGACTTCATTTCTCCTAAATTAAATAATTGCACACATTAAAAAAAGTGTGAAGACATTTTCTTCCATCGTGCTTTGGTGAACATAAACTTGTTGTGGAATATTAGTTTCAATATATTATTCTATTATAATATCAGTATTTTGTCGGATGCTTTACAGTTAAAAGTATTAACAGTATCAAAAGTATCAATACACAAGTTCTACATTGTACGGACAGACAGACGGGCAGATAGATAGATTCAACTGTCAATGCAGCACAATACAGAAGACATTAAGTTTTATATGAAAAACGATGTTGGTGTTATCAGAATTGTTTTCTCCAAAGTATCAAAAGTAAAAGTACTCATTATGCAGGCAGAATGACCCTGTCAGTGTTACATTATGATAGATGATTGTATAACTGCATTTACATAAAAACACATTTTAAAGTCAATCTGGTCTAGGTAATTTAAATATAAAATACAAATCCCATATAATTATACTTAGATGTAATCAATCAATTTCCACCGAAGGTTTATTACTTTTTTATTATTTTTATGATGACAGCATTAAAGTTGTTTATCTAAAAAATACATTACTGAGTGGTGACAATTTATCAAATTCCACAGAGCACGTCTTTAGTAAATTGAATTTCTTACTTTTTGTTTAACTTGATCCTGCAGGTACGAGTAAAAACAATAAGAAACCTGTCATCGTCATGTGTTAAAAGCCTTTTTCTCTCACCTGATGAGGTTCTGCAGGAGCTGTCGGCTGGAGCTTTTTCTCCTGATGGACTCTGACATTGTGGACTGGGCTGCTCCTGGTCTGTGGGCCTGGTTCTGATGCTGGTAGCCGAGCAGCCTCTGGTCGTGGGTCTGACCTTGGTTCTGGTCCTTGAGGCTTAGATGTTCCCTACAGCTGCTCTCTTGTTCTTCTTCATGTGTCTTTGTGGCTCATGTTGGCCTCACTCTCTCTCTCTCTCTCTGTTTGGTCGCAGCTCTCTCCTCCCTCCATGTGGTTTTCATTGAAGCGTTTTGACCCCCCCCCTCTCTCACACTAACAGGGGTCATGTGACTCACCCAGGGGGAAAGTAAGATGATATCATAACAGTGGATCAGTGACATTATCATAACCACGTATATTGTGCATGTTCATATTGTGAGGGAGTGACACGGTGAGTGTTTGTATACAGTCATCTTCTCAACACATTTAGAGACTCCAGCTTGTTATAGAGAGAAAATAGAAACACTCAACTCCAGTGTCCCTCACTGCGCTTTAAAAATGCAACAATGACCGTGACATGCAGCTTCGTCTCCTCCTTTGTTGTGGTTTTCTAAGCAAAAAATATATATTTAGCTATATTTCTAGAAAGTGACAAGTTTGGAAATGTTCAAGACATTCCCTGAAAAAGTATTGATTTCCATTAAATATCTCTAATATACAGTCCTGACAGCTGAAGCAACATTATGTAACTATTTTATCAAAATAAGAGCTTCAAAATCATTGTAATGCTTAGTTGACTTGTAATAGGGAGAATAGTGCCTCTGTCAGACCCACTCTGGACTCCAAACGCCTGTTCTTGCACTATATAACTTCAGTGAACAGGTCATGCAATCTATGCAAGAAAGCGTGACTTGGTGCAAAAGTAACTGCTAACTGCTAACCGCTAACTGCTGCTAACAGTAACTGTCGTCAGCTCAGTTAGCTGCGCAAGTTCAGAGCACCTGGGTAGTGTTGGCTTTTGATCATTCATAAGTAATGTGATCATAAGAAATGCATGTGTATCGTTACAGCTGTCCATATGTATGCCAGTAAAAGTATAAAAGTGAATTGCACTCTGTACAAACTGTAGAGGACCTAAACTGGAAAAATATCTACTCTTACAGTAATTTATAGCCCAATTAAAGAGTTGGTGGGATTCTCTCACACAACAAACCCCTTCAACATGCGTGTTAAATGATAAAAGTGAAGTGGACGTTTGGTAATTGGTTAGTTTTCTTTGGTTTTCTGTAGAGTTCCAAGTAGCAGAGAAAAAACCTCATCAATGAGTAAAGCTGATAAATAACTGTGGATATAACCTTTATAAAACAATTTATAAGTTTGAATGAATGTGCACATGACAGACAAGATTGGGGTTTCTCCGATTTCTGAGTTTTTCTCTTTTACATAAAGGTTTCACGTGATAGAACACACTTTATGGTGTTATAATATAATATAAATATCCTCTGACAAAAAAATGGAGAAAGATTTTACAATTTATATGCTTATAGATGTTGAGAAAATCCTCCAGAATATGGCGCTAACCATGAACTGCTACATTTGCGTCAGGCAAAGCACCGTTGTTCTGTATGATTAAGACAGCTATTATAATAAGAATAATAAGAATAAGAATATTGAAAATAATAACAATAATTAAAATTATAATAATTCAACCACTTGTATTATATAATGTAGGTATATTATGTGCTGATTTGGAAATGAGCTAAATCTGGTACAATACTTCCCTTCTCCTTGTGTGAGATTGTTTGTTTTGTACATGGTCTGTGACAAATCAATGTAATAAATTAAACCAATGTTAAAGGAATTTAAATGGGATTTCTGATTCAGAATTGTATATGCATTTAAAATGGGTGGTGGTGGTCTAGTAGTCAGGCTTTCAAATAGAACACCAGAAGTTTGTGAGTTCAATACCAGGCTGCAACGATTGAGGCACTTAGCCCCGAGTTGCTCCAGAGGACTGTTCCTGTAGTTAGTTCACTGTAAGTCGCTCTGGATAAGAGCTTTTACAGAGGATTTTACATTTTTGTGATGTAAAAAAATTATAAGAGTACACCTTTAACTTTTTTCTCTGTTTTTATAGTACTGGAAATGAAACACAAATGAAGCACAATCAGAAAGAGTGTACTTTCTGCATAAGAATATAATAAACAGCAGATAACCGACTTGAAATGAGAACTTTAGATCAGAGAAGAAGCCATGGTGTATACAACTCAATTATGAGCAGCAGCAGCAGCCTGAGAACGAGGCTGAAGGAATAACGAGTTCTGTTGGCTCTGGTTACTGTTCTGCAGGTATGAATAAGATATGGCAGCTCTTACAGGAGCAGCTGCTGGAGGTGACGAGCTGATCTGACCGTCCAGCTCCCGATACTCAAAGTCTCATCACGGTCCGAGCATCAGGGCTCGATAACAACCCACAAACACAAACACAGAAGTGGAACTTTTCTCATTAAAATCTCTCTCCGTCTATCAGTCCAACACACGCAGATGTGCATTAGGTCACACAGGCATTTCGAGCCAACACTGATTTACACTCACTCACACACACACACACAAACACACACACACACACACACACACACACACACATGCACACAGCTTCTCTTTTGCTCGCCCACCCCCCAAAAATCCCGCGGGAGCTTGAAACACTCCACAAAACGGTTGCCACGGCAACACTCCCACAGCACTTAACACAGACTGACTGTCGTAACAGCTCGGCATGATGGTGACGGTGGGAGGCGCCGCCCCGGCAGCCAACTTCAACACTTTCTCCAATGTTTCCCCCAAAGGAGGAGTTCAGTTTGAAGAGAGTTTCAGAGAGTTAAAGCAGGAAAACACAACACACACACACACACACACACACACACACACACACACACACACACA
>CALSBV010010478.1:4707818-4727897 GCA_943590825.1 Bovichtus diacanthus
CACACACACACACACACACACACACACACACACACACACACACACACTCCTGTGAAAACTGCATGGCTGACAGCTCTTTGTCTATAATCAATAGTCATATACATTTCAGTTGCATGTAATACTCACAGCATCTTATAGATTTGGATGCGTACACGGACTAAAATGTTCCAATACTATCCCAGAATTAACGGTAAATACTTGAGACAGTGACTATCAATCTACCCTAAAAATAGAAGTTATAATCCTTAAAGTGGAAACATATAACATGTTTTCTTTAACTTATCCTTATGAAGTAAATTATGATCACATAATGTAATGGCTGTAGAATAATGACGGCATAGGCGTTTAGATGGGTTCACTTTAAGCCTCGCTCCGGATCATGATCTCCCTTTCACAATAAAAGCACTCGACATATACAGAGCTTGCCAGAGAACTTTTGCTAACACATGGATTCCACCAATACGCTGCGATTCGGCTGTGACACGGTCTGTTCCGTCCTCCATAAAGCGTTTTACCACATCAGGAACCTTTTTAAAAGCAGAACAATGTGCCTGGCCGACTTGCATATTTAGCTGATTTGGTAACTTTCCCTTGATACTTGCTTCTATCAGTAATTAAGTAGTCCTACACTCAAAGTGAATATGTTAAAAGTCCAGTGACCAAGAGTCTAAGGAGGCAAAGATGGTGAAGAGGGAGAGTGATCAAAAACGTTTGTTCTACTAAGCTAGATCAGCAAGCAACAACACCTACTCATTAACACTACTGGGTGTTTTACTCTACCTTTATCAAAGCACTGAAATCTGTGTTTCTATTCCTTTGGGATTCTTACAGTTGTTCTTGCTCTGGGTGGTAAGTTAGCCAGATGGCTCGTGGTTGCCATGTTGCCAACGATATATGAACAAGTAGATCGATTTTCTTGTTCATATTAAAATCAAAGGACAGAAAATATGTTATCAACGTCTCCGTTGCGCAATTTGTTTGGAAACAAATGCAGTATGTCCTGAGTGGTTGGTAGCTATGAGGAAAACTAAAAAAGATCTGTTTGTCTTTGCGACCAACAATAATACCACTTGGGTTAGGGTTAGAGCTAAAGGGTTGAAAGGGAAGCCATTTTTTCTGCAAAAGCCATTAGATTTATTTTTTTACATTCAGTAATAACCTCCCTATATAGTAGTTTTCATTGTTAGTGGGGGTGTCCGCTATTCCTGCATTGGATTCAAATTGCCTTCACATGCACAAGGAGAGGATGCATGCATGTAACAAGTGTATTTTTACCTCATTGTTAACAGCCTTACTGTTAATGCTCACTCTCTGATCTGTATTAAGTTGCTGCTAATGTAATGCTGCTGCTTCACACTAAAATCACTCACATGGTGAAAAACAGTGCATATTTGTAAGTTTTGCAATGCTTCTTGGCTTTTTGTGAAAATATGCTTAGATTAATTCCTTTACGTCTATGTACATTCATTAGGAATTGGTCATTTCGAATTGACCTCTCGTTACTAAAATATAGTCCGTTCGAGTTTTACTGATTAGTTATTGTTACAAACGGCATTAGCATCAGTTTGTTGTGTAGATATTCAGGCTGACTGATTTTTCATTTTGTTGTGTCGTGACTATTTCTCGCTGGAAGTTGAAACATTTTCAACTCAAGCAGATGTGTCTTCTCAGCTCATGTCACCTGGAGTGAACCTGCCTCTGCTCTCACCACTGACTTTGTTTGCCTTCATGCTGCCTCTGCATTGTATCTCGGTTCATTGTGTAATCAAATGTTTAATCACAGCTAGGTTTACAGGCATGTTGCTGTTCAATGAGTTTACTGTACAATTTGAAAACGTCCGTCTGAGTTTCGCACTGAAGGTTGCAGCTCTGTTCTCTTCTCTGAGCCAAAACAGCCCATCAGTCTCTCTCACTGAGGTAAACGTTGCCAGCTGTCCTGTAAAGACGGCGTCACGAGCAGGAAAGCAGACGCTGCCGATCCGATCCAGACAGATGAGGGAATGGATTCAATGTGAGTGACGTCATGTAGGAGCTAATCGTAGAAAGTTAAATTTGATAGACCTTGTTGGAGGTGAAATGTAGCTTGGAAAGGAAACATTGACTCAGGTTTACGTCTTTGTTTCGATGTAATAATGGATTGATAAATGGATGTAACCTCCTGTCATTACCTTTGTTAAAGGAAGAGTGTGGAAAATAAGAACTCACTGAATGGAAGGCAATCTTGGTCGCAACATAAGATGCAAAAAAAACAAAACACTGTCACTCATCTAAAAGGAGTCCTGCATGGAAGTCACGCCCTCTCTGTTTTTTTTCACAACCTGACGTTTTTAGCTAGGCTAGCTCCATGGCTTTATGAATGTGTTTTGTCGGTCCACCACTTTGGTCCAGACAAGAACTTTGGACTGGATTGCCATGACATTTTGCACAGACATTAATGGTGCCCAGAGGATGAATATTAGAGTCTCTCCCTATAGTGCCACCAGCAGGTCAACGTTTTTACTTATCAAGTGAGATATCTCAACATCTACTAGATTGATTTGCACAAACTTTGTACAGACATTCACGTTCCGCAGGGGATTAATCCTAATGACTTTGGCTATCCCGTTTTTTCGTCTGGCACCACCATGAGGTTCACATTTAAGATTTCCTCTGATTTTTTAGGGTTCACCATCAGGTCAAAATTTGAATTTGCTCAATACTCTCGTTTATGACCAAATACCTGCAAAACTAATGACATTCCCATTAGGCTTAGCAGTATTTCTGTTTAGAGCTAATTAGCTACACTCAAGCTAGAATATCCATGTTAGTGTGCTGACTAGTAGCCTCAAAGCCCTGCTAGTGTGGCTATAGATGGTATATAAAAAGTTGACGTAGTCACTGTAACGTCACCCATTAGTATGTGAACTGCGGTTTTGAAGCCTCGAGTTGGCCTTCCCTATCTTGTTTTTTTGCAACCAGATGTGACACAGAGGGTGGAGCAAAATACAATCGAACGCTGATCAAGACATTTTTAGGTGACCAAAAGGTTTTGTCAACGGAAAACACACTGAATAGGTGAAAGTGGTCTGTCAATCACAAGGTAGCCATGCCCTAAAGCATACACTGCTTTATTGTTTATTTTACTCTAAATGGGATCAGAACTTACAAAATGAACATCATGCTGTATTGAAGACTTGAAATTAGTGATTAAAACCATAAATAAATAAAGTGAGAAGTAGGGTCATTTTCTCATAGACTTCTATACAATCTGTATGTGTGTCTTCTATTTGCAAACAAGTGGAGGTGCCCCCCTGCTGGAAATAAGAGTAAATACAGATTTAAGGAACTTCCGCATGGGTTTCACTTTTCAGACCCATAGGTTACTACCTGATCATTTGTTAAAATTTCTTTTGTAATACATTTCAAGAATGTGGTTTCTTCTGACACCGATGCAGGACCAGAATGGGGTCTGAGGCTCTCTGTTAGATCACACAGCTGTAAACTACAGTGTCTGTATCTACATCAACAGAGAAAACAACAAAACTCTGACATCAACTTTTCCAAATGTCAATGAGAGAATGAGTCAGCTCCTTTAACTACTTAGTCAATTTTCAGCTTAATTTCTAATCCATTTTAATCTTGACGTTTTTTTTATTTCACTGCTCCAAACCTCTAAACACTATTAAAATAAATTATAAAAAACAGACTAAGCTGTAACTACTTAACAAATGAATAAACAGCTACAGCTGATTAGCTGCTGACTATATAACCACAAAGTCCATATACTGTGTGTGTGTGTGTGTGTGTGTGTGTGTGTTTAATGTAAAAAGCATTTTCAATAAAACACTTAGTGAGGGACCAAAAAAGTGAAATGTGCTATAAGTTCTTTTTTTTTATTTGGGGGAACTAACCCTTTAACATGTGCAAGTATAATAAATAACCTTTGGTCTGTGCTACAATAACATTTACTGAAAAAGAATCAGCTACGTAAAACCTACTACATTTTGAAAATAAAGTCGCTCAGGATTTTTGTAATTTAACATTATCGCAGTTAATCAGTTGGTTTTTAGTTCATATTGATCTGATACATGACTAAGTCTATGAGAGACTCATTAAATATAGAACTGAGTGAGAAGATTTGTCAAAGATTACAGATAACATTTCCGAAAGTTTATCATAAAGTTTGATCAAACATTTGCAAAGTTACTCCTTAGTAAGATACATTTTATCTTTAATATTTTCAAACCCTTCACACTTGTTGAACTTCTGGTAGCGACCCCACTGATGCAGATGACGGTGGTGTTGTCAGTTGAATGTGCTATAACACAGGAAGTTCCTTTTCTCAGAACAGTCTGTGATCTCCATGCTGCCCGTGTCGTTCTTGGATAAGACTCCGCAGTGCATCGTGAAGGGTGGGCAGAGGGGCAGGTCGGAGTACAGCATACTCGCCCCGTTCACCCACAGCCAATGACCGGCCACGAAACGGAGGCCTGCCCACACCTAAAGAGAGGAAACATCTAATGGACCTCCACCTGCTATCCACAAAGCATTTTATCCCGTAGAACACCATCATTATAAAATTAGACTATAAAGCTTGACGGGACACCTCCAACTGCAAACAAGGTCAATTATAACTCTTTGTACTATTCATTTTCAAACCATTAAAGTTTAATATTTGTACATTCCTAGAGCCTAGAAAAGCTTTTTTTTACGCGCATGATGTAATCTCTATGTGAAGTTTATAGGCTGTGCTGGTGAGCACTGGGAAAGGGAGATGCTAATGAGCAGATGCAGCATGCCGCACAACACAGAAGCAAACGAGAGAAAAAGCTTTTTTGGCGTATTTGCTGGTTGAAAAGCTTTTATAAATGTGCACCATCTTAAGAGTTCGGTAATCGGTACTCATAATACATCCATGTGATCCTCAGGATTTTAAGAAAAGCCGGCTCTTAGTGATGATTAATGTGAGACTAAGATTGAGACATAAGAAAAAAAAAAACTGGGAAAAAAACTGAATGGACCTTTTGTTTTTTTTGGGGGGGCTGGGGGTTCTCCTTTTAGTGTGTTTGTGTTGTTGTTTTACGTGATCTTTTTTTTTTTTTTTTTTTTTTATGAATGCATGGTTGTATGTAAGGGTATGGCTGTATTTGTAAATGTGTATGTATGAGTATAAATGCATGGGTGCATCATTGTGATGACACCTTAACTCACAGGACTTATACAACATTTCTTGTACAGTATCACTCAATATGAACCCACCTCCTCAGTGTCGGCCTCCATGACCTTGTTCACCACAAACTCGTGTTCTTCTCCAGGCTGCACGCTCACCAGGTCGTAGCGAAGGCTGGAGTAGTGGGGTGACTTGAGGGCTCTGCAGTGCTCCAGCGCCCCCATCCACGTCTTGTTCTCCTTTACCAGGACCAGGTTGTCGCTGAAGCAGACAAAGGGAAACCGGGCGGAGCAGTTTTGGGTAGCCATCACTTTGTCTGAAGAGGAGATGGAGACACAGTCGCCGTTGTTTCCTGGCTCACTCGATGCCCAATTTCTGTACTCCGACAACCCTGTGCTCCACCTCCATGTTCCCCCTGGAGAGAAGATTTTTAAACTTGAGGTGAGAGTCTGTCTGTTTGACTGCTTGTCAACTATCCATCCCACCATCAGCTTTATGGCTAAAGATGGAGGGTTGAACTGTATTGAGAGAGAAAAAATAATAAATAACAACATAGCAGGGTTTTTACTCCCTTCTATGTGTCTCAAGAGGTAGAATAAGTTGATTAAAACATCTTCAGCTACTTGGGGAGGGTGAGCCGACAGATTTGGTGCCATCTTAGAAAATAACTCGGCAATGGTTGAGTTTCTGGACTGATTACATACGAGTAGTTGAGAAAAGCATGAAAAGTTTGTTAGTCTTTACCATCTCTGAACAGTCCAGTCCACACTGGAAAGTCCTGCTTGCTGATAGCTGACTGCAGTTCGCGGATGGTTCTGAAAGTTGCCAGATCTTGGAACTTAAGCTTGCAGTACTGCTGGGCTTCAGACCAAGACTTTGACTGCGGTATAAATGTGTATTTTAACCTGACGGAACCATTGTGACAGTAGAAGAAGAGAGAGTCTCCACAATTTATGTCATAAAACCTTCAAGAGAAATATGAAAACAATTAAAAAGAGGAAGAAGTTGGTGCATAAATCCAATTTGTCCTTTCCAGAAGAAAACTATTCACAAGTGTTTACAGTTGACTATGTTGGTTATATTAGGACCATACCATTGTTTTTGATTATTTAGCCTATTTTCTACAAATAAAATGTTTGCACCACTACTGACCAAATTCCAAATCAAATCAAGATTTTTGAGAGCTTTCCCTACACTCATATGTGGTGGCCAAGAGAGCTCAATGTGCTGCAACTTAAGAAGACACATACAAATAAGCAAAACACAAGAAACTAAGAGACACACTAACCAATTTGACAACAGATTTGCAGCATTACAAACACAATGGAATCACAGAAAAACACAAGCAAATATGCTGCAAGTCATACAAAACAATAGAACTAATAAAACCTTGGGACTCAAAGCAGAAGAACCGTGTAAGTGTCTAGCTAATATCTCCAATGATATCAGTCACGCAATCAGAAAATGTAAAGGAATATAAAAATGTTGAATATGTCCATTTGAATTTTAATCTTCTTAAAGCCCCTGAAAACTTGGTTTCAAATCTTAGCTTTCTATCCTATTTTAAACACTGTCTAGCTCCCTTTCATTTTTAAACCGATATTATGTATATATATATTTTTTTAATTTATTGTACATTTCTATTGTATTTAAAAATGTTATAATGTCATTGATGACATTTTTAGTCAGACGAATATAAAAAAAAATAAATTAAGAAGAAAAAAAGAATACAAAGCTTTTGACAAAAAAAAATTAAGATTGGGACTTCATTATTTTTTAAATGTTGTTGGGTTCAAAATTAATGTTTTGTTTACCTCTGTGTAAGATATCTGACGTGTGGTTACCACCAGTGCCGTTGCTAACAACTCTTGTGAGCCAATAGTGTAACGACGTTAGTATTACGTGGAATCGCTGAAAACACAGAGATGATTCTGTAAGAAGAGCACAGACAAAAACATAAAGAAATCTCCATGTCCATCTAACCACAACTGTTCTAACTTTGGCAGATAACGGTGTGTTCATGAAGGCCCCCCAATGCTCATTATTAGAAGCTAGTAGAGAAAAGATATTAGGGCCTTTACGTTGCAGTGCACCGAGCTCTCTTGGCCACTATACTCTTGGCAGCCATTAATTTCCATTAATTTCTGTAAATTGTGAAAATTATATTATTAAGGACTCACACCTCCACTACCACACAACAATAACTTTTACAACAACAACAACAACAGATACAAATGTTTAACCTTAAAGAATGTAATCTTGGGGCTGCTTGACAAAATCGATAAAGACCTACTGTATGGTATAATATAATATAATATACAATCTGCTTAACATGCAAAAACATTGTAGTCTTTAAAACAGTGAAAGAAAAGTAAGTCTACCATTACTTTTGATTATTGGAAAGGATGACAGCACAGCTTTCGCCACTGTTTGGCTCGTTTGTTGCCCAGGAGTTAAATAATGAGATTTCTTCATTAGACCACATCCAAGAGGAGTCTGAGTCTTTGTGCAGGCCGGTCCATGCATAATATACATCCATGGTCATATCGGCTTCATCTGAGCGTGTATACATGATGGCCAAGTCAGTGTACTGAATTGAGCTTAAAGTGAAAAAAAAAAAGAAAGTTTTATTCGCAACAACAAATACGCATTTTTTAAAAGCAAAACGGTAGAGGACACTTCATATTCTAGCATTTTCTAATTAGCACTAGGCAAAAAGTCATAAAAAAATCGGGAACATTTTTTTGTTTTTATATATACACACATTATAAAAACATAATAACAAATTATATTTATATTTGACAGATTTCATTTTTCCTGATGACGGCGCTAAATGAAAAGTTGATGGATCACCAAAGTTATTACAATTCATCCCTTTGGAAAATCCATTCAATAGTTGAGTTATTTCACTCAAAACCACAAATGTCAACCTCATGGTGGTGCTAGAGGAAACTTCAGAGGATCTCCAAAGTTAGTAAGATTCCTCCTTGAGGACCATGAATGTCTGTAAATTTGATCTGAATCCATCCAAAAAAACCGTGTAATATTTGTGTTGGTCGGTCCTCAACGTCAATACATTTCACTGGCATGGAATTTAGAACAAACATTCATGGTTCCAAGAGGATGAATGGTACCGACTTTGGTCATCCGCTGCACGTTTTTATGCTATGTAATTTCAAGTGTCACACTGAAGCTTTTCTTTGTATAATGCCAATTACATATTCTAACTACTAATAGCTATGTGAATAAAAAAGTAAACCCCCACCTCCTGCAGTAGCTTCGAGCCTGCTGCCAGGTGAGATGAAAACGGTTGTAATGGTATCTTTTCGTCACCACTGATCCAAGTCCAGACACAGTACTGCTGAGGAGGAGGAGGAGGAGGATGAGGAGGAAGGGTCCCGAGAGGCCACTCTTCATCATTATCAGAGTTCTGTTGGACAAAAAGCATATTGAATCATGCTGTGCTATTGTTTTGTATAATGAGAATAAGCATTTGACATCTTTTTCAAAAGTTGCACAGCAGATGAATGCAGTCATGGATCTCTTCATGTCTCATGCAGACTAAAGACCAAAGCATAATTGTAAATATTGTGATAATGTTTTTACAAAAAACGAAAAGCTCATCGATTGTAAAAGACCATTAAAATCACCAATTTAATATCATTGTCAACCACCTTAAACATTCGACTGAGCCCCAGTGTAGATGTGTTGAGTCGGAGTTACCTGTCCTGTTACCTGATGCTTGCTTTGAGGTCTCTTTTGCTGCGACGTGCTCCGTGAGAAACGGTGTTGCTCAAAGAGCCTCCAGCATCCAGATGAACATATCACCACTTTCAGTTCCACGTATCAGAACAATCATTTGACTAGCAGACACACTTAAATCAACTATCAGCTCCCTGTCGCTCCATCTCCAGAGACCATTTGACTGTTGGCAAATGAAGCAGAGATTTACCTACAGACCTGGAAAATATAGATATATTCTGCTCAAGAGACACCAGGAAGCAGGCCAATAAAACTGCTGCATTGTTGTTCTGTTCAAAATAACATCAAGACGTCTTAAAGATGCTTAAAAATCTCCGTCACGGTTCTAAATCACTGCTCATGATATATTGAACTGGATGGAACCATAAAATAAAACATACTAAAAAAAAATTTCTGATCACATTCATTTCTGAGTGAGCTGACTAGCAGACAGACAAGTGAGACAATAAAATCAAATCTGAAAAGTCCAGTAAGTAACTTGAAGGCTCATCAGAAAATATTGCAAAGTTTTTTAAAGCACAGTGAGACAGAATCACAAAATAATTCTATGCATCATCCGTCTCAGGTCAGGCCTGGCTGATATTAGCTCATTGCAGATATATCGCCATCGCCGTAAATGTCAGCCAGTAAATTACAGAAAATGTAAGTACAAAAATGCCGATGATTAGTTTTTTTTAAACAGTTTCAAAATTTTATAGAGCTGTGATAAGTCGATTCAACTTTCTGTACATTTATTGGTCCCAACTGATTGAACATCAAATTTAAGGAAACCTTATCAAAAATATTTTTTGTAAACAACATTTTTTATATTGGTCGATATATCATTATTGGACATTTCAAGATCTAATATCAATATTAGAGGATCTTTGAGGTTGATACCTATCACTCTGTATGCCAGCTGGCAGTTGATTGGTTGCCATGTTTGCTAGCCAACTCACCCATCTAAAAATGTATTTAGCAAACTTAGCCAGCTTGTAAACATTAAAGCCCCACGGTGGGGAAAAAAATCTCTGCTTTGTTGAAAACAGAAATCGCCCTTCCAAGAAGAACCAGTCACACAGAATCGGTCGTTTCTGAAAGTGCACCTAAATGATGTGCGAATACGTTCAAGTGTCAGCGCCCTCTAGAGGCCGTGGAAATTATGTTGAGTGCAACAGAGGAAGTTAGAGGACGTTATTGTAGTCGACCTTTTAACACGGGTGAACACAGTTCGTTTCCCACTTCAAGTCAACGTCTGCTTCTCTCTCCCATGACGACGATCATTCCTGAACCTTAAACCAAATGTTTATTATTGTAACCAAGACGACGAAAGTCCCCTAACCTTAATTATGTGCACTATGTTCCCTATTAAAGTCGCTTTGTGCCTAAACCTAATCAAACTTTTACCATAGCGTTGTAACATAATAAATAAAACAAATTGAAAATAACCTACATGGACAATCGGACTTGATCGTATTCACGAAAAATGTATTTATTCATGCATGTTCATTTTAATTGAGGACATTGTGCAAGTTTTTTTTTGGTAAAAAGAAGGCTGCACCTAAACATGGGATTCACAGTAGAGTGCCAATCCCAAAATCCAATGAGCAGAATAAAAAAAAAATAAATAAATGTGAAAGGGGAAGCAAAGTCAAGCATGTGAGCAAGTGAAATGCTAGCATTGTCCTCCTTGACTTTTTAGATTTGCTACCCTTCACATCTTTTATAGGTAAATCAAAATGCTCTCCAAATATTTACAAGAATTAAACAAGTTTTATTATGCATTGATTTAAACGGCAATCACAGTTCAAATAAACTCTGAATTACATCTGAAACAAAAAGAAAACAAGTAATTAGTAATAAATATTTCCTGTCTGTCACAAACAGCATCTCACTTGATGAAGTTGTGATTTAAAGCATTGTACCTTAAATCTTTAACAGATTAAAACTCTTTTTTATAAACTTTGAGTGCTCAGCTTTACTGGTTTCAAGTGTGTTGCTGCAGCACTTTGTTAAAAATCAAATCAGCTATGTCCAATATTTACAACCCCCCCCCCCAAGGTATTCCTGTTGTGAATTGTTGATCCAAATTGATAAATACCATCTAAATCACTTACTTAATTCCCTCAAATTAGGCTAATAGCAGTAAGTAACTTCAGTAAGAGCTGAAGTTACGGGTTGGTGCGGTGAGTCTGGCCGGTGAAGAGGGATCGCAGTGTCAGCACCTGTGTTAGAGATGATCAATTCATTCCCTCAGATTAATGTGTCACATTCACCTGGGCGGGACATGCTCCTTGCCAGCTGCTTGTAGGATTCTCCCGTCAATGTGCGAATCTCGTCCTTTAGACGGCGGTGGCCGTCCAGAGTCAGGTGCCAAAAACACGACTTCCTCTTGCCATCTCTGCACAGCTGGTTGCAGGTTTTGCGGAAGCTGTTATTGAAGCAAAGGTTGTGTCGGATGGTGTTCTTCCAGCCATCTGGAGCCGTCTGAAAGAAGGGGAAGTGCTCTCTGGGAAAGGACAGGGAGGAATACAGGGATGCTTCCATGCAACTCGACCATTGGAAGTTACACAAATGTAACTATCAAATTCTGACCTGGTGAAGTTGTAAATCTGCTGGACTTTGAGGCTCCCAGTGTGGCTGCTCTTGAGCGCCAAGGCGATGAGGATGCAGTAGTTCACGGGTGGACGAGGCCAGCACCCTGGCTTCAGGGTCTTACTGTCCTGCAGGCAAAAAGTAGAAAACAAATTAAAAGCCCATTCACTCCTCTTATGGTGCTCGACACTTCATTTTAACATTTCACAGAGCATCCGGTGAAAAAACCCCACCGAACTTCACACCTACTGAACAAATTTACAGATCTTCAGAAAATATATATATATTTTTTTTTATTAAAAAAAAGGGCCCTAAAACATGGTTTATTGATAACATTGACTAAGCAATAAACAAAATTAAAGTTTGGACAAAAGCATTGTTAGGTTTTACGATTAACTCTCAAAAAGATAATCTGCTCCGTCGCGTCTGTCTGGCAGTAGTTTCACCAGATTTAACGTGACAACTGTCACCACATTTTGATCCAAATATTGCTCAATGCTGATTGGTTCACAGAAGTAGGTGATACTATCTTTCGTCCAACAGAGCTCCGCCCACTTCAAACCAGGGATAAGAGAACAGATGAAATAGTATTCCCCCGTATGAAACGCTATGAGTTTGTGTAAAAGCCCATCATTCGATAATTAAGACGACAATTGAGAAAATAGTTTTTTTAGGGCCTTTAAAAAGGAAGTGGTTATAGAGCTCTCTATATCCCACTGGAGGAATGTGGATCAGCCCAGTGTTCTCACCCTGGCCTTCGGGGTTCTTCCCTTTCGTCTGCTCGTCGCTGGTGCACAGGCGACGTCTTCATTCTTGATATAATAGTCAAAGGGATTACATTGACCACACACACACACGCACAGTATGACAGAACAGTGCGGTTATTGATGTCTGCAGTGCCATATACCTGTTCCATGTAATCAGTGGAGTGCGGCAGTTCCTCCTGGAGAGGAGCACTCTGGGGAGCAAACACGTGGTGCTCTGTGCCGAGATGACGTTGGGTCCCTGCAGGGTTCAGTAGAGGCGTATTGATTTCATCAGCAGGTTCACGGAGAGTCTGCAGATCTGCTGCTTTTTCTTCATACTGGACCGGGCAGGCGATGTTGGGATTCACCAGCAGCCACAGGTTTGGCTTCACAAAAGTGTCTGAAGGACAGAAAAATCAAATGGCAGACAGCCAAGGTGCAACAACCAATCACTTCCGCGCAATTTATTTAGCAGAAGGCCCGATTACAGTAACAGCCAAAACTGAGAAGTTGCTGTTATTTCAGAGTAAACAGAGCAGAAGATTTCACGTTTTAGTCAGTCACAGTAAAAGCCTTCTTCGCCTTTCCGAAGAGAAAAAAAACCTCATCAATTATCAATTCAGCGACCTGAATGCATCTTCATCAGACACAGACAGACACAGAGAGACAGAGAGAAAAGCTGCTAGGAGGATGAGGGGGGTGGGGGAGGAAATTAGTTTAACAAAAAGGAAGAGTGACATTTTGGGAAATACATGTACACCTATTCACTTTCTTGCAAAGAGTTACAAGAGAAGATCAATGCCACTCTCTATTGACAGACGGACATCTTCTCAGCGAAGACTCAACAAGAAAGTGAATTTCCCCAAATAAAACTGCTCTTCTGAGCCTCGAGGATACACAAAACACATTGTGGCGAGAAACACGCAGGATAGTTCTAATATGACAGAATGATGTTCAAACTGTATTTCAAAACTTTTTCAATAAGAGTACTAGAAGAAAAAAAAAAAAAAAGTAGAAAGCTTTTAAAGTAGATCCTGCCTTAAAGCTACTCAGGCTGCTGCTGAATCGGCACGTTAATACGCACACATTCATTGAGAAACTTAAGATGTTTTTCTCTCGGCTCACCTGACGTTTTGTCGTACCAAATGAATTCATCTTTTCTTCTTGAGGCTCTTGCAGAAGGCCTCTGGACCACATACTGATCATTCAGTTTGTCATCTGTCATCAGTGATAGATTAACACACACAGGCATGCACACTGACAGACCGCACATATTGCACTTTAAACCCATTGATTTGACCTCCAGACTCAATTCTCTGCTCCTGAATGCAACATGACATAACTCTGATGAGAACCCTTTTTAACCAATTCCTCCTCCGTGGTTTTGTGTGCTGTATGGATTTAATGCGAGTGAATGACAATCACCTTTTAGCCTACAGTGAAGCCAAACTACAGAGTAAAGTGAAACAGTCACCGTGGTAAAACTGGTCGGTGGTTGTTGCCAGTTTCAGCTCCTTGTCCATGTCCCAGTCCGTCAGGCCCACAGAGCAGTGCAGGTCCAAGAGTCGAGCTTTGGTTTTAAGCTGCAAAGTCATGGTTGGTCGCGTTTCATGGGTTTGTTCCCTCACGGCTCTGTTCACACTCTCTGATAAGAGTCGCAGGTTCACCGACAGCTCTGCAGGCTGCTGCTACAACAGCTGGAGCTCAACAGCCTGATTGGACTCAATTAAATGTAAAGAGTTCAGCCTGGGTTCAATCTGATCTTATCAGGGAGACATTTGTGCCTAAAGATACATTTGAGTTGAATAAATACGAGTATGGGTATTAAGGTTACTGAAACTAAATTGAGATTGATTCATTAAATAGATCCGCCGGTTGTGATTGATGTTTCTTTCTAAAAGGTCAGTTGATGACTACTTAAACTCCATCTGCTGAGGAAGACTGTGAGAGGCAGTTAAAAGCTCCCGAAAAAGAAAGTAAGTTGACGTTGATTTGTCAAACTGAAAAATCGATCTACCAAAAATCAAGTTTTTGTAATTGTTGTGGCATAAAAAACATTTTAAATTAAGTTAATTTAGTTCGTAGGGAACTTTCTGAGACGGCACATTTTCAGCTTTCACACTTTAAAAAGTCTTTGACAGACACTGGAACAGCTATGAGTAGCATCATCGGGATTGTTCAGATTGACTTCACTTCCCCCTCCACCGTCACAAACACGTCAAACTAGTAAAAAAAATATTTCAAAGCCACTTGAGTCTTTTTAAATATCTCCAGACCTGCATTAGTGCAGTTTAGTCTATTTATTTTTGTCACATTTACAGTACACATTTCACAAGTAAGAAACAGATCGAAACAGAAACAAATCAATTTTTACAGCATGAAAAAACAAACAAATCATATATTCATCTTTAAATATCTATATATCTTTGTATAGTTTAAACATTAAGTCTCTCATATACTCACAAGATTTCGCCTCATTGCAGTACGTTCATTTACAGAAACTCAAGAGTTCACAGAGGAACAGGGATGGCGAGGACTGGAAGCTCCTGTTCCACTGCTGTATATTTAATATCTAACAACAATCTAGTTAAGACGGCAAATCAGGTTGGGGCTCACACACTTCACTCGTTAGTTTTTGGGGGAAAAACCACAGTAATGACCAGACATGCTGACAAAACCTAGCACTAAAAACAGAAATAACAGGTTATATAGAACCTAGTGGAGACTGACTCTGAGCAGAGGAATGTTTCATGACTGGTTGAAGTTCTGCGGACATGTTTTGTTCCGAATTTTTATGTTTTAGTGTTTTTTGGAAGGTGATAAATCCAAAACATACAGTAAACTGCACCTTTTTTTTTTTTTTTAAAGTGTTTTTATGTGCCTGGAGATTAACATGATCTCAAAAAGATGGTTGGTGTTTGTTGTGCCGGGAGTTCAGGGTAAAACAAATCAAGGCGTTTCTGTCCTCCTGGCTGGAAGGTTCATTCCTGGACTTAGTAAATTGCAAATACTTCTTCTGGTGTATTTAGCCAGCCGATGTGTGAGGTGGACAGTGCGTGCCGCAAGAAGCAACACACTGAGCGTTAGAAAGTTTAGACAATCAGACGCGAGGGTTTGAAAGTCAAATGAGTGATCTCCTTTAAACAAACACCAACCACCTCTGTTGAACCAGGCTCCTTCATTCCGATTCTTTTCCAGCTAAACACTCTGTATTTAGATTGATTATGGGTTTCACTCTGTAAGCAGTAATGAGCCAGGCTGGAACTCCCATCACAACAGGAGATTCGGATGTCGGGGATCAATTAACACCTGCGAGTGAAGAATGCAGAAAATGTAGCATCAAAGCATCAGAGTCCCTTAACACCGAGGTGGGACTAGAGACAATGTTCAAGACATACGACTGAATGAAATGATGGGAAGAAGGAGAGAGGAGGAAGAGGAGGCTCAAAAGATAGGGATGTAGTTGTCGATTTTGGCGCGGTGCCGCTGCGCGATGCACTCAGCGATCCACACGATGTTCCTGCACTCCTGCTCCTTCAGCTTGACGTAGGCGTAGAAGACACTGAAGTGGAACTGGTTGAGGAAGGCCAGCTTGTTCAGCTTCACCTGCAAGGAGGAAGAGGACAAGGAGGAGGAAGATGAGTGCACAAACACCAGTCATGACGAGCGCACTCCTTTTATAAAAAAAAAAAAAAAAAATCAAATCGGCCTATATTGGCTTATTGCAGATAGTATCCGCACAGGTGTCTGCCGATTTCATAGTTTGTCCACCAGACAGCGAGTTGATTATTCAACTGTAAAATTGATAAAAACAAAACAAATATATCCATACCCAGAATGCTTTGTTTGCTTTGCCTTTTTGTTTATGTTTGCAAAAAAAACAAAACATTTGCCCATCTCCAAATATCCTTTTGAGACGGCATCTGTCTGAAAATCCAGTAGTGGTCAAGCTTCATATACTTTCAGCCAAATGTGACTGATTATTGCATGTGAAATTGTTCAGCCTCAGGACACTTAACAGCCACTGTGGACAGAATTTGTGAATTACTTCTCTACTTGAGTTCAATACCAGGCTGCCACCATTGTGCTCCTGAGCAAGCTACTGCCCCTGTAGTTAGTTCACTAAGTCGCTCTGGATAAGAGCGGCTGCTAAATGACCCGTGATAACAACGTGTCTGATCACGTGCGTCTCACCTCATGCTCGAAGAAACGGTCCTCCAGTGTTTTGTCGCCTGGGTTGCTGCCGGCACCCTCGAACAGCAGCTTGTATTCCTGAGGACACACGAGGTTCAGAGATATTGACAATGATGGTGAGCAACTGTAACAGACACCAACGGGAGAACGAGAAACGGGGAACTGGAGATAAAAGAGTGACAAAGACGAATTATCTTTTTCTTTTTTTTTTTTTTTTAAAATGATCTTTCCAGGTACACTGACTGCGTTTGCCTCAACTTTGTAAATAAAAATCAGGGGGATCCGTCCAAGTACAGAAGTGTTATAATAAACATCTAGAATCTGAGGTGATCTCAGCAGGCAGCTGGCTTTTAGACTTACAGGATAGAAATCAGCGACGTTCTTGACCTGCTCGTAGTCATCTGCCCGGGCCAGCTGAGCAAGGCCTTCTGGGTAAAGCTTGCCGCAGTGGGGGAAGAGCTTGGCGCGGTCCTCCTTGGACAGCTCTGTGCCGAACGAGTTGATGGTGATGATGAAGGCTCTCCTGTCGGCCTCGAACTGCAGCAAAAATTTGAAGGTCAGGAGCAACAACAAGCGACTGACTGAGCCGAGCATTTTCACATATAGGTACACACAGGTGAGCCAACCTGAACACACTTTCACATAATACAAATCAGACATATCAGATTTTAGATGACAACCTAATGAATAAAAGTTGTACAAAATGCTAAGTTAAAAAAGGGCCCAAATTTGAGACATCAGTGAAACTCCAGGTCTGCTCCGTAGCAGATTTTAAAAATCAGCCAGCTGTGTGGTAGAGCGTGTGTATGTGCGTTTTTTTTTCCTTCACCCTTTATGGAGTGTAGACTCACCTCCAGAATAGGACACATGGTGTCAGCTGTGGTTCCTCCCAGGTTGGAGCAGAACTTATAGAATGCCTCCAGGTAAGCCTGAGAGGACAGGGTCCAAAATGTTAATTTAGGCAATCAAATTAATTAATACATTTTTTTTTTTTTTTTTTTTTTTTAAATACATGAACAAAATCATTGCAGTTTTTAAAAAATATTACTAGTTAAGAAAAACATATCAAATTATAATATAAAACTAATCTCAATGTATATTGTCTTTCAAATTACATAACTGCAATATTCAACAAAATTGTAATTTTAGTGAGTATCTTATCATTCTAGATCTCTTAGGATTTTAATCTTCTGCCTATTACCTTTTTTAGATTCTCTTCATTAAATGTAGCTTGTTTAATCTCTTCCTGCTGTTTCAGTTCATCCTACCCCACCCTTTTTTCAGCACTTGCATTAACTATGTTTATCATAACTATGATCATAACTATAATATGCTTCACCTTGTAAAGTGTGTTACGAATTATTTCAATGTTCATCTCATCCAAGTCCTGCTCAGATATGCAGTCCTGGAAGAAAGCAGCTGAAAAGAAAAGAGACAGAGAATGTTGAATGCTTCTTTAAGCTTTGGTGCCATCTGCTGCTCTGCAACAGACATTTCTATTCAGTTTTCACACCCATTCATTTGAATAGCAGGTTTTTAATGGAGGTACACACCCAGGGGCGTGTCCACCAGGATGGCGTTGTAAAGCTCGGCGGGGGTCTGAGCGATGTTGACTGCCTCCATCTGCTCGAAGCTGCCCAGCGGGTGACACTTTGGCACCAGCTCAGAGATGGCCCGCTGGTGGAGGGTGCCCGTGATCAGCAGGATGACGTTATCAATCATATAGCTGTACCTGAGGACACAAGGTGAGCGGAGGGGTTGTCATGACAAAGCGGAGAAGCAAAGTCTATCTCTATGCTGACAATCTGGTAGTAGAATCACTGTGGGAGGAGCCTTTATTCACTATTTCCTTAACTTTTGATGTTTGTTTAAAAATGAACATATACGTCCGACAGCCAGTTGTTTTAGCCCATTAATAGTACATACTATACAGTACACTTTCCTTTTAGTGTTAACTGGTTGTAAAGCAGAATTCAACATTTTACATTTGAAAAATGCCTCAATATGTAATCAGATTACTTTGTTTTAATGCAAAGCTGCTAAAAATGACTATATGACCATTTAGTCACCTTATTTTAAGAGTCATTGTAATGCATTTACAGACAAGAACCCCTTTCAAAATTGTCCCTGCCGGTGCATTCAAGGACACTAAAGAACTACTGAGAAGCAAAATACATTTTAATGCAAGACACAAACACTTTCAATTCTGTTTATGTCTGTTTTTGTCTTTTCTAACAACATAAGTCATCAATGGATTGCTTTACAGCTATTGACTATCAGTTCTCAGATGTCAGAGCATACATGAATGCACCAACGAGTTTCCATAACAGTCCCTGCTTGCAGCAGTAGTACCACAAGATCATTTTGACAAAGAAAAGAAAGGTGACCGAATATTCACTGTAATGCATAAGCAACCTCAAAGAAATATCTCCAAGCTAGTTGTCATTGCGTAGTGAAATTATCTCAAGCCAGTGGCTGTCTTCTTAGTAGGAAATCAACTGGAAAACTTTGCTATGCTTATAAACTATGCTTTTTGAAAATTGTCAAATGTGTGACTTGTAGCTAATGAGCACTTTGATGCAGTCACAAAAGTCTGTTCATTCACATTAAGAGTCAAAGGTTGTTGTGTATCTGGGTATGTATCCAACCCTTTCCCTCAACAAGGTGAAGTTTATTTGACAGGATAACCACATTGATCATGGATGAATGACAGACCTGCAGAAAAGGCCACTTTCAAACATATGTCACAGGGTCAAATATGGTAGCCATTCTCATGGTTTACACAAGAGTCTCTCATGTGGAAAAGTTCTGTGTCAACTCTGTCTGTCAGGCTGAATTTTGGGGAAATCCATTTAAATGCAAGACATCCAGAATATTTCTATATGTTGTAATGGTGCAGTCTAAAGATAACAGCACTGTGAAATGTCACACATTAAGTGTTGGAACAAGCAGCATACAACAGAATGTACAATGAAAAATAAATACACTTAAGAGACATTTAACAAGAAATGTTATAGTTCAAGAAGATGGAAGTTATTTCAAAACAAAAGTTTTTCTTACGTAATGAAGTCCATGAAGCTGGCCAGAGGCTCGTACGACTGGTTCCTCATGTGGCGAAACTCCACCACCATCTTCTCCTTCAGCTTGTCATCGATAACGGACACGGTGAGAGGAGACGCCTCGTTTGCCAGGAAGCTGCCATAGTCTGTGCTCTGCAGGTGGAGCTTCAGATCTGTGGGAGAGACACAAGCGGATTAGAAAAAAAGCCTTGTTCTTATTGATGTAACTAAGTGTGGAAGAAACTTAAAGAAATTCAAGCTGCAAGAAGAGTAATGAATTCTGAAATGTCCCTGCTTATCTACAAACTCTTGTGTCTCAGAGCATGACGCAACAGAACCATACCACTACGTGTGCATGTTTTAGCCAATTCTGCAGTCTTTTAGGGTGATTTTTACTCGTTTTCCACCCAATTTATAATGTCCAATTCTCTATGCACTACAAACCCCACTGTTAACTTGGTGAGGACAGCAGACATTTATCTGATGTTCAGTTTTGTTCGCATTGGTTACACAAATAATGCTCGCTCCAACCTCTTTAGCTAGCTTACGCCTCACTGTTGCTATCCTTACATTGGCACAATTATTTACAACCCAA
>CALSBV010010478.1:4737897-4747920 GCA_943590825.1 Bovichtus diacanthus
TCACAGGGAGAGGTCAGTGGTTCTTAATAAAAGGGCTTCCCAGAAACCTCAACAAAATCTGGACTCCATTTTCATGGTATGTAAATGTGCAGCTTTTCACATCATATGGTGCAAACATTTGTATGTGCGTGATTGAAAATGAATGCTGTGATTTCTGGTTCTTCAAGATCGACATTGTACAGATGCAAGTACATATTCGAGGCAGCTGAACTTTCTGTGTATGTCTTGTCTTCTTTTTTTAACACACCTTAAGGTCGTCAAAGTCAGTTACTGTTCATGCATTGGCTGAGCTCCAAGTGGCTTACGTGCCATGTGTTGTTGGATGTTCTCTGTGTCACTTGAGGAGGCAGGTGTACCTGCAATAATAATTGAAAAAAAAATCCATTCAATGTCATACACAGGAGAAATTAATTAGCTTTAATTCAGATAAAAATATGCATTTTTATATGTTTCTAGAGGAAAAAGTATGACATGAAAACCTACAGATTTAGGTCAAAACAGTCTTCGTGTGTAATTTTTTCAACGAGTCGACTTTCAGCGGAGCCAGATAAATACAATGCTCTTTGTTTCCATTACTGTGAAAACATGTTTAAATGTTACACTTTACTCTTCCAGCTTCTTGAAGAGAACATTGTGACTTTTGTAAAGAACGAGTTGAAGAAGTTCAAGAAAGTTCTAGAAAGTTCAGAACACTTGGAGGGGCTGAAAGAAGACGATGAAGTTGTGGATGGTGAAGAAGAAGAGCAGGGAAGCAGCAACAGAGATGCATCTCTGAGGCTCGCAATAAACTTCCTGAGAAACATGAAGCAGCAGCAGCTGGCAGACTCTCTACAGAGCAGTAAGTTGCTTTTATGAATAACATACCATTCCTTGAAATACGGTATTTTTCTGTTAGATCTATGAACATCTGATCCAACATTAGCCTAATGTCAAAATGTGAGGTAATTGATGTGGGACTGGATTCCTGAATAAAGTAGTTATTTCAAATTAAGGTAATTTGTGATGAACAGATCCAGAGCATTGAGAAATGAATGCATTCATCAAAAGGTGTACTTCATTTCAGATATTTACCGCAACATCCATTGACTGATTTTATATCTTGCTTCCTCAGAAACTTTCCCACTTGCGATTTACCAACGTAAACTGAAGTCTAAACTTAAGGACAAATTTCAGTGTTTGTTTGAAGGAATTGCTAAAGCAGGAAAACCAACACTTCTGAATCGGATCTTCACAGAACTCTACATTACTGAGGGAGAGAGTAGAGAGAACAATGTTCAACATGAGGTCAGACAGATGGAAGCAGCATCCCGAAAACCGGCAAATTCAGAAACAACAATCGGATTTGAGGATATATTTAAACCTTTACCTGGAAGAGATGAACCAGTGAGAACTCTGGTGACAAAGGGAGTGGCTGGCATTGGGAAAACAGTCTTAACGCAGAAGTACATCCTGGACTGGGCGGAAGACAACGCCAACCACAATATACAGTTTATCTTTCCATTCACTTTCAGAGAGCTCAATTTGCTGAAAGCAAAAAAATACAGCTTGGTGGAACTTCTTCATCATGTCTTTACTGAAACCAAAGAAGCAGGAATCTGCAGGTTTGAAAAGTTCCAGGTTGTGTTCATCTTTGATGGTCTGGACGAGTGTCGACTTCCTCTGGACTTCGACAACAATGAGATCCTGACCGATGTTACAGAGTCAACTTCAGTTGACGTGCTGCTGACAAACCTCATTAGAGGTAAACTGCTTCCCTCGGCTCGCATCTGGATAACCACAAGACCTGCAGCAGCCAATCAGATCCCTCCTGAGTGTGTTGACATGGTGACAGAGGTGAAAGGGTTCAGTGACCCACAGAAGGAGGAGTACTTCAGGAAGAGATTCACAGATGAGGAGCACGCCAGCAGAATCATCTCCCACATCGAGGCATCACGAAGCCTCTACATCATGTGCCACATCCCAGTTTTCTGCTGGATCACTGCTACAGTTCTGGACCAGGTGTTGAGAACCAGAGAGAGAGCAGAAATTCCCAAGACCCTGACTGAGATGTACATCAACTTTCTGGTGGTTCAGACCAAACAGGGGAAGGTAAAGTATCATGGCAGTGCGGCGACAGATCCAGTCTGGAACACAGACACTAAGAAGACCATTCTCACTCTGGGAAAACTGGCTTTTGAGCAGCTGGAGAAAGGAAACCTCATCTTCTATGAAGCAGACCTGAAAGAGTGTGCCATTGACATAAAAGCTGCTTCCGTCTTCTCAGGACTATTCACAGAGATCTCCCAAGATAGCCATTGGCTGAACCAGGACAAGGTGTTCTCCTTTGTCCATCTGAGCATTCAAGAGTTTCTTGCTGCACTCTATGTCGTCCTGATGTTCATCAACACTGGCAACAATCGACTGAAAGGAAAAGGGTTGTTCACCTCAGTGCAGACTGTGCCATTACAACATGAATTTAACTTCAAACATATCTACCAGAGCGCACTGGAGAAGGCTTTAGAGAGTCCAAATGGACACATGGACTTGTTTGTCCGTTTCATCATGGGCTTTTCACTGGAGACCAATCAGACTCTCCTACGAGGCCTGCTAAAAAAAACAGGAAGTAAGCAAGAGGTCAAAGAGAGGCTAGTGCAGTACATCAAGAAGAAGATCAGGGGAAATCTTTCTCCAGAGAGGAGCATCAATCTGTTCCACTGTCTGAATGAGCTGAATGACCATTCTCTAGAGGAGGAGATTCAGCAGTACCTGAGATCCGGAAGTGTCTTTGAAAACAAACTCTCATCTTCTCAGTGGTCAGCGCTCGTCTTCATCTTACTGTCATCACAAAAGGATCTAGACGTGTTTGACCTGAGGAAATTCTCTGATTCCGAGGAGGGTTTTCTGAAGTTGTTGCCAGTGGTCAAAGCATCCAAAACAGCTCTGTAGGTGCACAGATACATGGAAGCATAAATGTGTTACACATGATAATTAATGTAGCCGAGAACAAGGAAACACTTTACACTCAAACTACCTTTTCTTCTTCAGGTTGAGAGGCTGTAACCTCTCGTCAAGAAGCTGTGAAGCTCTGGCCTCAGTTTTCAAATCCCAAAACTCGAGCCTGAGAGAGCTGGACCTGAGTGACAATGACCTGCAGGATGCAGGAGTAATGTTGCTCTCAGTTGGTCTTAAGAGTCCACACTGTAGACTGGAGATTCTTGGGTCAGTATTTGTTGACTAGATTAACATTTGAATAGATTGAAAACCATTTATAACCCTTCACGTTCACAATATTCATCAGTAAAGTGAATGAAATAACCACTGTAACAGAATGTTTGTATATGTGATTGCAGACTGTCAGGCTGCAAGGTCACAGAGAAAGGCAGTTTTTTTCTGGCTTCAGCTCTGAAGGCCAACCCCTCCCATCTGAGAGAGCTGGACCTGAGCTTCAACCATCCAGGAGACTCAGGATTGACGCTGCTATGTGCTGGACTGGATGACCCACAAGCGGAACTGAAAACTCTCAAGTATAGTAGATTATAGTTATTGTACAGATACATTATGTGTGTTGTATATTTGTACATGTAGTGTCTGTGTCCATTGGTTTTCCTCTGTCATTTACAATTCTCTACCTCTTCCACAGGATTGATCATTGTGGAAAGTGTCGACTAAACCCTGTACCTTATAGGTGTAAGTTAAACTTTTCTAGTGTCAAAAATCTGATTATTGACTTAATCCTCCTGTGAAATATATTATGCAATAAGGAATAGTTGAACATTTAGTTATGTTATGTGTTATTCGCTTTCTTGCCAAGAGTTAGGTGTGAAGATCAACCCATCTAATGTGTGTACACATTAGATGGGTATATTAGTAAATATAAAGCTACCGCTAGACTAGTTAGCTTAGCTTAGCATGAAGACTGTAAACTAGGGGAAACTAGGGGAAACAGCTCGGTCTGAAGGTAACATAATACGCTTTCCAGCACCTCTAACGGTCACTAATAATAATTATATCTGGCTTGTTTAATTCGTTAGAGTGTGAATACAACAAGTTGCAGTTTAACCAGGAGTTATGTGCAGCTGGACTATTTCTTGGCTGGTCATAGTGACTTCCTGGAGTCTTATTTTCCACATGAGGTTGCCATGAAACCAGCAAAGACTAACATGATATAAACTGGATGTTTCTCCCATGTGGTGTAGTCCAGTGATTGCATCATTGTGGTTTCCAATTGGGTCATGATTCATCTAATTCCAGTGCAGTTGCAATGCTGTCAGTGTTAACGTGGATAAGGCTGTTCTCAATCACTGTTTGAACTTGTACGTATGAAAAGTAATGCACAATAATTCTTATATAACCCACGTAGTTGTGAACCAGGACGTTCAGGGCTGCCTCTAAGGAAGTCAGGTGACATAGTATGTAGAGTAGAGTAATGTAGAGTAACAAATTCCGCAGAGCAAGGCGGGTGGGATGGATTGATGGATGGATTAAACACAAGACTTTCACCCAGGATGGGGTTCGTGAACCGTATGAAACCCAAAGTCAATGATGATTTTTATTTTTTTTACTTACTTTTGTTTACGTAATTTGCGTACTCAACTAACACCACTTACTTAAGTAACGAACATACTTATTTAAGCCCAAACCACAATCTTTCCCCAAACTTGACCAAGTAGTTGTGTTGCTTAAACAGGTATTGCCCTGCAGGGGATTGCACAGGTGCACTGATAGCTTGTGGTGCTGGACATTCTTAGGAGAAATCACCGTATGTATTGTATTAGGATATGTTGCTTGGATGCATGGTCTTGAGAAATGACTGCTGTGAAATCCTGCCTCATCATTACACTAGCTTTATGCTGATAATCAGACTGAATTGCAATTTAGTTTAATTTCTTTCAGCCTGGCAATATTCCTGTTGAGTTTCGTCCATACCAATCAGTAATGAGTGATGTATCTGTCCAACCAATGTCATTTTTGATTGACGTGGAAGCTGCAGTAGCGGTTGCAAGGGGCAGTCTATTTAACATTGTGTTATACTTCCTCCATCAGATTTCTGTGAGCTTTCACTGGACCCAAACACAGCAGAAAGTAACCTCTCCCTGTCTGACGACAACAGACAAGTAAAGGTGGTGAAAGAGAAGCAGCCGTATCCTGATCATCCAGAGAGATTTGACAGCTGGAAACAGGTGCTGTGCAGCAAAGGTCTGACTGGTCGTTGTTACTGGGAGGTCCAGTGGAATGGAAGGGTTCATATAGGAGTGACATACAAAGGAATCAACAGGAGAGGCGACGGCGATGACTGCTGTATTGGATGGAACGATCAGTCCTGGAGTCTGTTCTGCACTGCTCAGAGTTACACTGCCTGGCACAATAACACACTAAAACCCATAGATACAGCCCCGACCTCCGGCCCCAACAGAGTAGGAGTGTATCTGGACTGGCCCAATGGCACTTTGTCCTTCTACTATTTCCCCTCCATTGTCTCTTCGGTCAAACGAACCAAGCTCTACACTTTCCACTTCAGATTCTCTGAACCCCTCTACCCTGCGTTTGGGTTTGGACGAATGCGTGAGGTCGGGACTGACTCAAGATTTTTACCACACTCAGTTTATCTGTCACCGATTGAAGTATAGAATCAATTTTACCTACTGTGTAGAACAGTAGTTCGCAAACTGGTGTGCCTTATCACAGTACCTTAAGTACAAATAGTTTAGAAATAGTGACTGTTAGTGCAAGTGATGGATAGATAGAGCTCAAAGAAATACTAATTCATATCAGCTCTCAGACACAGTCTGAGACGAACACACCTGAGCAAATGAAAAGAACTGAAATCAGACTGTAAAGTGAAACCTTGGCTTATGGCTTTTTATGGATAGGTGGGCTTGCTGTCCCACACTAAAATGCCATGTCTGAATATTTTTTAAATACCTTTGTTAAGCAAATATAGATAAGATAAGACAATATAACAATATAAGATAAACTTTATTGTCTGTCACAAAGCAACATAAATTTTCCTTTGACAGGGCTCAACAACAAACAATGCACATTTAAAACACATTTATACACACTCTCTCACACACACACACACACACACACACACACACACACAGACACTTAAAATGGGATTAAACTGTTCAAACTACAGTTGACTATAACAGTGTTAGCCCGTCAGAATACAGTGCCTATTGTTTCTTTGTTAAGGATGGTGATCGCAGAAGGCATAAAAACATTTTGTAGATGTTTTTCCGGGACATTGGGACTTTGTAGCGCCAACCTGTTGGCAGTAAGTGATTATTTATGCAGGAGTGTTTTGCTTTGTGGTTGGTGGTGAGGGTGTTATACCAGTATGGATTCAAGTAAACCAGGGTTATATCGACATCGCTAACACTGAAAGTCCTGCGCTTCCTCAGCAGGCGGAGATGCTGCTGGGCTTTCGTGTACACAGAGTCTGTATGCCGGAAAAAGGGGCAAGGAGGTTTCTAACTCTGTCCCAAGGTATTTAAATGATGGTACTTGCCTTCAATACTGAGATGTTGGAAAAGAAGTGGTTGTGAGTCTGCTTTCTCTCTGCTCCCACAGTCCAGCTCCTTGGTCTCGGAGATGTTAAATACTAAAAGGGATTAAGAGACATAAATGAAACACAGAATCACTGCATAATGTCATGTTTTTTTTTTTTCGTCTTCAAAAAGCTAAAATATAAGCTAACCTTACAAGAAAATATAGTAAGATACCCACACACATATAGCTCTCCATTAAAGCTATGAGCTTAAATCTGATCAATATATGTATATTTAACAATGTATTGTGAGAATAATCAATATATAAGCTGTTACAATGTGCCTTATTGTGTCCTTATTTAGAAGTATTAAATGTGCTATGAAAAATGTTATTGAATTAAGTGACTACGCAAAGTATAGTGGCCAACCTACTTACAGAGTCACTACTTAAATGTGGTCTGTGGACAGTGAAATGATCCTCAGCTGAGTACTTTTGCAATGCGTACCATATCATCATCGAATAAATACAGTTAATATGAAGAGAAGTTTTCTGAAATTGATTTCTATGCGTCTCTATTTCTAAATAAAAGAACACAACAAAATCAAAACATTGCAAACAAAAGACCCGACATTAAAGATTACTTGACAAGCTTTCCTCCAGCTATCATCACACAGGCTGTGCGTTCTAAGAGGATGGAGTTAGTTCCTGAACACCTGTGCTCATGTGACACTGACATATTGAATGAATGATTGCATTGTTGTTATCTCAAACTGACATGATTCATGATTGATTATATCAATTATAGTCTATAGTGATCACTAAAAGTTGTATTTATTGTACTTTGTATAGTTTGACTTAATGGCAATAAATGAATAAACGAAAACAAGGACTCAGTTACAATATCTGGGCTTGAGGTAACATATAGTAATGATTTTATTTACATGTTGCTCATCTAAGATTCATCCAGATGTAATTACTTGGTTATTAGTCACGCTTAAAGTATGCACAAAATTATTATTTATTATTTATTTTAAAAGGACTTTACAAAGAAGCCAAATTCAGTCTAATGTAATCGTGTAGTCTTAATGTTCTGCTCTCTTTCATAATCATTTTTATTTTATTTTCGTAGAAGCTGTCTGTGTTTGTAGATATTCACTTTATATAACGTCATATAAATTATTGTTTGGGTAGATTTTCCCTTTAACTATTGTCAAGCGCCATACACTCGCTCATTTACTACACACAAACACCTTTTCAGATACTGTTATTCATTATAAGAAACATTTAGGTCCTAAATACTACTTTAGGTCTAGTTGCCGCTGTTGTTGTTCTTGAACAGCTGTAACTGCTTGTAACATGGTGACTTGAGCCATGTGAAGTTGTTGTTCTTTTCTTTTATCAGTCTTTGACTTTGTGGCATCCAGTTGAGTTTCAGCATGGATGGCATGACACCCATCAGGCCTGTGTCATGTTCTTGCTTCTCCTCCTGTGCATGAGATGGGCCGGCCATGACGGTGTGCTCTCTCCAGGAGGTGGGACTTCATTCCCTGAAGTGGTAACTGGAACCATTTGTGCTCTTGCTGCTGCTGAAGCCTCTCCTCTGGCTGCTGCTGCTCATATGCTGGTGGTGGAGGACATGCATTGAGATCGGGATTTACGGTAAAAACAGTAAAACACAGCCGTTTAGTATTCTGACCCTCACATCACTACAACACCCGGACTCTGGAGCATATGCACACTCTCAACATTCATACACATAACATACCCCTTAACTACTTAGTCATCAAATATCAATATTTCAGTATCTCACCGGATTCAATTTGAGGTAGGACACAACGGGTCCTGTGGATCCCAGTGAAGACAGTCTGAACCTCGGCAGAACGGGCCTCTCTCTCTTAAACTTTTAGTTGAGGAAGAGGTGGAAGAAAATTCTTCCAGATGATCAGTCACCGTTCTCCGCCGGTTCCGGACGATCTTTCAAGGGATCCTGTTTGTGACACCAAGTTTGTCGTGGAATATAACCGATACAAACTATACTAATAGGTGGTGAGGAGCAGATCCATTATACTGAAATAAAGATACTTGATTGAATAAGTAATATTTGAATTCTTTATTCTTGCAAGAAGGAACATCGATGCAGTGTCAAGCAGTCTGCAGCGAAGCCCAAAGTACGGAGATTCTTCTTCTACTCTTATAGTATTCCTGACCACATTCCTGAGTCAAGACAGTAGAAATCAAAGTGATCAAAGTGATTGAAAGAAAGCATGATTGAAGCCAGAACTCCATTTAGTCAGAGTTCCTGTTTGTGAATAATGTCAGAGGTTAAAGCCATAAAACAGGGGAGATGAGTTTAGTGTAGGAGCGCCCCCCCCCATGGGGAGGGGCAGTATGTCCCTCACTAGATAAACATGTGACCTCCATACAGTTGCTGTCCTGGTTACATCAAAGGACATACAAATAATTTGAAGCTTAATACAAACAGTTGTAGTTACTACAGTATGATGAAATTTTCCATTACACTTGTGACCCTTCAATTCATTTGGCCCATTATAGGGGTCCCAACCCCCTTTTTTGGGAACCACTGCAGTTGATTGCAGCTGTGTGTAGCAATATTGCCCAAGCTAAATTTCCCCTTCGGGATAATAAAGTATATCTTCTCTTATTTTATTTTATTTTTCTTATTTTATCTCGTCTTATCTCCAGAGTAGAGGCACAGGAATGCCTATAAATCACATCACCATAATGCATAACTGAGAGGAAAACAGCTTCAACAATCCTTTTCCCACAAAACATAGGGACGTTCGTTATATTTCTACGTAGAAAACCAATCTTCTTTCAATTTGTCAACCAATTGACAAAAGTGTAACAGGAAGCTAACTTCAATCAAAAATTAATTTTGTGTCATTGCACAAATATTAATAGCTATAGAGTAAGAACTTCCTCTTTCGTGAACCATTCCCAAAACCTCTGCAACCTCCCTCTGTTTGTGCTTACCGTGACTCCATACAGGGTAGGGAGAAAGACAATTTTACTGTAATTGAAAGTGAAAGTGTTGGATGGTGAGAATAAATGGGCGGAGAGAGAGGGAGAGGAGCGGCAGAGGGAGAACAGGACAGAAGACAAAGGTAAATCTCTCTGGTCTGGATCACAGCAAACACATAAAGGTGAGTCCCTCCATACATTTCTTTCTCTTGTCTGGTTTTTAAATGCACTTATGTGTTAGACTAGCTGCCCTGCTAGATGAGACTCGTCCCCTCCTGTACACACTAGTGAAAGGCATCATCACTTTGTGGTTAAAAAGAAAAAGGGAAGTTTCTTGAAACCTCACTGCTTCATATTAAAGGGTTTTACCAAGGTGTCAGTATTACAGTGGCAGCATACTGTTGTGGATGGTAAAAAAAAAGATAGTTTAGTATGTCATAAGATATCATCACAGTATGTTGTTAAACAATTATAGTATAGTATCTCATAAAAAGTCATAGTATAGTATCTCATAAAAAGTGAAAGTATAGTATCTCATAAAAAGTCATAGTATAGTATCTCATAAAAAGT
>CALSBV010010478.1:4777920-4802544 GCA_943590825.1 Bovichtus diacanthus
TCTCTCTCTCTCTCTCTCTCTCTCTCTCTCTCTCTCTCTCTCTCTCTGTCTCTCTCTCTCCATCTGTCTCTCTCTCTCTCCATCTGTCTCTCTCTCTCTCTCCATCTGTCTCTCTCTCTCTCTCTCTCTCTCTGTCTCTTTCTCTCTCTGTCTCTCTCTCTCCTCCCTCTCTCATAGTCATAGTAAAAGTCATAGTATAGTATCTCATAAAAAGTCATAGTATAGTCATAAATAATTAATAATATATTATGTCATGTATACAAACTGTGGTATTTGGACAAGGCACCAAGCTGACTGTGACAAGTAAGTACTTTTTAACTGATCATAAAACAGGATGGATTTTATGTTTCTGACACATATTAAGAGAAATTAATCAATGTAAATGTTGCTAATTGTTTAATATATGTTGAATAATAGATTGACTTTTCTTTATATCTGCTTTTACTTCAGTCTTTGTGTTTGAATGCAATGGAACGATCCGAAAATGTTTGCAATATTTTAAATATTTTCCACAAATATTATAAAGTATTTTGTTTGATGGTTCAGGGATTTTCATCAGTTTTGTAACATTTACAAGGTTGCGCTAATTTATTTTCACAATTCATGACACGTTTTAACATTGGAAAACCCAATGCTGATTAATCTGTCAATAGTTTTTTAACATTGTGATATCATTATTAGATAACTATGTTTTTAATGTTTATTTCTTCTAAAATGTTGTTTTTCCTTTCAATGATAAACAGACATCAAAAAATCAAAGTGACAGCCGACAATCCGTAATTTCTCACAGTGACTGAAATTATCATTTAGGAATTCACATACCATTTTGTACAACAGAGAAGGTGACTTTATGAATTTGTTTCCAACATAACAATGATACTGCACTACTAAAAATATTTCTACATTAGTGATTGATAGATTTAAGTTAAAAAGGAACAGTGCTCATATTTTAGAAGATGACTTCTCAATATTTTCTGCTGATTTCAAAATGCTTCACTTCTTCAGGGTGTTTGTTAAACAGTCCACACAACTAATAGATGATTCTGTAACTGTCATGCTTTGTGTTAATGATTTGGCTCCTAGTTATTTGATGAATGTCCTCCGTGTATTTCCAGGCTCCAGCCTCCCTCCTCCTGTCCTCACAGTCTTCCCTCCGTCCAGTGCTGAGCTCCAGTCCAACAAAGCCTCTCTGGTCTGTCTGTCCAGTCAGTCTGTGCCTTTTGCAGATGTGAGCTGGTTGTCTGGTGTGAGTCCAGTGAGCAGTGGGATCTCTACCAGCACCGCTGTTCAGCAAGCAGACCAGACTTTCCAAATCAGCAGCTATCTGGCCGTCCAGACGTCAGACTGGAACATGGATAAGGTTTACACGTGTAAAGTGTCTTTGGGCTCCCAGACTTCAGAGAAAAAAATCCGACTGTCCCACTGAACAATAGTGGAGGAGCAGAATAACCATTTATTATCTGCTGCTTTAGTGTTTGTACTGTTTGCTACAAGCTTCACATGTTAGAAAAGATGTTTGCAAGCGTGTAATACATGTTGTGACCGTTAGGTGGAGCTGTTGTACCAGCTTTGCAAATAAGAAATTGTATTGTGATTAATTCAATAAAAAAAAGCATTGTATTAAAAAAAATTCTTACAATGGTCGTTATAAATGCACAGAAGGGGAAAATATTCACAGACATATACACATCTAGATTATGCTTTATATCTCACTTTCAGTTTTAGCTTTGTTAAGAAAATGTTAATACAAAATCGTTCATTCAGTGTTAATGGAAATTAAGAGCATTTGGTTAAGGATAAAAGAGAGCAACATTACACCATTATGTCCTTTTTCTGGTTTTAGTCTCTTGCAGTTGTGAAATCAGATAGAATCAGCAACTGAGAGTGAGTTTTCATGGCCGCCATATAGCCACGAGGGTAATGTAGAGGCCTGAGGGATTATGGGGGTTTGTGGGGATGTTCGGGTTTTGGGGTTATTTGGACGATTTGTGATGTTCTATTGTTGATGATGTGTGCGCAGACTTGTCCGTGAGTGGTGTTGTTTAATTATGCGTGTTCATGTTTTGTGTGTTTTGCCACCATGGGTGAGAGTTATGTCCCGGAGGGGGCGACCCCCGGTGTGTTGTGGTTAGCGGGTGGTTGTTTCCTGGTAATAAAAGTTGTACCTGGGGTCTTGCGGTGTAAGTGGCACAGGACAACATAAAGCGTACTCTCGTCTCTGACTCGTTGGTGTTCTCTATCCATTCGCTTCCCATGGCGCTCGCCACAATATAAATAAATATATGTTTAGCATTTTTAATGTAGGTAGATCATTTTGACTTGGTCATTTTAAAAGTACCTCCCAAGCTGATAAAATGTGGGCACCCCTGCTGTAAGCCATTCTCGGAGGGGGAGTTTGTCAAAGAGTGCTTGGTGGACTCTGCAGCACTAATATGCCCTGAAAAAAAAGAAGCATTTGAGCAAGTCCTGCTGTCCAGGCGAACCGTGACGAGAAGGGTCGAGGACATTGCGGGAATCTGGAGCCTCAGCTGCAACGTGAAGTGGCAAGTTTTGACTTTTTGGGAAATTTGATTGAATAAATGCCATTTTTTGTAAGGCAACCTCACTTTTTCATTGTTTAATCATAACATATACTCTTACCAGCTTGTCAAAACAATGCTATTTACTGCTTTTTATAAAGAAATACAATTAATATTATGCAGAATAGAGTTCAGCCTTTTGGCCCTGCCCTCCACAATATTTTCTGTTTCTCATGTGGCCCCATGGAAAAAATAATTGCCCACCCCTCATTTAGGACGTACTGTATCATGAAAATAACCTGAAGCCTTTTAGACAACTGTGTGCTTACAGGTGTCTCTCTCCTGTTTTATCATGACAATGCCCTCCAGCTCCATAAAATAATGGTTTCCCCAGTTTTGTGTGGAAGAAGTTGACTGCACAGAGAACTGACCTCAACCCTATCCAATACGAGCCAGGCCTTATCACCCAACATCAGTTTTGGACCTCACTAATGAAGTTTAGTTACACTTGAATCAGGAACACCGTCTTCATGCTCACTGAGTTCATTTAGATTTTCCTCTCCAACTCAACCAAGAGCCAATCCATCCAGATGTTAAGCCACTGTTCTTTACTCCTTCGCCACCACCAGTGTCTGGACACAATCGTACAGCTCATTGTGTGACTGCCCCTTTAAAATTGTAAATGGACTGCATGTATATAGTGCTTTTCCAATCTCACTCAAAGCGCTTTACAACACATCAGCATTTAACAACTCACACACATTCATACAGAGTCAGAGGCTACTTTACAAGGTGCCACATGCCCAGATAAATAGAAGGGGTCGTGACATGATTGATGTGAGAGGAAAAGAAGAAGAAACTACGTTTTTCAGTTTCTGGATGTTTCTCCAATCTTTGATTTTTCTTTTTTTATAATTATAGCTCTTTTGGCCTCAAACTGTTCTTTGAATGAAACCATCTGAGCAGTTTAGGGAGGAAATTTGTCTTTAGTGAAACTGACAAACACAGACATGTGAAATGTGGCAAAGTAGAAGTATCAAAAAACATACAATTGATATACTCAGGTAAAGTGGGAGTACCTTTTATATTTTTACTATGTGTGTGTGTGTGTGTGTGTGTGTGTGTGTGTGTGTGTGTGTGTGTGAAACAGGTGTTGGTCCTACCTGGGCCGTCAGAGCACAGGAAAGCTTGTCTCCCTGAAGAAAAAACGGTTGTTTGTATACGGACACGGTGCAGCACGAGGTTCATGTCCGCTCTGACAGAGACACATACGTCTCCATCCTCACCCAGTACATTATGCCAGGTCAGCATATCTTCCATCAAAAAAGTCTTAACTCGCCTTTAGCTGTAGGAATACTTTATCAAATTCCCCAAAAGAGCTGACAAACTAAGGCAACGATACAAGCTCATCTGTCAGTCCGGAGCCAGTGTGTGTGCAGCTCTATAAACCAAACATGTTGTGTTCTTGTGCTCCTCAAGATACGCCTTCAGCAAAAACAGGCAGCCGACCATCATCACTAAGAGCAACCCAAGCCTTAACTTTACACGTGCCAGTCGGATGAGCACCGATGACATTGCCTGTGTCAACCAGCTTTACCAATATTGTAAGTGGAAAATGAACACTATATTCTCTAAAACTGTAAAACTAAAACACAGTGGGCACACCCACCTACTAATTGGGTGTAAGAGCAGAAGAAGGAAAAAAATAAGGTTGAAATATTATATATCTGAGATATTAATCAAAATCTCATTGTTTTTTTTTCCTAACCAGGAAAGGAATGATGAGATACTTTAACTCCCGGCTTGTCTTGATTCAACTGGAGACCTAGACCTGCTTGTACTTCCAGAAGTGAAAAGAAGAAGAAGTGAAAAAAAAAAAGAAGTGATTTTATATTCCCACCAAAAGGAGGCAGTACCCTGCCATCGTTTCAACAGGGACGCACAGTACAGTGTGGATCATATGTTCAGTGTAAGATTACACATCAGTTTATGTTTTACTGTTCATGGATTTACTCTGTAGGTCCAAGACTGTCAAAGAATCAATCTAATCACAGCACGTTGCCAGTAAGGACAGTTATGGTCATAATTCAGTGATTTTAATGGGAAAATTATCACTCTCATAAAAAGTTTTTTTTTCCTTTTAGTGGTTTTAGTCATACTGGGTGCATTAGCAGAATGAATGGTATTTTTTCAGCTGTGGCAGAAGATATATCTTTTGATCTTTACTTAAGTTAAAGTACCAGTACAACAATGTGAAAACATATTAAAAGTAAAAGTACGGTATTATCAGCAAATGTACTAGAAGTATCAAAAGTAAAAGTACTCGTTCTGCAGTAAAATGCCCCCTCAGACTAATATATGATATATAACAAATATTAAATGAATACTGATGCATCAATGTGTAAATATGGTAGCTGCTGGACGTGAAGCTAGTTTTAATTACTTTATATACAATTAGCTAATTTAGTCAAGAGTTCCCAACATAGGGGTCTGGCACGTGCAGAGGGTCATAAAATAAATGTTGGGGGTCATGAGATGACTGATGGGAGAGGAATATATCATGCAACTGTGACATATTGGATCATTTTGAGTCTTTGAGCATCAAAAAGTTATTGAAATGAAACCAACTGAGAACCTTAGAGGGGTTCAATCTCTAACAATGCACTATATTTTTATGATTGTCATATGTTTGTTTTTTTATGTTAAACTCTTAATTTTAAAAGTGACTAATAGTAATTAGTAACTGGAGGCTAATAGTAATTAGTAACTGGAGGTGTAGAATTATAAAGTAAACAAATACACAAGAAATGTACATGAGCCTCAGAAATTTCTTCCTCTGTTTTCCCCAAAACTTCTTCAATCCGTTTTAACCCAGGCATCACCCAGGACTCACACTCTGTCACCTGCAGGTTATAGACAAGCTCGTGACAAACTGGTGTCAGGAATAGCAGCCACGAGCACAGGCTGCGACGGCTCTGAGTCAGCAGTCTCTGCACAAATGTCTCAATTAGAGTTGTAGGTTTTTTTGTTATGCAGTGATGTCGCGCCCTAAGATCAGCACTGTCTGTGGTTTAGTTCTAGATTTGACACTTTTCTTAATTAAAAGACTACCTTTTACTGGTAGTACTTGGTTTGGATAAAGTTTCTTATAGAGCTTTAATAAGAAATATGCTAGATGATTGATCTGTAAGTAGATGGAGATGTGTTTGAGCTGTTGAAACAGGATTCGGGAGGCGTCTGCTATGGAGCCCCAAGGTGGTTCATGCAGATCCCAGAGGTCCTTTAAAAGACATAATGTTCCACATCGCCTCCCATCACACGTGACTGCAGCGTCAAACTCACACATACACAGCATTTTGCTTTACCAATTTATGTTTTGGGGGAGGTGAGTGGACTATAATAAAAATGTGCGTAACTTCTAAACAGATTCACTTACCATGGCCAAACTCATGAACCCTATTTAGCACTTTTATGAGGTGTGTGTGTGTGTGTGTGTGTGTGTGTGTGAGAATATCGTGGAGAATACGTGGTGGCATCTATTGCAAAGTCACGCTTGTTTTCTGTATACTGTAAATGTATATTTTCCTGTATATTTAGGTGAAATAAATATTAGGCTAATGCTAAAGCACTCATCAACGTGCTTGTTTTTTTGCAAATAATAATTTCCGATAATTTGTGCCCTGCTGTGGCCATCCATGCGTGGGGGTGCACTCAATGCACGTTACGCGCCGTACTTTGTCTTTCGAGTGAACGTCTTCTTTTTTTGAGGCTAATCTCTGCGTGAATTTAAATGTGTGATAGTGTATTTGGGGAAGTGGGAAAGATCAAGGGTGAACAGGTGGATAGTGGCAAGTCCTGTTCCTCAGAAATGCATGATGGGTCTGGGGGAGGTGATAAGAGGCTGGAGGCAGGGGGGCCGACTGAGCAAAATAAAAACAGGCAGGAGTCGTGACAGAAAGGTAGGCACACCCTCCTGTGGTCAAAGCTGTTGGACACAAACAGAGAAATGCAATCTGTTTTCAGAACATTCTCATTTAATAACTCAAGACTCCATTTTTCTGTCATGAAGGCAACATTTTAGGTGCTTAGAAAGCAAAAATATTCCCCAACTTTGTCATCTAACTCGAAGTGCATGGACAGTCCACATAAACAGATCATTTCTCTTTCGCTTTCCTTTTCGCTGGTCTCTCTCTCTCTCTCTCTCTCTCTCTCTCTCTCTGCTGTTTATTTGACTGAAGTGACTCATCACTCAGCAGCGTTGGGACTCATCTCTCAGCTCAGCGTGCTCTCATCGTTTCACTGGCAAAAACTAAAATTAGGCGAAACATTTTGCGCTAGCAGGAAATGGCTCTCCACAGAAGCTTTATTCTGAGAGGCGTCCCTCTCATCTAATGTGCTGCAGGCACTCGCACACACTCACATATGGGTATGAATGTGTACAGACAAACACAGGCAATCCCTACAGTGGCTGACTGTGTGTGTGTGTGTGTGTGTGTGTGTGTCTGAGCATAAGGTGGACCATTTTACAACACTTTAGGTCTCCTGGTAAATATTACATGACTACTGAGCCCATGTGATCAATGGTTTTCTGTGGCGTGTTTCCTCATAAGCTACATGAATAACTTAGTGATTATACAACCAGAAAGATTTGGACTACATATCAGTGCTATTTTAATATTGAGTACAATAGATTGCGTTGACTGCAGGGGCAAAAGGTTGACATAGAGTCATTTTTTAAGAAGTTGATTATTTGTTGAAGGGCACGTTATGTCATTTTAACCATAGATATTTTACTCAATTAGCCAGCAAGTTGCTTTAAATCATATCACAATAAGGTTACTGAAGAACTATCCACTGTCATTTTTTTACATACTGTAAAATCACAGCATGCTTTTATACCGTTGAAGTAATAACAGTATTTGGAAGGTAGGCTTTTTCACTGATTACCTTCACAGTTAAGTTAACTAGTAAAGCTACCGAGAGCCGCTAATGGCTTTGGCTGTCAAGTGAAACTCGTTTTGCAGGTTGTATATATGTGTCGCACATCGTTGCACAACAGAGCCTCTCCTCAGATTCCTTCAGCTTCATTTACTGCACTAAAAGTACTAATGTTACACTGTAAAAATGCACCATTACAATTAAAAGTCCTGCATTCAAAGAAGTAAAAGTATTTGAAGCAGAATAGTATAGAAGCATTACAAAGTTCCCTGTCAGTGTTTATTATATATGATGTTTTTGTATTAATATTACTGCTATATTAATACGTATGTTGCATTTTTCTGCAGTAAATGTTTAATGTTGTGCTGTTTTTAACTCCTTTATATACTGTTGGCTAGTTTAATCTACAGCAATGCATCATATTCTATCAGATCATCATATGTCTGTATCTTTGTCTCTGTCCTGTGAGAACCACTTGTCTTTAAAAAGTCTACTTTTAATGAGTTTCTCTGAAAAACATCCTGTTTTCAGCTTTGTGAGGATTCATTTTCCAGCTGATCCAGGAGGGTTTTTAAATTGTTTGTCTGGCCTAAGAAGTGGGAGAATTGTGTCAACACATAAAGGAACACTTCGTCCTTCAGTTTATCAGAAACATTTAAAATCAACATATCTGGAGATACATGGTTTTCACTGGACACGAAGGTGATGAAAAACTGTAATCTGAAAAGTAACTAAAGCTGTCGTGTAATGTAGTGAAGTAAGTACAATATGTACCTCTGAGATGAGTATAAAGTAGCAAAAAAGGGAAATACTCAAGTAAAGTACAAATACCTTCAATTTGTACTTAAGTATAGTACTACAGTAAATCCACTTAGTTACATTCCACCCCTGCTAACAGCTAACTAGCAGACAGCAGCTACAGTTAGCTACAGTTAGCGTTACTTTCATCAGTGTTTCTGTAAATCCGAAACATGAATGTATATCTACTGCAGCAGTGGAAAGTAAAACTCCTGATCAATTCAACACAAGATGTTATTTTTTTAGCATACTGCATCACATGACTCTTTACCACTGGCACACTGTCAAAGACTCATGGGAGCTGTACCTCACATATTGGATTTCTACAGATGGGCATATGCTGAGTGTCTCGAGACAAACACACTAATGTTTTTATTTTTAATGGAGAACTGGCGCATCATGGCATTTTGTTTAAAGAGTTCTGGGATGTAACTGTTGCTGTTAAAGCTGCTCTCGGGTCAGTCCGACGCTCTTGTTTAATTTGTCTCCAGGTTTCAGGAGGCGGGAATCTGTCTGCAAGCGAGTGGGAGGCAGGTGGAAAAAAAACACCTTTCTTCCTTGTCAAATGGTGACCTTTAAGGTGACGAACGAGAGTGGAGGTATGGTTTACACAGATGTGTGTGGCCGTGTGTGCGTGTGCGTGTGTGTGTCAAGAATAGTCAGGAGGTAGGGAGAAACATCTCTCTCTCACACACACACACACACACACACACACAGGGTGGTTGTGTGTGGAGGAGTAAAGATGAGCGGCTGGTATCTTAGCAACAGCACGTTAACGGAGGAGAGGGGAGAATGCGTCGGTGAAGGTGGATGGTGTACCAAACTAATGAGACTTGCACGCATGCACGCACTCATGCACACACACACACACACACACACACACACACACACACACTCACCACACACTCACTCATTCATGTCAAGACTCACCATTAATGGGGTAGTTTGTAGCTGGAGCCCCTGGACCGCAGACAAAAGGTTTTCTGTTTGAGCTACCTGATGATGTTATCCGAGTCACGGAGAGCTCTTTCATGTTTTCAGGACTCTGGCACTATTTTGAAAGCTGATACTGATGTTTCTTTGGTCAAAAGCTACTGATGTTTTTTCCAAAGTTTAAAATATATTTTATTCTGCCAACTTTAATGCCATAATATTCCAAATATTAAGGTCCTCTGACAACACAAAGGGGAGGATTCACAAAGAATGGATTGTGGTCGCTGGTAGCACCATGACTTGCACATCTTTTGCACCTGCTCTCTGCCAGGTCTCATGGTCAGATTCAAAGATATTGCGCAACATATATTACAGTGCAAATACAAAGTTGCAAAGTTTTGCAGATGAGTGAAATGTGCCCTTTTTGCGTCTGATTGCATTCATCCATTAGGCAAAGTATAAATGGGCTTGGGGCCATTGCGTCGGTTGTGAGGGTCAGACAGTCACTTCCATCCAAACCTCCCCAAGGGAAATACAGGCTTTTTGCAATTTTCAAGTTACATTTAATTATTTATTAAAGTTATTAAGACCACACAGAAGTAAATTAAATACCTATTTGTAATGTGCGGTTATACTGGGAGAAGGAAAATTAGTGTGAATGAAAAATAAGTCCTAGAATTACTTTAAGTACATGAATTTATAGACATGTTTAAACAATACAATAGTAATGTACTGAAACAGTAATGACTATACTAGGATTAGTAAATTATGACTGCCGAGCAAAAAAATGATAAATTCCAACGCCCCACTTGTTTTTTTGACCTATAAAATTGTATTTAAGACAATTTTAGACCTTTTTAGGCCTACTTTCAGACAATTTAATTTAAGACCTTTTAAGGACATGTGGAATCTCTGAATTAAGAGAGGGGATTAAGAGGAAGATTTGTTTATATAATAATCATTTAGTTTACATTCATGTATTTTCTTTTTCTCTTTCTCATGTATTTTCAAAAATGACATGTAAGGGAGCTTTATTAATATATTTTTCATGACACAACTGTCATTTCATTCCAGAATAAATGAGTTTGAGCGGACAGCCCTTATATGCGCTTCAGTTACCAACAACTCTCTGAAGACGCTAATAATTTGGTGGATCTTTGCGAATTGGACTGTTTTTGCAATGAGGCTCATTTGCATAGAAATGGGAGAACATTGTAATAATGTAATGGGTGTTACCTATGCTAAATATGTGCAAATACCACAGGAGCATCAAGATTTGGCAGCACCGTTACAGGCGCATTTCACAGTTTGCAAGTGTTTTGAAAATCACACAGTTTCTTTTCGTTTTATTTGTGCAGTTTTAGCGCCGGCATAAACTGCAAAACTTATACATGAAATAAACATAAATACCATAAAGAGAGTCACATTTAAGTTAGAGTGTGTACAAATTATTTTAATAAGATTCTCTCATCGCTAACACTTCTTCTGAGTTGGTTTATTGGCACCTGACCGGAGGATTAGCAGCACCAGCTGCTTATCTTGATGAACTCAACTCCTGATAGTCATGAACAGATGTGGATGGAAACCTCAATAAATTCTAATCTTTTTAGCAGTTTTTCTGGAAATTGGGTTAAAATTTGCGCTACATTTCTCATGGAAACCTGACTGATGTTGCGATCATCTCGGGACACAAACACTTTCCCCGCTTGTTGCCATTGTTTTCCAAAAACTGGATTGCAGCCCTAAAATTGGTTGAGAGGTCGACATTAAAAGAAGTGTCATGGAAGCTGAATCATTACTGCACCACAGGAGTACAGTCATACATATTCAATACAGTCATGGAAATCATAGAAATATGTTCAGCTGTGACTGTAATGAGAGCATTAAGCATTAAAAATGCATCCAATTTTGGATAATACATTGCAGTTTACTTTTGGACGCTGGATTTTTTTTTTCTTCTCATGAAGGACTCATTCAGCAGTTTGGGAAAGAGACTTTCTTCACTCGCTTCGTAGAGAGAGTAGGGATGAGCAGATTTAACCACGGAGCTGGAGCCAGGAGGGAAAGCTCTCGGATTTACATTTTATATCACATTGGTTTGTTCCATAGGCGATCAAAAATGTAAAAACAAGTTCCGTTCTTATGCCGATAGTCTGGTCAGGAGGTCACCGCTCTCGTCACAGCACGTAACTATCAGAAAACACACACATTGTCTACGTCTCGTTTTTTGTACGAGTTCAACAAACAATATAGAACGTGTAAATAAGTGAGCTTTAGATGAGTAGGTAGACATATAATGGAATGAAATAATGAAATAGAATTCCTTTATTGTCATGACACAAAGTATGACTAAATTAGGTAGCAATCCTATAGTAATTAAACATAGATAAATACACTTGGCCAGAGCAAAGCTGGCTATTTCCCTCTGCTTTCAGTGTTTGTGGTAAACTAAGCTAATCTCATGCTGGCTCTAGCTTCAAACTTTACAGTCTTCTCATCAAACTCTTGTCAAGAAAGCAAAGGTGTGTACATCCCAAAAACTGAGTTCATTTCCATTGACCTTTGCAAAGTACGAGAACTCTTCCTGGCGATGAACAATACTGACATGCCAATATCAGTCTGATCAGTCTGTCCTTGGTCGTGGAATCACACCGAGAGAATGGGGCTCCAGCTGCAATTTAAAATTGAGTCTGACTGATGACCGATTTTTATCTGAACTGTTTACCCCATTGCCGTCCTCTTTTTGCGTCTTCCTCGTGTTCTAACAAATCTAAATCTGCGCCTTTTGGCCCGTCTTGTTTTGATGATGCATCTTCACCTCTCTCTCGCTGTCTGTCTCACTTTCTCCATCTCACACCCTCACACACACGCTTCTGATAGGTGTTTCACTCTCCCCGGGTGTGAATAGGATCGGCTTCACGAGGGACCAGAAAAGACACATGGATGAACTGAAAGATGATGAAGGGAGGAGAGTGTTGGTGGTGGTGGAGAGAGAGAGAGAGAGAGAACTGACCTGATTCTGGATCACAAATACACCTCGGAAACGCATGGGAGCAGAGACCAGATGATGAGAGGCTGGTGGAAACAAGAACAAAGAAACAAAAAGAAAACCGAGGCACACATACTCAACTGTACTCTAACGATGCAGAGCACACTACACTACTGCAGCTTCCTGCTAGATCCAGAACAACTGATTCACTGCTACTAGACAAGTCTCTTTCTTATTCAAATCACATATGAAATATATAGTCCACTTCAAAGTATCTGGAATGCATCTATCAATCATTGAATCAACGTTCCATACGTTTGTTGGGAAACGTTTTAATTTTTTGATTGTAGATGCAGTGACTGTGAAAGCTCTGTGAAGGTCATGTCCTATATCCCTGCATTAAAACATTAACATTAATTAAGTACAGCACTAACATAAAGTTGGACAGATTTTCACAAAGAAGGTTTAAAATCACTTTTGCTTTTAGTCTAGTATGAGTCGAGCTCCAAAAACAACGACCCGTAGATTTGCCATAAACCTGCCTGGTGAACATCCACAGTCACAGTTTTGTAACACACACTTTCTGTTAACACATTTGAAATCTTCAAGTTCAATCCGAGATTTTTCTCAACTGTTTTCACTGCCTACAGTATATCAAATATATTTTATATCAGGATGAACCCTTGAGTTGTATAATCTGGTTTTCTAGACACACACACACACACACACACACTCTGTCAACCACACACCGCTAGCATTACACAGACAACCAATGCACCAAGTTACTCCTTAGAGCAGTTTGCTATTTGTATAACACACTTAAATAATAATGAAAAACATCTTAAAAAAACTTTTTCCTAAATCCCAGATGCTTTGGTTTATGAATACCTGCAAACGTATTATATTTCCAACAGTCTCAGCTGTAGTTTATGCAATAAACCTACTTCCTTGTGGAGCATAAAGGGACCACAACCTCATTTTGTTGTGCTGCCCTGTGTTGAAGAATGACAATAAATCATTCTTGAATAAAATGGCACTTGACCTTGGTACCTAATACTGCAGGTTTTGGAAGCTAATGGAGCAATGCAAACAGTCCTTTACAATTGAACAGAGAGTAATATCAGCTTTCAAATGGCTGTGGTTTTCCTTTTTCGAGATCTTAAATCAATCACTGCACAATTTGGGGAGAGGGGATTCAGTCACAGAAAATTCACCAAGCCCTTTGTTTGAAGCCTTATAGATAAACCTGACCTTCCATGTGCATATTTTTAAAGACTGAAGGACCAATTTAAAACATGTCTTAAAAAAAAAGCAAAAACAGAAGCATGAGAAATACTGGATGTGCACATTTTCTCTAAATCCGCTCAAAGATACTGTATGTTGAGTTTTAAAATCAGTTTTTATTCCCAGCGAAGAAAATTGACGTGGAAGGATTCTGGGAACAGGGATGCAAAGGAGGGGGGGATTAGGTTAGTGGGGAACGGATGCTGAGGGAGATGGAGGGTGAAGGACAGAGTGGCAGCTGATGTAAAAGATATATCAAAATGTGGTGCGAAGGTGAGGCGGGAGGATGAGAAGTGTTCAGAGAGGAAGAAGGTCCTTGGCACTGAGCAATATCCTTCTCCCACTGGGTGTCATTACAGACTCAGAGCCTCTGATCGGTGGCTTTAAAGACTCCACAGGGCCACACGCCGCTAAGCCGGACAAAATAAAAAACTATTAAAACACATCATTTTTGAGACACCCAGACTTTAACCTCCAACCTTCGACGTTGATGCTTTTAATGAGGGCACAGAAGCAGAAGTAGGACAAAGATATGTTTGACTACAAAGGCAGCTGAACTGTTTTCCAGGTAAATTAAGGTACAATGATTTCTAACTCAAGAGAGTCTACAGCCATGCTCGCAGCTCTGTGAGGCACACTGGTGCTTCGAGCTATGGGCTAACACGCTGTGGTGTAAGTGTGTCAGCGTGCTAACATTTGACTAATTAGTGCTACACACTATGTACAGCTGAGGCTCATGGGAATTTCATAACTCATGAAATTTTGAACTAATGATGGCAAAAGATGTCACTAATTCAGTCAAGTTATTTCACATCATCCTGTGGCCTTTCAGTCAAATGTTAACTGCTAAATGGAAAGTCAGGGGGAAACCAAAGTCATTAGGATGCAACATCTGGGTAGCAGGTATTTTTTGACGCTTATGAATCATCGTCATAGATTTTGCTTTAAAATGTGACACATTGCATTGTGGGATTGTTAGCAGAAAGTAGGCTTGTTTTACCATTATCCAACAATGGTGTCTTTTATCCATGAGCAGGATCTTTCCCTCAGAAAGTAGTTTTTGTGCCTTAACCCAACTGAATCTTAATGTTGTAAGATTAGAAAAACGCTTTAATGTTTTTCAACAGTGATTTGTAACAGATTTGAAAGGCGTCAGATCGGAAAATGCGTCATTCTGGGGAGGAATTTTATCATTTGATTTCGAGGATTTATTGATTTATAGGCTGTCACACTGAATATATTCCAGGTAGGAATTAGCACATTGAATTAGAAGTATAGAAATACATTTACCAGAGGCATGGTTGATGTATAAGTGAAAGAAAGAAAGTGTGAGGTGCTGATTTTCCTCCCTTTGCTCAAATACATTCTGCCTTGTTAACTATGAGAGAAAATGCGACAACAACAATGCAGCAGCACAGCATGCCTTGTTACATTTGTACAAATCATATACCCGGTATGTGTGTGCCCATGCGTTTCTATAGAGGGGTATATGTCAGTGTGTGTGTGGGCGTCAGAGAGAGGATGAGAGGACGTGGCTGCTACTGGCTGGATCTGCAACACGGTCTGTCTGTTCACACAACACACACTCTATAATTGGACTCCGAGGAGCGAGGAGATCCGCCCGCAGGCTTCAGATTATGCTGATATATGGCATATATTGCCAGGCTAACATTCCTATCTCATATCTGGCTCTATTGTTAGCCTGCAGTTAATACACCGGCAAAGTAAAATAATGGTGAGAGTAGAAAGAGAGTCTGCCCCAAAACTTAACAGAGCATCAGGGCCGTCATGTCAGAGGCAAACTGGGACGCCTTAAGGGAAACATTTTTTATATCAAACAACAGATGAGTCCTCTGGGGACACACGCACACACACATGGACACACGCACACACACATGGACACACACACATGCACGCACACACGCACGCACACTCAAAAGGCTCCATTTACAACTCAGAGTCTCAGAAGGGTCAATGTAGTTCAATTTATAAATAATCGATAGAGGGAACTGAATTGTGACTGAATTAATATCGTTTTGAGATTATTTTAATTTAGGTTTGGCTTCTTAATTCTGATGCTTTTGATCTTTTAACACTATATTCTACCTTTATATGTAGCTACTAAAAGTTAAGCTGTCCAGTCTCATGAAAAAAATAAAACTGTAACAACCTTCAGTATCAGGCTTTACTGTACTGTATTTTTTAAGTATATTGTGAATTATTTCACTGGCTTAATATTATAATATGATTTATATTACGTTTCCATTTTTAAGTTTTTTACTATTTTGCTTTTGTTTTATTTTTTATTTGAACATTTTTTTTTTTTTACTTTACACTTCTACTCCTCTACATTTCTGAGGGAAATACTTCACTTTGTACACCAGTACATTTATTTGACAGATTTAATTACTTTGCCGATTTATATTATTAATATAAAATCATAATTAACACATGAATTATGATGTGTTATTATAACGAACCCGGCGGTATATACATTTCTTAAAATGAGCTCCACTGTCACCAGCTACAACAAGTGAACACATTAATGCAGCAATAATTATAACACAATCATTTTATATATATTATTCTGAAATGGGCCATTCTAGCACACCTCCGTGGTATAGCTCCTGTAAACATAGATACACTCGGTGTTTTAGAGAAACCAAATGTAAAAGTTTGATGATACAGTAAAGTATCGAAACTTGGAAAGTGCTAAAACAGTCAACAACTTGTTGATCTACAAGTTCAAAGTCCTCATTTTCATAAAGTCTTGAATCCTAAATCTGATATTTAACCAACATTTTAATAATTAAAATAGAATCCTGCCACCAAAAATACCCAAAGAGTTCAACTGTATTCATCTATTCTGCTCTACTCAACACACCTGAGACATTATGAACAAATTAGACTCTGTGTCCTTGTCTAATCCATTTGATGTGATGCTAATGTTTGAGTGGATCCACATGGTGAGCGCTGCAGCTCCCGGCACAAACTGAATCCACCATGTGTTTGATGTCGGAGCAGCTCGCTCTCCTTCACGTCCAGCTTTTCACTTAAAATTCAACTCATGTGGTTGTTTTGTCCATTCATTTGTTTGAGTTTGAATGGTGTGTGTGTGTGTGTATGCGCATGCGCATGAGCGTGTGCGTGTGTGTGTGTGTGTGCTCAGTATACACTCTTTGTTATGGGATACAAAGGGTTGCCATAGAAGAGAGCACAATTCATTTGAGCTCATTATGTAGCTGAGGTGTTCTGGCTGCGGCGCTGTCATTAGCACAGTCTCAGAAGGAGGTAATGAGAGGAAAGTTTCTCCTACAAAGCTCTATAAACATGGGGTTGGGTGGTGGGGGGTTCAAAAGGGTTACCTTGGGACCAAACTGTTGAAATACATATATACATTGTAAATTAAAAAATATACTCATGTAAATATAACAAACATAAAGTGCTGACGCCTGGTCCCCTAAAGCAAGAAAAATAGTCTAAAACCCAATAAACCTGTTGAAATGTCAGAGAATAAAAGTATTGCTCATTATGTGGCCAAACATCAACAACCAGTGGTGAAATACAGATAAGTGTTTCCGTTCTCTGCAACTCCACTACATGTCAGAGGGAAATATCGCATTTTTTGCCACACTATACTTATTTGAAAGCTACTTCACATATTGCATTAAACATATGCTCAACTCAGATAATAAATTGCTAAAAATTCTGTTTACAAGTTGATCATTTGTGCACATTATAATAATCTGAAAGGAGGTATTCTTCATAATGAGAGCTTGTGATACATGAGCCCATTTGTCTGCAACTACTACGATTTTTATTTATTTAAGGTTTAACTAATCAATATTTTTGGCCAAATGTCAACTGTGAAAGGTTATAATGTCGAACCCACAGATAATTATCACCAGACTGCAGTTCCCCGCAGCTTTTTAGCATCTCACTGTTTTTTTATGGACAACATAAAACTGCAACTGTACCGTTTTAATTCACTCTCATGAACATTTTTTGCCTCTCGCCCGCAACAGCAGGCAGCAGATTTTAGGGAACAGCTATAAAAAGCCAGTGTACATTACCTGCTCGGCACAATACAGCAGACAGATACAGTTGGACACTAGCTGGTGAACATAGTGGAGCACTTAGTGGCTAAAGAGCCAGATGTTTCCTCTAAGGAGTCGGTGGAGACCAAAACAAATCTAAAAGGACAGTGAATATTCATCAAGTGGTGAGAAACATGCTCCCAAATGAATGTTAATGTTGCTCCATGTCTGCTCATATGTAAATAGACAAGATATGTATTGAAATTGTGTCAAAGTTGGCTTTTTGTTTTCCTTTAGGTTTTCTACTTTCTCAAAGATCTCCTCCAGACGTGTTAAATGATATAAAGAATATAAAAAATTAAATAAAATGTATGCCTGATATGGTTTTCCAACGAAAAGTTCAATTACTGATCTATTTGTGTCCACATTGTTTTAGTTTCAACACAGTTCTCAGTATATGTTCACTGGAGGCTTCAAGTGTCCACTCTACATTTGTGTAAAGACCAATGATTGACTGTAAAACTAGTTGTGATGTCACAAAATCCTGCTTGTATGTCCGGCCAATAAACGGAGGTTTAAGGTGAGCACAGAGAAACCTCCCTCCACCAGCAGACGAATGTGAAAACAAACAAAAAAATGTATCTTTCTGCCCAGTGGAGCTCAAACATCCAGGTGAAGTAACAATAATCAGTGTGGAGGGGGGGCTTCATGTAAAGCATTGGAACATTTCTTCCACCATTGACAAGAACATCTGCAGTGGATCAGTTATCTGTTTTCAGGGATCTAAAATATGGATTTGGTGTCTGTCTGTTCAATTCAAAGAGCGAAGGGCTTGTATCTGTATATTAAATCGCACTGGGAGAAATCTATCAGAGAGGACACACAGAGACCAATTTCTACTTCCACAGGGGGAAAAGGACCAGAATGCAACGCGGCAGTCATGATCTGTTGTTGATAATGTGTGAAATGACCTCTCCAGACAGTTGAGTAATTTGAACCAAAAGCACCAACAGTCTCTCCCCAGCCTCAAACTTATTGTCACCGTCTCCACCTCGATGTGAAGCCTAACTGTGCATCAATAATGGATCCTGCTAAGTGTAGGGATTGATCTCATGATGTAGAAGCAGATGAGGCAGGTTGAGGGGTGAAAACACTAGTCTTCGTCATAAAATATCCAATTTCACAGCAGGTGTTTTGCATTTGACAGCTAATTGGAAATACCTGCCGTGATATTTCCTGACTGGGGCGTGGCCCGGCGTGTGGTGCAACAATGATTCAGAGTTGATTTACTCTTGAATGAGGATTCCACTGTAAGTGTTGTGGGTTTTTGTGTTCTGTGAGCTCAATTTAGGTGCCTGAGAGCCTTGATGACCAGCCAGTCGATAGTTGCTGGTCCAGGAGCTGCGGCGCAGCTTTAGATGCTTCTGTCAGCTGTGATCAGTGTGATGGAGCAGAACACTGGCAAACAGGCCAACAATGTGCCACGAGGGTTACTGCAGTATCAGGAAAACCACTATCTGGCTTTTCCAAGAAACCCTTTCAGCTGCTCTGTGTTTGGGGGCTCTTCATGTTACATCAGCTGAAGTTGTGCTCTGGTATGGAATGAAAAAGAGATCCCACTGCGTCTACAAAAAGGTTCAACTCGGACAACTTCCTTCTAGAGTCACTACAGCTCGTTAAAGTAACGTCGCATTCATTCACGCAGTCCAAAATAATAAATTGTCATTGTGAAGTAAATGTAGTCCAGAGGGTGGTGTCAGAGAAAAGTTGAGTTGTCCCTTCTTTGGGCAACAAATCTGTATTTCTTCAATCTCCATCTCGCACCCTAAAGCCCAGTGTACACGTACAACACTCAATCAAATGAGTGTCACTCAAATGGGCCATTTAAGTGACACTACTCTGCGCTAAACATTTAATTTTGTGCAGCCTTAGACTCTAAACCAGTAAATCTGGGTTTTGTTCAGAGTTACAAAACTGTGCAATGATGGAAAATTCATGTAGAGGATGTGACTTCTGAGATGCTGTTGGTGTATAGCTCCAATGTGTAAGTACAGTACGTGCATGTAAATAAGACAGCTTCCTTAAAGATAAGGAATATTGTTGTGCAAAGTAGGAGAGAAAAGAAACCAACAACAATAAAGATTATCAATAAGGTGTAAAAACCAAAGTACAGAATGCAAGAAATGTAAACAGGTTAACGGTAAGGTAATGTGGCTTTAACTTTAGGGAGGGAAAGTTTGCTCTACAATAACAGTTGCAGTCACATAACGTGGATTTTGAAAAGACTATTCCTTCACTTTCCATCAATGCCGTCTTTAGCAGTATTTATCTGATCTGCATTGTTCTTCTTGTACCTTTCCGGTAAAGCAAGGCAGCACTCAGATGCACCATGACTTGTGTAGTGTTCGATCTGTCTTTGTTATCATTAATTCACATGGTAACATGTTGGCAGTGAGCCAGCCTATCAGAGAGCCCCTGGAGAGCAGCGTGGGAGCTCCGTCTTTACTCAATAACAGCAGGGACATGCACACTCCATTGACCTTGGGAAAACGTGTGAATTTTTCTCTGCTTCTTGTCCCTTTTCTTCCTGTGTCCATGTGGTTAAATGTATCAAGAACTTAATAAATAATTTTCCACTGATTTGCTTTCTTCTAAAACAGCCTAAGGATCCTGACATTCTCTCTATGGGAATCGTTTTTGGATGTATTTGAGTTTAAATGTGTGATATGAATTTTAAAAGAATGAATTAAAAAAATCAAATCAACTATTTGAGTTAGTTTTAAAATTCCTGCTCCTGTTCAATTCATGTCCTCACATAGTGATGTTTAAATGATGCTTGAAATGAGTCATGATTGGTTGAACACGACTCATAAACTTGTAAAGCTTTTGCTGTTATCAAGTATATATGTGGTATCATGAAATGAATAATCAACAGCATTTTTGCGGCTTTCCAACTAACTCACAGAGCTTATACAAACACACTGAGCTAGCAAGGTACAGCTAATAAAACCTACATTTATATTCATCTCAGCTAAAGATCCATGGTCACCGACTAAACTTGAAGAGCTGCTTTTATCTACATTCAGAAATTACAAAAAATGTGAATACATTTGCCACCATTATTGTAAACTGTGTACACACAGTGCTCAGGTGGGAAGCTTAAAACGCGTAGCAAGAGTAATTAAGGGGTAATTAATGCAATGGAAATCCATCTCATTAGCTTGGAACAATACTCAATAGTCTACTTACTGATTATACAGTAAGTGTTGAAAGAAATGTGGTAAAGTGTGATGCATTTTTCCTTTGTGGTCGTTTTACCGAAGAGAGATGACACGACGAGAGATGAGTGTTTCCTTGTGTGTTTACAGAAACAGTTGTCCTGTGTGTGGATGTTCATTATCAATTGCAGCTTGTGGGAATCATTCACACAGTCCTTGGAGACGTCTGACTGTTAAATGTGTCGGAGCATATTGTCTCAGAAGGGAAAAAACATCACTAGACTTTTTTCCAGGGATTGTTTGTGGATTTAAAGGACAATTGCAGAGGGATTCGAAGTCTGTGTACACACCACCTATTTTAAACTACTTTGTCAAATTGATGTTGTTTAGTGACTCCCATTCATCATTTCCACACAGCACGGAAATAAACAGCACTCTTCTATTAGGCTACGTTTAAAAGCTATTAAAAGCGATTAAAATTCCTTCAGTAATTACAGAACAGCTCAGTGTAATGATGTGTTCTAACAGGCCACTTAAAATGTCATAGCAGGTGAATTTTGTTTACATTTGATGCATTTCCATCATAGCTGAGAGAATAAAGTTTTTAAATACATGTTAGACTTCTTTGGGAAGGTTTCTACTGGAAATACACACATCCGTTCATTCCGTTCATTGTTTTGTCAAATTGTGGAAAATGTATTAAATTACTTTACCAAGGTGACTCATTGCTAACAGCAGATATTAATAGCTCTACATGCTGTCTAGTTCTAGTCATGCTGCAGATATTTCTCGCTCCAGAGGCAGCATGTTGTTGTGGAGATGCTTAAACCTGTTAGCTTTTCATTTGCCTGTTTACTTATTGGAGAAAAAATGTGAATTGCCCTTTACTCTCAAAAGTAATTAACACATTTTCCTAGTATTTAGCTGTGGTTAAAAGGATACCCTTTTACACGTGCTTTGTGTCAGCAATATTTTAAATCTGGAATCTCGAATGTTTCAAAGGAAGCAGTATCACAGGAGGATTCATTTACAGTCACACTGCAATTAAATAGTGTATCAATAATTACTGATGAATAGTTAATAACTGTGTCAGTACCAACACAATGGAAATCAAATAAATACTACCCCATGTGATGGAACTCCTTAATGAGCTGAATACTGGAAACCAAAGAAGCCGATGGAGGCCGAAGGTGATGTCTTACACTGAAGGTTTATTAATCTCGATCAAGGAGGACAGATCATGAACAGCACGAGCGAATGCAGAGATGCAGTCACACTGTCTAACAGCAAACAGCCACTTCCTCTCGACATTTGTCCTAAATCCCAGTCTCAATCTCAATGTACAGGGACATCTTAATCATTGTAGAACTGGGTTCACATGCACTCGTTTCCACTCCCACAGCTACCCATATGGGCACTTCAAGGTAAACTACAGATGTAGTCCTGATTAAATACCTTATAACATTGTTCTGTTCTGTATTCAATTTCTTTCTATTCTACTCCATTTACAATGTATTCATACTCATTTATTTCCACGTGTCTAGTGGAAGGAGCATTCACAGCTTTATCTGATGAAACTCTGTGTAGTCTGCCTTTAAAGTGCCCCATTTTTAACCATTTTACATGCATATCATCATCTTTTATGAAGCCGTCAGTCGGCCGGAGCAGAGCTTCTTTCAGCCGTTTACCAAAAGAGAGGCGGAGAGAGACTCCAGGGCATGAAACCTTCACGCCATCCCTCATCTACTTTTATACACCATCATCTCTAACCTCCGATGTGAGAGCATCTATCGGCCTGTGAGGGGCTAAAGTTACCACCATCTCCCCCATCATCCAGGGAGAAACAACACAAGACACACAAGACAGGCTGGCAAGGACCCCCAGGGAAATATCAGGATCCAAACTATGACGGGGAAAAAAGTCTGAGAGATGAAAACAGAGAGGGGGAGAAAGATGAGATGACGCAAGAGACAGGAAGTAAAAGGCAGTGAAGAGAGAGAGAGGGAGAGGGAGAGAGGGAGAGGGATGGTGTCAAATAAGAAGAGCAAGAGGTTCAAGGAGGAAAGAGGGAGGGAAGAAGGAGGAGGAGAGGAGGGGAAGGAGGAGAGGTGAGCGGTGACGGCTTAGCAGAAAAATTGCATTTTGATGGAGGCAAATTGAATCAGCTCTGCAATGGAGGCCTCAGGGCAGAGAGACAGATTGAGACGGTCATGTCAGCAGAGAGATCACTGCCACCTGTGTGTGTGTGTGTGTGTGTGTGTGTGTGTGTGTGTGTGTGTGTGATGATTGCCTGCCATCACTGTCTTCAAGTCTCACACGAGGATATTTGCCCTCACACTGTGACAGCCACTCCGCCCATCTTTGAGGTGAATGAACAGGCACACACACATTTTCATTGTCAGGATTTCCAACTGAAACGCATCAACTATACTAACAGGATTATAGCGGCTAGTGGAAAAATACAGCTGGCGCAGGTCTGTCAGCTCTGAATCGAACATGAAAAAAAAGTCACATTCGAGGAATTTGAAAACTCGCTCTGAACAGTCACGCTATTCCCTGCCTCACATTCATCATCCACCAGAGACTGTGTGAAGAAGGAAAAACGTGTCCCTTAATGAGGCCACGTGGTGTGCTCTTGATTTACACATTGACGGTTTGAAAATGATAAACAGCAGATTGCACGTTCAACGTGACTGTTATATATGTGTGTCGGTTTTATTTTTTTTATTTATGGCTCACATGGGCTCCCGTAACATATCACCGCTGTCAGCAATTTTAAGTCACTTTTACTTGTTGAGCAACAGGAGCTGACCAAAGCCATGTGAAATTTAAGAAGACGAAGGCTTTCATTAATCCCTTTACTGGAAATCGCTTTTTTTTCACACTGGCTGAAATACACACGTAGCTATACACAGGCATTAATATATGGAGAGATGTCGGTAAAGATAGCTCGAAAGAGAATAAGCCAGAGAATAGTTTTGAGTTTTCTTCCATGACTTGGACAAGTCAGCAGAAGGACAACAGATCTGAACACTTTTGAAACTGAAACATCACATATTTATTATTTACTGTGGTATTCACATATTTTCAAAATGACTGTATTTCCAGATGATAAAGCGAAGCTGCAGCTAAAGGAGTTCAGAAAAGATGTCAATCAAACACAATCTGTACACGACCACACAGTGCAGGAAAAAGGTTTAATCAGGCAAAAAAAAAGTCAAATCACCTGTGTGGGTGGAAGTTAAGGTGGACTTGTAGTTTTCTGTTAAGGGATTATGGTGTAGCAAACATGCACCTCCTCAAAACAATAAACTGATTGAGGAAAGCCTCAGGAATCTTCTCCTATTCAGGGAGCACATCTAACAAAGACATTTCCTCTGCAATCCTTCAGCTCAACGTGACTGACGATTATTATCACAGCAAATAAAATAAAAACGTCAAACGCCAATTGCACAGCAGTGGTCTCCTGTGAAGTAATGAGACATAAGAGTTACCCGGATTAAACCATTGTTTAATGAAAAGACATTTGGTGGGCGTTTAGACCAAATACAGCCCTACATTAAAAAAATTAAATATGATGCAGGAATGTCAGTTTGAGTCGTAGATCGATGAGTTTAAAGGCTTATTAGACAGCAGATAAGTGCATAGCAGTTAATGGTATTTTGAGGAAGGTGATTACCGTAATTTCCGGACTACAAGCCGCTACTTTTTTCCCACACTTTGAACCTCGCGGTTTATACAATGACGTGGCTAATTTATGGATTTTTCCCGCTTTCACAAGCTTCATGTCGCCAAAAAACTGAGCACCGTCCACCGTCGCATAATGTGACGTAAATCGAGCGCGCTCAAACTTCCCATTCGTTACGGTAATTAACTTTTTTACGAAATTTCTCGGTGTTTCATTCAGT
>CALSBV010010478.1:4802944-4848587 GCA_943590825.1 Bovichtus diacanthus
TAAAAATTCAGTGGGTGCGGCTTATATTCAGATGCGCTGAATAGTCCGGAAATTACGGTACTGCTCTGTAAAACCATCATTTTATCATGTTACAAAGTAATCTACCAAGAATGTGCATGCATCTGTCTTGCCGGATGCAATTTCTCTGCATTGTGGCAAAAGTCGTAGGCTTAAAGGCAAGTATGAATGCTTTACGAATTCCATAAGTTATAAACCTGTGTTCAAGCCAGAGTTGATTTGGGGTGAAGTCCAAGTCAGTTGCATGTGTTCTAGGTTTCGTTTCCTTTCAAAACCAATAGTGTTTATAGTGAGTAGCCGTAGCGTGCAGTCTGCCCTCATTTCAAGATGAGAGGACAGAAAAGTACAGCTGCCCCGAGGGCTTGTGAATCACCTTAAAAGTAGAGCCCCCTGTTATTGCGCCACACGTGGAGATTAGCGGTGCTATTTTGACCAGCTCCCAAAGTTTCAGCAGTTTGGTCAAATTACTGCCATTTTGTTTTTACAACTGTTGACTGTAAATTCACATTGTATGGACCCAGTAGTAGGCCAACTGAAAAAATGCTGATCGGTTCGGCACAGTGTAACCACTTTACTGTTATAAGATGGTGCAAGATTGAAAGTTTGGAGAATTCCCTATACACTATGGAGGACATTGCAAGGTTTATTTACACATGTTTAACTATACACAATCTAGAAGAGGTGAAATCTTGCCCACAATTTATTTGGAGAATGCGACTCAAATAGTTTTATGATTTTAAGGGAGAATTATGAATTGAAAATGTGCACATTCAGTTACCAATTGTGTAGATGCTATAAGAAACCTGATAAACAGATGAGATTAACTTTACCTGCGAAGCAGAAAGAGTTCTGGGAGGCAGAGTCAGTCCCATGCACCCAGGAAGAGCGCCAGGCTTTGAAGCAAATCTTCGCAGTTGCCAAATAACAATTTCTGTGTCAGTCACGTCATGCCATTTAAAAAAAAGTATTCAACTTCCCTGTATGAACATTTGAATAGCCCTTATTTAAATCATTAGGTCCTAAAAGTTGTGAATTGCCCTAATAGCCAAATCCTCCTCCTCTTCCATTCATGTGACTGAACCCCAGATCGGTCAAGATGGAGCTACTGGTAGATGGTGTTTAAGGAAAACACAAGTGCACACATGCTCTATGAGATGGGGAAGGCCCCTGGAAGATCTGGGTAATTTTATACCTGAAAGTCGAGTCGAGTCCACTAAGCAACCTTCACACAGGGCCCCGCCTCCAACGCTGTATCCAGTTCTCTTTATACATCCATGGTCAGTCCCCTCCTGTTCATGGACAGACGGGTTTAACTCTTGAATGCTGTTATTCTTTTATTCAATATTTGTTACACTTTAACAATTACATAGTTTCCATTTTTGATAGAAGCTTTTGAGAGTGAAACATGCAGAATAGTACTAAACTAACAAAAAATGACGTTACTGTTGTCAAAATAGTTTAATTGATTAGTGGTACATTTCCTGTCTTAAACGTATTGGGATAACTAAAGCAAACACATGAAGTTATATACACACATACTAAAACACCATAGTAATTGTCATTTGACAAATTCTGAACTACATTTTAGTAGAGATCGGAGTCTACAGTGGGATTAAAGCTGATGCCAGCTAGTGTCTGTGTGACTGGCTAAGAGGTGAGTTATGATGGCTAATATTGGGTGGATGTTTATCCAAGTGGTCTTTACAGGGTCAACGGTCTGCTTGAGTGGTCTGTAGTCTTATCTTCATTGTAGGATGCAGGATGGAAATGGTAAATGGACTGATTTATATAGCGCTTTTCCAATCTTTGTGATCACTCAAAGCGCTTTACAACATGTCAGCATTCACACATTCACACACATTCATACAGATTCAGAGGCTACAAGGTGCCACATGCTCATCAGAGATAACTATACACACACACTCACTGTTGGCCATCGGGGGCAATTTGGGGTTCAGTATCTTGCCCAAGGACACTTTGACATGCTGACTACAGAGGCCAGGGATCGAACCTCCTCCTGAGCCACAGCCGCCCCATGTAGTAAATCCATGATGTTTTGTTGTAGCTTGAAGGTTGTACTTTCTGCATATGAAGCATTCAGGGACTGTTCTCGACACCAGCCATTACACATTGCACCTTTAAAGGAGTCAAGTCTCAAGTAGGTCAAGTCTCACATCCTTACTTTTGTGACTTAACTCAAGTCTCCAGCTCTGGTTCAGACTGAATGTGACGCACAATTTCACCTCCATATATTCAGGAATTTGACTGCTGTGTTTTGTGTATCCCTTAACTGACAGGACAAAAGATCGTGATGTGTCAATGTATGTGTGAGAGAGATCGATCAGACGGACTGATTTTGCCAGGAACTCTTGTTTTATCAGTTTTTTTCCTGCTCTGTTGGGATTTTTCAAAGGTCTGGAAATGTCTACCACAGATATGTCCTTCAACAGTCCATTATTTCTAATAGGAAAATAACAGTTTTGTCTACCAGAGCTAAATATAGACACTGAAATACTGGAGGGTGCTTCGGTAACGGTGTATACCAGGATGACGCTTATATCCTTTACCTCATGGATGTATAAAGAAAGAGTGGATACGGCATTGACTGTTAGGTAAACTGATGTTAAAAAATGTGACTTTAAAGAACAGCATATATCGAGCTATATTCTAGAGTCAAAACAAAGTCATATAGTCATAAAAGTGATTAGTTGATCGGCTGAAAATAAATCAAACAAGTTTTATAGTGACAAACAAACTGAAACCTTATTGCTGGAGGTCGTAATTACGACAATAACAGCAGCAGAGGCAATAACAACAATTGTACAGGTAAACTTGCAATAATTGCTTTTCATTTGGTCCAGCGAGGCATGACAACTACTATATAGTCCACGTCCCGGCTCGCATCTCATTTATTATTTTACAACCTAATTTTGAATTGTTTGGTCAGGGTTTTGTTGCCAACATCACAACATAAATGTCCTCAGCTTTACATTATTCATGTTCGAGTGTGCAGAGTGGTCTCAATAATACAAACATATCAACAATACATCTGAGACAAATTCTTTCTAAGTAACTTGGAGTTGAGGAAAACGTTGTTTCCGACTCATCTTCATCTCAGCATCTTTGGCATTTATCACCATCAACAACAACAAGGGCTGGTTTTGTTCTGCTGTGTGACTGAGCCCACTGTGCAGCTATATTTAGTTTGCCAGCCTGCTCCATAAAAACAGACCTAATGATGAAACTAGGGCAGCCCATAGTGACAGAGCCCCTTGCAACCTGAAGCAATGATCTCCAAAGACCTTGATGTTAATAACAACCCCAAGAAGCTGCAAAATTCATTTTCCAACAACATATTCTGCTGTGGAAGATAAAATGAACACCAGAATCCCTTTTCTGCAGTAAGCAGAAGGTTAATCTTAAGATTTGATCTTTTCTTAATTGAGTCTTTGAAATGTACAAGACAGATTGATGATTTATGGCTGCAGGAAGGCAACGAGTTAGTATGCAAACACACCAAAGAGTTGTAAGGGTTATTACGCACGTCTGGCTGCCATCTGTGTTTTGAAAATGAGGGAGTTAAGTATGAGCTATGGGTCCAATATATAAAAAAAAGCAATTTAAGATATATAAAAAATAATCTATCTATATCTATATATCTATAAATAGATATATCAATATCTATAGATATATCGATATAGATAGATATAGATATATTTATATAGATATATTTATATAGATATATCTATATATATATAGATATCTATATCTATATATGTAGATATAGATAATATATTTGCCATATATAATCTATACATAGCAAATCAAAAGCAACTTAATATAACCTTAACATATTCAAATATTTGAAAAATTAAGGAAAGTGGAAGGCACGACCTCCACAGAGGTTGAGATGGAGTCTAAAGACACTGAGCGCTCGTGGATTGCTGTAATGAATATTTAACCAGAGGGAAATCAGGATCCTTTAATGAAACCAGCCTGTTACATAACTACTGTGGAGGAATACTCAATCACTTACTTATCATCTTACACTCGTATTTACATTTGCACACGTTTCCACAGAGACATAAATCCAGGCTGAGGAAGAGCGTTTGTAAGAATTATACTGTATGTATGTAAGCACACACACACACACACACACACACAAATCTACAGCATCCCAGTTGCACAGTGAAATGCTGTTTAATGACCATTCTGACATTTAAATTCCTTCTGTTTATATATTCGTGGCCCTTTCTAAGCACTCTGTACGTTACTCCGTGACTCTGTACATTAGTAACTCGACATGATTCTAATCAGAGGGTAATGAGTGTTAAGGTTACAGGACAACTAAAAACCATCTTGTGGGAAACAATGCTAACATTAGCAAGCTAGCAGCACTACCCTAATGCTGCCTAATGGAAACAGTGCTAACAATAGCCAGTTAAATAGCTATTTTCTGAGTGACCTTCCTCCCAAATGCTGAAAGTAAAATTCAAAAAACAAAACACATGCACCAGGCCTGAATTTTACATAGATTATAGTTTATTTTTTGTTTTTTAAATGTGTAAAGTTGGCTTTCCCTGCAACATTTCACTCCAAGGATTTCGACTATCTTTCTTTTCGCCTGCTTCTCTAATCGTTTCCTCCATCCATCCTCACCTCATGCATGCCTCCATTTATCTCTCTCTCCGTCCATCTGTGTCTCATGGATCAGGAATAAAGCATAATGTCAGGGATGATGAAGATGTCATGTTGCAGGCTTATCGCTGCGTCCTTGATTCCACAGATGACTTGATGATTTGTTATTAACAAGGTTGCCTGGAGCTGCCTACGCTCCGCGTCACCTTCCATCTCAAGACGAGTCTTAATTTTAACACTGGGGGAAATAAAAAAACTCAGCCGTTTGTGTTTATGATGAAATATCCCATATCTGCCTCTTATTGTTTTTCCACATTCTCTATTATTAAAATTTGTATTCCAAGAGATGACATTTCAAAAGATTTTTGGACTAGCTGTTGCATTTGCAGCAGATGCTTTTCTCACTAATTAACGTCAGCGAAGACTATCTGACATTCCCTCACCAAGAGCAACAAAAACACAATCTTTTCCCATACGCACAGAACGAGATAGCAAGTTATTGCCGCTGTTCATATCTCGCTAATTGGCTTATCCCAAATGGAAGGGTAGGGATGGAAGGAAAAAGGCAAGGGGGGGAAAGAGAAAATGAGAAGGACATTGGGACCAATTTGCAATCTTTTCTCATCATTAACTGATAGCTGGGACGGGTCATTAGCTGAGTCCTTCCTGTACGCTGGTGTCATGGTGCAGAATGAGAAACAACTGCTGAAGGTGGCAGATGGCAGAATAAAGAGTCCATAAATAGACGTCCAAGAGGGGAAATGGAAGATGATTCAGCTCATGCCCTATTTTATAAATAGGGGCGGGTAGAAGTTGTCAAAACAAATAAACTGCTATTAACCATTTAGATAAACTCCCATGTGGTGGTCAAGCAAATACATGTTTTCATTCCTTAAAAGTCAGATGCCTTTTGCAACTTTTCTACCTCAGCCAAGGTTAACTTAAACTTTTTTTTTTTTTTTCTCATTTCAACTTGTTTCTCACAAGTACGGTCCTATCAATACACATAGTGAAATGTGTCAAGGAGTACACATAATTACAGTTTAAAAAGAAACAAAACATTAGAGTCAAAGGATTTGAAATGTGTTAACCTGACAACCCCTCCTTCCACCCAACCGTGGGACACTGAGGTAAATAAGCTGAAGCAAAATATATTATATTTCCATTTCATCTTTTTTGCAAGTTGTGAACAAGTAGTTGAAATTTTGGGAATCAAATGAATGTTTCCATCAGCTACATTTATGTAAATGTGTTCAAGACAAGATGACATAATATAGCACCGGTAACTCTGATACATCCTTTTACTGCTGATCCCCCCTAAGATTAGCCTGATAATCAGACTGAAATTCCATTTTGTTTCACTTTATCACTCAGTCAGACATCATGTTCGTGTTTTTGTGTTTGTCACTTTGGCATAGCTAATCACTAATGGTGTGTTCACACCTAACACGACGTGAATAGACTATTCGCGTCACTCAAGCAAGACATTTGTGTGATGCTGTGTCACGAAAGCTTCATCATTGAGATACTCCTGACGACACTGACGTCCTGACGTTGTTGAATCAGAAATGGAGGGATATTTGTTGTTGATATTGTCTGTGGGCACCTCACATCAATAATCACAAATCCTAAATATCGGTGAGTTTATCTAATTTTTTAATTACACAGAATGTAGATATGTCGCTGCCGTATTTTTGCCTAATTAAGATGACGTTATTTTGATGCAAACAGCAACTGAAAAAGGATTTTTATCAAAAACAACATACATGTTTTAAAAAAACAACAAGTGGCCTAAATTCAACTACAAAATACGTTGCCTTTAAGTGCCCTCCAGAATGACACGTATTTTCTGATCTGATGCCCTATCGGCAGGATGACATCATTTGTCTGTGTCTTCCAAAACTATAACAAATCACTGCTGCAAAACTAAATGTATGTATAACAGGGTTGTGGTCAAGGTTTGGTAGGGGTCTGGGAAAGATCATGGTTAAAATAAGTACTTTGTTACGGTTAGAAAAACATATGGTTTGGTTAAAATGACAACATTGTCATGGTTAAAAGAAACCAACACTGACTTTGTGGTTCTATAATGACGTCACCCGAGTTCTTCCTTTGCTTTTAACGGACAGTAATAACTCCTGTGGCTGCCAGTCACTTTGACATGAGCATGTCAGTTTCATTTTAGGGTTCAGATTTTTCATTCGTTTGCAGTCAACACTAGCTTTCTTGAGTTCTTGCGGTTCTGTGTGAACAACAAACTCACGAGGATATCTGAGAAGAGTAAACAGAACCTTCTGTCAGCGTGGACATGTCCCGACCTTTTGGTGGCTTCACGCTTCATTGCCTTCCCCCGGTCAGAGCAGACGCATGTTGCCAGCCTGCCCATTAGACCTGTTTAGCCTCATCGCGCGGCTTTGCTTCCCACTCTTTTTAATTCTATTTCTGTGCGTTGGCCAAAACACAAAGAGCGCGCCAGTTTGCTGAGATGCTGTCCAGGATGCTCGGATGCAACAGAGTGCGGCAGCTTGCCAACCAAGCCAAGAAAAGCAAAAGCACAGGAGGGATTTAGTCAAGTGCTCATTTAAATATGAGCGAGCAACAGACTGTGGAATTTGAATGAGATTAGAAAGGGAGACGGGGTAGGATGAATTTCAATTTGAGAGCATTACATGTATTCTCTCTTCGTCTCCGTCTCTCCCCTGCCCCACCCTCCTTCCTCTCAGAGGTGAGATAATGACTCCCAACAATGAGCAGGAGGAAGGAAGTTGGCAGCGAAGCCCAATGGTTATTATGGCACGACTGCTCCTCCCCTCTTATTTATCTGTGTACACACACAAACACATGCACACACACCAGTAAACACTTGTGAACATGACTACACACACACACACACACACACAGAGCATCTCACAGCAGCTCCACTGCAGTGGTACGCATTGCACCTCTAAAACCTCAGCAGATCACAACACCTCTTAGCATATATATTGTGTGTATGGTGGTGGTGATTTGTGTGTGAGTGTGTGTGTGTGTAGGGGGGGGGGGTTGCCTAATGCAGCTTTAAAGATAGCAGCAGGTTGATGGAAGACACTGAAGGAGGGAGAAAGAGGCAGATGGAGAAAAAACAGCAAGTGACGGGAAAAAAGAGCAAGGAGGGCGAGTGAGGAGGGTGGGAGGAGAGAGGGAGGAGAGAGAGAGAGTAAAGAGGGAGGAGAGATTTATCCAACAGCACTGGTGAGACAGAAGTTTCCTCCCTGCGCTTCACACACAACCGGGACAGAAGATTGCACACACACACCTACATACAGGTGAGACAACTCTTCTTCTTCTTCTTCTTCTTCTCCTTCTTCTCTGTATTTTTTTAAACCTTTTTGCATGCTGCATTATGAGCCTGGCATTCATGTTTGTGAAGGTTAACGCAGAGCGATGAACTTAGCCTCAAGTTGTGAGTGTGCAGGCACGCAGCCTAAACACCGGGGCATCAGTGGGGGTTTTGTTGTGTCCTGAGGGACAAATGTCAACAAAAGAGTCCAGAATGTGTCTTGTCCATCCCAGTGGAAGAGTGTCATCCTCCAGATGAACTATTAACACAAAAAGGGGATGTAAGTGTTGCTGTAATATTAATGAATCCTTTCATTAAGTGATGCATGCTGTATGAGTGCTGGTGGCAAAGCGCTATACTGTGTGTGTGTGTGTGTGTGTGTGTGTGTGTGTCTGTGTCTGTGCACGTTCAGCAGTCGTGCCACGTCTGAGCATCGTGCATTATTTATTAGCAGTGATCTCCAGAAACAGCGATACCTCAAAGCGGGCCGAGTGCGCAATGTACATGTAAAGTGTTAATACCATATGTGAAAGCTGGATTGATATTATGTGCCGTGTGAGTGTAGAGCAAAAGGACAACCTGCATCTTTTATACAGCATGTTTCAGCTCTGCCACACTTGCTTTGTCTTTTTGTAACATCTTGCCACAATAGGTTGCAGTGTATGCATGGATGTCCTATGGTTTATTTATTTCTCATTATCTGCGGTGGAGATATTGGAGAGCCCCGTGGCAGCAGGAGGCTGTGAATAACACAGAGGTGACGAGATCCCTCTTATCTTACGATGGCTTTCCCACACTGAGGAGGTGACTCCTTTTGTCTGCAGACACAGTATCTTAATCCCCATCGCTGTAACGCAGAGCTGCTGCAGGCAACGGATTCATCATCTGGCTTAATGTGTGTGCAGATTACACATTTGGAAACGGGCATATGCTTGTGTTATTTACAGCATCTGTGTGTGTGTTTGTGTGGCTGCGTCCAACTGTTTCTGCCCTGTTTTATTGAAGACTGAAGGCGGCTCCTGATGTGGCAAGAGCAAACAAAGAAAGCAGCAGTTAGAAGATAGTTACTTTGGCTCGTATCTAGATCGCACAATATCATACAAACACACACTTGCGGCACATACACACTTTAATGGCAAGTAAGGGAATGCTCCAGTAAAAATAAGCCCCTGTAGGTTTGGAAGGTGCTTCTGAAAAGTTTTGAGCTTGCTGCCTCGACAAAGATTATAGCTTGGGTTTACAGTTGAATGAATTCCAATGGTGAAAATATTTCTCAAACCACTCCTGCAGGGTATTCCACTCCTTTGCTCTGTTTTTATTTTTTTTATTTTTGCCAAGTATGGATGAATACACAACTTACATTTGTCACTAGTGTAGTTAGCTAGCATTTGATGTTCATGGCCAATGTAAAGCTGAAAATAGAAGCCCGGTCTTATTCCCAGGGCTTTAAATACCAATGTTTTATCACAGCCATCAGCGTCTGATACCGACGCACAAGGCACCCTTTAGCGTCTGTATGAGACGCAACGGGCTTTCAAGTAACTACAATGTAAACCCTTCTGCAGCAATATTAGACGCTCAGAGCGAGTGCTCCGAAAGTCAGGAGACGTAGTAACTTTACGGATATGAGTCAAACAAACACATCAGTCTTACCCAGTAGACCACAGTTTGTGTCCTGTGTGAAACCAAAACGCAACGTGGATTTAGTTTAAGTGATGTAACGTAGCAGAAAACATACTTATTTTAACCCAAATCAGAGGCACGGAAGCAATGGCACAAGGCAACAAAGACAAGCTGGCAACTGACTGGGAAAAAGGGGACGGTATACTGCCGGTGAGCAGGTGAATGAGTGAGGTGACTGCGACCAAATAGGTCTGAATGCATCTTGTGGACAGGTGGATGATGGCAAGGAAGGAGCCTGGGGGTTTGTAGCTGGAGGGATGTGACTCATTCGCTGATGATTTATATTGCTGATTGATATTTATGGAGGAAAAGCAACACGTCTCTTCACCTAAGCAAACATGTGGCCAAGAAGGTCCATTTACTATCTACAAACTCGATACACTAGGCTCAAAACACGGTGTATTCCTTTAAATGATGCAAGTGACAGAATGTGAGAAGAAAGCACCACACTGCCTTTGCTCATGCTACGGCCACCTTGCACACATCCTATCAAACCAAACAGGGCAGAGACCCTACTCAGATATTCAGGACCAAAATCCCCTAGAAAAAGTTACTGTCAGTTAGTCAGTCTCTTTTGTTTCATGATATAGCTTTTTAGTAGCCTTGTAAGGGTTTCTGATGCGAATGTACAGGGCTGTACAGTCATTTTAAGCAGCTGTTTAAAAAACAGCAGCCTTCTTTTGTTTCATGCAGCAATTTATTTTAAGTCCGGTTTTCCCACAACGTTTACGTACCACACAAAGTCTCCCTCGGCCTCATTCAGTACTCCGATGCCTAGTTATTCCCATTAACAAATGCATAACAATGCAGACCGAATGCTTTTCAGCGTTGCTGAACAGGATGTACTGCATTGCAGAACATCACTAGACCACCAGCTTACCAGTTACCATTTAAAGGTAACCTACAGAAACGCAAAGCATTCACCAAAGAAAAAATAAATAATTGTGACTACTGCATCACGTAATTATTGACTGAACATAATTACACACTCCGTATATCATGGTACTGAGACATGTATCTCGTAATTACCGGGGGGTCCGAGGGGGGAGCATAATGACAAAATAGCATCTCAAATTTATTTCTGTGGTAAAGTCAACGCACTTCCATAGTAAGCAAATGGTTTTAAAAAGTGACAGAGAGCCGATGCGGGGAGGGTAAAATGTAAACTACATTTTGCACCAGAGTCTAGTCTCGCCGGTATTCTGAACAAGACTCCAGAGTGAGGCAGGAGCAACTAATTACATGAACGACCTTGTATAAATCAGCAGATGATAGCAGTGGGTTGATCTTTGGAATACTTTGAAGCTTCAGATACAATTGCTGCACAACAGTTGTAAAGTGTACATACGACGGTTTGTTAGCCACAGGCAATACTTTGTTGCAGATTGCGGATCATTTTCAAAGATTTAGAAGGATATTATACATCGGACATCTTGACCATGCACCGAGTCCGCACACAATGCTGTTGCCATTGTAATTACGAGGCTGGTGCTGTAACAGTACAACTGGCAGTATGTTCCAAATCAAACTATATATGTGGGCCATTTGCAAAGGCAGTTAAACTGCTGTTGAATACACCTCTGCAAGCAACGACCAGAAAACTCAAAGCAGATGGAGGTCTGTTTGTTCTGAGCCAGCCCTCGAAACCACAACCTGCATCCCACACAAACAAAACAGAATGCGACCAACCACGTGAGATTATTGACCGACTGCAGGCGAGCGTGTTGTGGAACAGCGAGCACAACTGTGTGAAAACAGAGTAGGCTATGATGCAAGAGATGCAGTCAGATTATTTTTAAGCATTCACTCCACACCTCGAGGTTCGGATTTCTGTTATGAACAAGTCATAAAATAAGCCCTGAGCAGAAAAACATGACAGGATGGCAGCAGAGGACGTCTTTGAGTTCTACAGGGAGTCACCATGTGATAATCCCTCTGTTGCTGCACTTATCTGTCTCCTGCAACATCCTGAAAATCACACACAGTTCTTTCCTTCAAACCAAACCCCGAACCCTCTCCTCTGTACCAAAACGTTACCTTCACTTAAACCTCTCTCCAGTCCCAAGAAGAAAAATCCTTCAGGGGATTTTTCTACTCTACATGTTTTCATGCGACACCGTGCAGGGATGCTTCTGCTGATGAGAGTGACAGCACTCAATAATAAAAGCACAGAAAGTGAGAACACCTGACTGAACTTGTTTACTGAATTTGGTTTATTACAGAATTATGAATCACTCTGATGATGCAAATCGCTACGGTTGCAGATCACAAACAACTGAATACCGCTCAACCCTGCCTTTACAAGACTGCGCTAAATAGCCGCCGAGTGCAAAGCCGTGGTAACGCTGTGGTCTCTCTCGGGACCTTCGCTCAGAAGCCATCCTTACCGTGACACTACTTTAGAAACAACAAAATTTTGGCGGCAGCTGACGTTACCATTGTTTTACAAGCATGACGGAGAACTCTGGTTGTCTGCAGGTCACGTAAAAATGTGAAAGGTCATATCTTGAGCCAGAGTTTGTCCGTTCTGGGCTACTGAAGAAACTTGGCTGTGCAACACCGAGGACTCCGTGGAAGACGACCTGCTCCCTATGTAGGGAGTCTGAGTAAATGTCTGACAATATTTTATGTTTAGTGCTAATTAGCAAATGTTAGCACGCTCCAATGCAAAAGTTACTGATTCAGTCAGTGACACTAGTGATTCAGTATACTCAGTTCATCTTGAGGATTTAACATTTGTTTGTTCATGTAATTGACACCTCGAAAACAGTGCAGAAGAGAATTATATGAGCAGCAGCGATAAAACCAGATTATTTTTAAGCACTAAATGGATTAACCATGAATAAGTGGATGAATCTGGCTCCGTTCCTCCTGTGATGGATTTCTCCCTGTATGGTTGTTGAATATCTCTGTGAAAGTAAAATGGCGGCTCCAGAAAAAGAGGCTCTTTGATTCTAAGGAACTGACATCGAAATCTGACGTTGATGTTTTAGATCATAAAAAACTTGGCCTGCTGTGAAGGAAAATATCTCAACAGGAAAAAGAGATGTTTGCTGTTTTTTTTAATTTTTCCCGCAATATGCTCACATTTTAATCTAAAACCAACTCCTTGTATGACTGACATTTGTTTATTTGGTCCTCATAATGACACACACAATGAGCGCGGTCTGCTGCCTCGCTCGTCTGTCACTGTAACCCATGTTTCCTGGCAAGACACCAGGATGCCGTTACTCTTTCTCTCTGTTTTCCTCTCTCTGTCTCTCTGTAGTGGTACAGGCTGAATTGACAGGATTGAGAAAGCAAGTCTCTCTGCTCCAGGTTTTCTTTGTACTCAGGCTGTGGCAGGAGAAAGAAGACGTTTACAGGACGGATTAGAGTTCATAGAAATGGATCTTCCTCTGTTGTTTGCTTCAGCTGACAAGCCTGGCTTACACCTCAAAAATCTTCCTTTCATTTTGTATTCCTTCATTCTCTCATTCATCCATGCCATCCATCCGGTCCCCAGGCTGGTCCTGTGGCTACAGTTGAGCAGGCAAGCTGACAGCACGGTGACAAGTGTTGAGGATGGGAGGATGAGAGGGAGGGAGGGAGGAGGGAGGAAGAGGGGGACTAATGACAGGGACAGCAGCAGCAGGGGTCTGTCAATGCACCTCCAGATAACAGCCCCCCCCCCCCCCGACTCTCTTTGATATTGTGTCCCAAGTGACCAGGTCGCTCCATCTCCAGCTTGTAACAGTGAGGTGGGGGTAGGGGTGATTATTAGACACTTGTGCTTTTTTTTTCTTCTTTATCTTTGTGCACTTGTAAAGGGAGGAGGAGGTGGAGGAGAAGCAGAGGAGGGTGGCGTCAGAACTCGCATGGATCAAAAAGCCAAAAGCAGAATTGAAAGAAGATCGGATAATATGAAAGGATGGGAGTGTGAAATTGTTTATTTCAGAGGATTAACAATCTCTACATGATACATTCCACTGTACAAAATGCAGGATAGTGCATCTGCAGGAAGAGCTGCAAGAGGCAACAACATGGAGAGATGTGCATGACCGATCACATGTTTTTCTTGAATTCAGATATGTATTAAATATATGGATTATACAACAGAATCATAAAAAAATAAAAAAATAAATGTAAAACTACACTTGAAATTCAGGTTTTCATATGTGAAATGTCCAAAAACCACACGTGCAGATGTGAAGCACATTTGACATGTTATATTACATTACATTACAAAATATACAATATGTAATAATATACATCCAAGAAGCCTCTTGTACTGTATACTTTTCAGAGATATCCGAGTGCAGCTCTAGGATCTATGCAGCTGAAAGAAAAGTTCTGTTTTTTCCAGATTGGTGTTTTGAATTAACATATGAGCCACAGGGTGAACTGGATGTAAAGCAGTGTGTTTAAAAAAAGAAAAAAGAAAAATTCAATGCTAGCTTTTTTGGATAATATAATGGCCTTTATTTTGTAGCTTCCTCTGAAAGAAACATAGCTTGTGATAAAGTGCATTTGTCTACTATTGCAGAAAACCAAACCCATCAATATGTTCCTCCGTTTTCTTAAGTATCTCGGCAGCTCTGGTTGTTGCTACTCAGCAGGTTGGCAGGTTGTCCGAGCAAGACACTCAACCTCGAATTGATCCCAATGGTAGCTCTGTGCCATCAGTGTCTGTGTGTGTGTGTGTGTGTGTGTGTGTGTGTGTGTGTGTGTGTGTGTGTGTCCGTGCGTGTGTGTGTGTGTGTGTGTGTGTGTGTGTGTGTGATTACTGTGCACTATGGTAACTTAAGGTTCAATGTGTAATTCCGAGCCACCTGCTCCAAAGAAATAGAGGGCAGTATTTCTCTAAACTGGGTCCATACAATCTCTAATGTTTGTATTTTAGTTGTAGTAGTTTGGCATATTTATTGTATTCTAATTTATTCTTTATATTGTGTATTGCATTTACTCCTGTGTAATACCTGTCAGTCAGTCACTCGGCAAGAATACCAAAATATGACCAAACTGCTGAAACTCTGAGAGCCGGTCAGAAAACTCTGCTGTCTTATAATCTCCATGTGATCCATCTGTGTTTACTGAGCACTAATGTTAACTGGGGCTGTAGTCCGTGTAACGTTACGTTAGTTTGTTTATTGGACTAAATCCAAAGTGTCAGAAACTAGAAAACGACTCGTATATTCGTCTCGTCTTCCCGGTGGCGGTGCAGCCAGGAGAGCAGCCGGGGGAGGAGAGAGGTCGGCAGAGCCGGCACTCAGCAGCCACCTCCGTCAGAGTTACAAGCGAGTCAGGCAGCTGTACTTCTTCTCCCTCTGTACTGAGGCAGACTGGAGCTACAGTGACTCACTATCACCTCTAGAGGAACACGTGGTATTACACACAGGACGGAGCGCAGCTAGCTGTTAGCATCATGCTAACTTCAGTAGATATCTCTGCAACACAACACACAGACGTCTTTGACACAACGTCAACACTGTTACCTCTTCACACTCTGTTGATAATGTTAGTTCATTGTTTTAATGTTATAATGTTTGTTCAAATTCTGGCATATCTTACACATTGAACCTTTAATGAACTGGTAGCTTAAACTGCCTTACACACATTTTAATAGTGGTTTGTGCAAGCAGACATGCTGACTGTTATATACACACTTCTAACACATTACAGAGGAACAGATAGTGTGACAGCTGACAGTGTCCTGATTGTTGGTTGGTGGAGGGGACAATAACGGTGTCTGTATGTGTGTTGTCTAAAGCAGTGCGATGTGTGAACAGAAAAAAAAAGGATTTTTTTCAGTGTCAGTAAAAAAAAAAAAGCCAGAGCCAACTTTTAAATCGAACTTTTTTTCACAGTTTGTCCCAGATAAAACATTACAACTGCTGTTTTTATTAAAAAGTTATCCTTTGTAGATCTAATAACCTGGTTTCAAAAACTAAGGCAGTCTAAAGTAAAAAGCATTAAATATTTATAAATAAGAGCCAAAAAAAGGTATTTTAGTTCAGACTCCAGGTGCTCGCTGTCAGTTCTCCTGCCCAGAAACCTCACATTCCTCTGAGCTTTTGCCTGCACACATGCCTGATTATATGAAGTCAGTGGGCATGCACTCTAAAGACAGCAAAATTTACTCCTTCAACACAAGATGACAATCACTCAGTATCGTCCTGTGATTTCAGGCATCCACACTTTTATTTTCTCCCTCTTAAGACATTCTGATAATGGACATAATCATAACACTAGCAGCACTTTGATGTCCATCCTCATTTGAAGTTTACATTTTGATATTAAATTCTAATCACAGGTGTGAACTTTTAAATCCACCTTCCCTCAGAAGCCTGAACTTTGATTTGGCCCTCTCAGCAGGTAGGAGGCCGACTGAGGCAGCTTCAGAACATCAGTCACACCCTGCAGCCTTGATGGAGAACAGAACGGCAGTATTGATCATTATGGAAACCTTCATGTGCTGGGATTTTTCTGTAAGCACATGCTGGTGTGATCTATATTAATGTAATTGTGTATTGCATCAAATTGATTAGAAAAAGTGAAAAAAAGAAATGGGTTTGTGCTCTTTCTGTTCAGCCCTGGGAGGTTTTTGAGTTGGAATCAGTCGCTCGCCCCACTGAGAGAACCAGGTAAAACATATTGATTTTTATTATTTTTGGAACTGGCAACGCTCGATTGATGTGAAAGGCCACAGAAGTCTGCCGGGTGAGGGTGGGTTGTGTGGTTATTATGCGTGTCCCGCAATGTACGGAACCATATCGACTTTTATATCCAACATGTGGTAAATGATGACGGTTTAAGTGTGCTACAGAGTCTTAATGCCAGACTGGCAGCTGTTTGGATGTAGTCTTTTGTCATGGTACAGTATTGTTAAAATCGTATTGAGTAAAATTGATGAGAGCCAACATTTTGACGCACACGTAAGAGGATAATTCTATTTTATTTTTATAGTTTTGGCCATCATTCCTATCAGTAACATTGTACTCATCAAGTTGCTAAAAAAGAAAAGTAGTTAGACGATTAGACAGGTTTTAAAGAAACCCACAGGTTGACCAAGTTTATGTGGAAGAAAGAATTAAGGTGAACCGTGAAATTATTTCTAATGGTGGGTTTTTGCAGCCATTTTTGGTGTGCTCACTTTCAGTTTTACCTCAAAATAAAGTGCTTTAGATGCAAAACAACTGGCTAAGCTATTGGCTTCTTTACAACCAAGTAGGCTTGGGAAATATGACAGTATATACCAAGCAACGGTAGAAATGTGTCCCCCGGTAGAGATTCTGCAATACCGTTTCTAATGCAGTAGCTGTTCTCGCGTGATCTTGTGCATGTCGCAATCTCGCATATCCAGCTGCCTCACAGGGTAGCCTGGTTTGGGCAGACATGAAGGAGGAGAGTGACATTGTAAAATCAGGATGAAAAAGAACTCTGGTTATATGAGCCAGCCAGTGAAATGGAAGATGAGCAAAACCTGAAAGAAAAGTATTTTTCTTTCTTTTGATGTGTTTTCTTTTATATTGCACTTAATGACGTGAAGCTGGTATTTATTTGCACCTGTTACACTTGAAATTATTGTTCTCAGTAACCTTAAAGCTTCCATTTTGAAAGAATTAAAAGAAGAAGTTTTACTTGAGTTTTTTTTTTTAACTCTAATGTGATGCAAATAAAAGAAGAAAATAATCAAATGTGATGAAGTACAGTATGGTTATTTTAAACCATTTATTTATTGAATTTAAGAACAAATACTGTATCATGATTTATATGTCACCGTGATATAAAAGTACATATTCCATGATATAAGATTTTGGCCATATCACCCACCCCTACAACCAAGTTGGCAGCAACTAACTTAGTGAATACATTGTTATGATGAATTAAAACGTTGTTCAAAACTATAAAAATAAGTTAAACAAAAGACTGAATGTAACATTTCTTGGAACATTTGTGTGCTTTTTTATAACTTATTTGAATGACTTGCAAAAATGATTCACGCATTTATATATTTCTAGTGTTTGGAGATCCCCTTTTTTGCACCAATGTTCAGTAAATCATACAAGGAGAAATCCACTGCAGAACATTTTCACCAATGGTAGCAAAAACCTTTTGTTACTGTTGCTATCACAACGCTTTCACTTTAACTGTATAATATGAATCAAGGTCAGACAAGATATTGCTGAAATACATTCTGGGGAAAATGCATAATCACACACACACGTATGCAGAGGTGGGTGGTTGAAGGGAACAAGGTTGAAGGAGAGTGCAGTGTGTTTGGTTATGTTCTCCAGAACATTGGATCTGAAATAAAACAATGACTGTGTGGTTAAAGTGCTGAATTTCACCGTTAACTTTGAGGGTAATTTGTCTAAATTTGAAAAAATATAGAAACTGTAGCCCATTTTTTATACCCTTTAAAGATCTGCAGTAAATTAATTTGTTGCCATTTGGGGGCAGCGGAAACAAGTTGTGAACATTGCTCTGTAACAGTTGGGAGTCGTGTTTGTGTCCACCTGATGAACGTAAGTTATTCACTCTCTTTTAGCTCCGTCGTTGGTCTCTACCAACTTCTGAAGGAAATGTATGTCTCTTTAGCCGCTAGACGTTCCCCAGCTCGTCTAACTATACGTGTCTGCTGTTTGGTGCTAAGCTAGCTGAAAACGACGCTATGAGAGCTGTGAGAGTTAACCAGGCAGTAAAGTTGTTGAGCTGAAACCCACTATAAAGCTCCGTAAAGATGAGGGGAATGGCAGATTCAGGTGATAATTCTCTGTGGATTCATCACAACAAGCGACATTTGATACTTTATTATAAAAATATTGACTATAGCCGCTTTAAAGTAAAAAGTGCTATTAGTGCAACACTGTTCAGCTAATACGGACGTGAACACAAGCTGAAAGTCAGCATTTCAACCTCGCAACACAACCAAAACGTCACTGCCCTAATACTTTCTAACAACGCTGTAGAGTCTAGGAGAGAAAATGTGGATACTTCATCACAATATAACTCCCTGAAATCTCAGTATGAAGCCGTTTGACAGAGAAAGAGGAAAGATTTAGTTTTAATGTGCATTAACATCCTTTTTGATGACATTAAAAAACAAGGAGAGATGGAAAACCATTATCATGAATAAGCACAGAGTCAGTCTCCATGGCCATGGTCTGTGAGGCTTTCTAGGGTTTGTGCTGAAATTCTAACAAAAGTCATTTTCAAAGGCGCTTTTACTTTAGGTGGCAGTGGGAGAGGGGGAAACCGCGGCCCCCACCACTCCCCCCTTTTGTTGTTGGGAGACGGGGGTGGTTGGCCTTGAGCTGGAGCATCACAATGGATGTTTGTCTGAACTCATAAAGCAAAAGATGTTTCATCCTTTGTGTGTGGGTAAACATGAGCATAATGGGGATGTATGCCTTCAGTACATGCCTTTTTGAGCCTGGACACGGACAGGAATGATCTGTAGATGAATCTTATCGACATGGCAGCATTAAGTTTAATATTTGACAAAAACCTTCAGTGAAGTAAAGGATATTTCACATTCTAGTCATAAATGTGCCACTGATGAAAATTGGATTTAACTTTAATTATTAATTAATTAACATGTGTTGTGTTCTTTTAATTTGAAATAGAGACGCATAGAAATGAATTTCAGAAAACTTCTCTTCATATTAACTGTATTTATTCGATGATGATATGGTAGCATTGCAAAAGTCCTCAGCTGAGGACCATGTCACTGTCCACAGACCACATTTAAGTAGTTACTCTGTCTCACAGATCTCTAGTTTACAACATGTTTTATACCCACCGCCTTTCAGGTATAGTCTTCTCCCATTGGTTGGCTGGGGCCAGGTCCTATTGGCCCCTTGTTAGCACTTAGGCCACGCCTCTCAGCGCTTCTCTGCTCCAATCAGATCTTCTGTCACCCTTTTAGGAGGTATACTCTTCCACTTCACAGTTTACAAATATTGCTTCTTATTTCACAGTAGATTGGCCACTAAGTTACTTAATTGAATAACATCTTACATATCACACATTACATCTTAATAAGGACACAATAAGGCACATTGTAACAGTTTACATATTGATTATTCTCACACATGTTGTGCCAAATGTCATTTTTACAATTATTAGATTGCCCGGGGTAACCTCGCTGGGATGACAAGTCTCCGGATCTGCGTCCGAAATCACTCCGTTTCGTGCTCTATGTTGACTGATTTTATTCGAGCACCAAAATTGTCTGCACTGGCATTAGTGCTCTCCAAATTCCAAAAATGAAACAAAAAAAAGTGTGTCCATGTCATGTATACCACATTATACCAACAATCCTGCAAAGCTTTGCACAGCATTTAACAGATTTACAGAAAATTACCATTGCACAACACCTAAAAGTGAAGATACTGGCCACAATAGAGTAGTGTCTGTTATGTAGGGAGTAGTGGATAAGCGAACGACTGTGTCCATGACATATAGACTACTTTCTGCTAACTACCCCTCAAGGCAAAGAGTCCATATTTTCCCATGTTTTTATTTCTAAGTGACTAATGGTGAAAATCATTTCTGAAATTGATCCACTATTGAGCGAGAGCGATGCAGCCTGCAGCCACTAAATGGGCTGCAATGCAGTCCTCCGGGAAATTCCGCGACATCAATGTACGTCCACTAAAAGTGCCCCTGACAGGCTCAGATTATTATTCTAAGTGTCTGATTACATTATGGAAAGGACCCTACGGAGAAATAGGACATTTGTATTTCCCTTTCGCTTGATCCAGTCTGTTTGTAATCATGTCTAACAAAGTCTCGTTCTGACATCTCGCGTCACATGCACATTGTTGAAATCTCAAGAGGTCCAGGGAAGCAGGTGAAACAGCCACTTCAAGAAATCATTTTAATTTGGCTTGAGCAAAGACCTTACAATAGATATCGAACCATGTGGGTTTAAAGAGAGTGTCGTGTTCTTTTAATTTGAAATAGAGATGTGTAGAAATCAATTCCGGAAAACTTGTCTTCAGGTAAACGATATTTATTCGATGATGATGTGATGAGCATTACAAAAGTACACAGCTGCGGTCCGTCCTATTTCACCGTTCCACAGACCACATTAAAGTAGTTACTCTGTCTCACGGATTCACAGGACAAGGCCCGATCTATTGTCTACAACATATTTTATATCCGCCGCCTTTCAGGTATAGTCTTCTCCCGTTGGTTGGCTGGGGCCAGGTCCTATTGGCCCCTCGTTGGCACTTAGGCCACGCCTCTTAGTGCTTCTCTGCTCCGGTCAGATCTTCAGTCACCCTTCTAAGAAGAGGTGTACCCTTACGTTTTTACAGTTTACAATATTACATATTATTTTACAGTATGTTGGTCATTCTTAGGCGTAGTTACTTAATTCAACAACATTTAACATTTCTAAAATAAGGATGAAAATAAGGCGCATAGTAACAATTTAGACATTCAGAATACTTCTAATTAAGGACATAGTAAAGGTACATTGTAACATCATATATATTGATTTTTATTACAAGAGATGCCAAAATCTTTTTTAGACCGTTATTGGCTTCTTAATCACACTTAATTAGAGCACTAGTAAGTTGATAAAAAAATATGTGTATGTCTACTACACTGTGCGTGTGGGTGCACAGCTACTGTATGCAGCTAGCTAAACTTCACCTCCAAGAAAGGTTGAAGACCGCAGTTGGCCTAAGTTATTATTTTAGTAAACATCAAGAGTATAAGTAAAAAGAGGATGTTGAAGCAAGCTAGCCTAGAGAGGGTGGTCGAACTCAGTTTGTTTGCAGTCAGAACTCGATCAACCCTTTTGGCAACTAGGCCACGCTTATACAGATAATCCAATAAATCTCCCTGATGCATCCTCTGAAGAACAATTGTAGTGCGAGTGTGTGGCAGTATGCAACCAAAATCTTGAGGCGGCAAGTCTTCCAATAGGATGCATCGGGACAGTTTTCTAGTTGGAGACTCGCTGGAGCTGTATATTTTATTCATTTAATGAATGCTGGTACATTAATCATTGAAATGCAACAAAAACAATTAACAATACATGTTGCTAGTGCTCCATAATGAAGATGGGGAAAAAAATGAGGAGGAAGCATTTTCCAAACATTGTCTGAACCATATAATAAATGTGCCACAAAACCAAAACAATTAGCTAAAATAGGCTAAAAAGCTGCAGAGTTGGCATAAAATCTCTATGGTTTTGAACCTGCGAGCACCAAACAAAGTCAACTCCAATCACAGTGGAATTGTGCTCTAACTCCATTCTTAGTACCTGGGAGACAAATTCAGGAGCTCCTGGTTGAAGGTTAAATGTCCCCCTGCGACAGTACGATGATGATGCTGCTGCGTGCGCACTGCAGCAGGAGGACATATGAAAACATATTAGCAGGTTCTGAGAGCAGACGTAAAGGTAATAAAAACTAGTGATCCCCAGGCAGCCGGTGAGAGTCGGAGAGCGGTGGTTGTGCTTCAGTCTGAGGGCTAATGTGTTTGTTATCACCTCGAGCAGATGGCCCAGCAGTGAGGAGAGATCCACAAACACATTGTCACACATGCATAAGAAACCTACACACACCCAACACAAGGCCACACACACACACACACACACACACACACTTTTAATTAGTACGCACACACATTTTTTCAGATACAGACAACAAACAGCAACCTACGCAGCTACACACATTCCCACCCACACAACAAACTTATATAGGACACACACACACACACACACACATTTACTGTACATCCACTCCCCCTTAAATAACAGCAACGTAGCCAAACAACTTCCCACGTCTTCACGCTCTATTCTAAATCCACTCACAAGAATTCTTTCCCATATTTGTTTACGGCTTATTCTCTCAACGTCTACTTTCTCTCTTTCCTCGCCTTCCATTTCCTCTTCCTCCTTCCATCCCGCTTTTCATTCCCATCTCAATCATCAGTTATTGATTTGTTTCCAGGGAGGAGAAATCAGCCTTTCTCCTTCCTCTATGTTTAATCTTACAGCAGGGCAGATCTCGGCAGAGCCACAACCTGAGATGAAGTGGAAGCACTTATTCAACTGATAAAAGTGTGGAATAGAGAGGGAGCCTGTAAAATAATGAACCTGCCAATGTTAGGCGATCTCCAGTGGAACCAGAAACACACAAAGACGACCACGGGGATGTGCAAATGTGGTTTTCCATATTTTTGCATTTTAACTTCAATTTAAAAGTTAGATGTAGCTTCAGGGGTTGAGAAACGACGATGCTTGAGTTTGTGAGGCTCTTTCACAATCCATCGTATGATTTGAAAAATGTATGAAGGTTAATCTGAAAACAGGGCTGGTTTTTGAAATTCTTGAGGCTGACCTTTTGGAGACAAAAGGGGAGTTCAGCTGACAGGTTTCTGCCAGGGTGAAAACACACAAATTACTGATGGTGTGTTCAGACACGGGCCTCTCTGTCTCTACCTTGCACCCTCTGTCTTTCTTTTAGAAGGGCACATCAATCCAAAGCCTGAGCAGACTGACTCAGAGTGTCAAACACTGCTATAATCACAGTGGCAGAGATTGTATAGATACTGGAGATCAGATGACAGCGTTTGATGGCTGAAATAATTACCCAGCTGTCGAGGGAGAGACGACTGTTGCATGATGAAAAGAGTAGAATATGATACCTGATCCATGGCTTATGCTATAGTACCATCATTATGTCTCTTCAACACCTTACAAACAAGGAGGTCTGCTTTAAAGATCCTGGTGTATTTCCCATAAATATGGCCATTGTGGCCCTATGTGCCAACTTCGCTCACAGCTCCACCCTTCACGTCATGTGTGGCAAACACACACACCAGCTGCCCTAGGCTGCTCCTTAAGGCATCACTCAACAAAGCTGTGAGGAGTCACCCGTCCATGCACAGTGAGTGCTCGCAAAGAGCTTACAATGACAAGAGATGACAGTAACGTTCTTTTTGCGCAACAGCACGGCCGCCATTTTGGACTATATGCTGCCACTGAATAATATGAAAGTAAAAGCATACAGCATCAGTTATAGTCAGTCATGAATAAACGCAAGCAGTGTTCTTCAACTTACTGCTCAAATTATCAGAGTAGGAATCCAGAGCTAGCCTTTCATAGGTTTCCCAGCAATCCCAGATGAAAAGATGAAATATATTATCCTTTCACAAACTAACATTATTGGATCTGGCATAGACCTCTTTTGTGATTGCCTTGAAAATACCCTTTCCTTGACAAACGATTATTCAGTTTGATAATTCAGTTCAAAATACACCTGCCAAATGTCCCATAATGTTATTTAAACTGTCTATGTAATCCTACTTCTTGGTTCGGTCTATTAATGTTACTTTAGCGGACACAATCACCTTGAGCTCACAGCACATTTACTGGGTGAAAGATATACAAACACGTCGTTTGTAATAAAATAATCCTCCCCAGCTCCGATCTCCTCAAACCATTGAATTCTAAACTAAAATATAAAAAATGCAAAAGGCATTTGGATCATATAGTATACACATTTTTATTACATTTCATGCCTATATAATAGAGTGCTGCAGTATTTAGTCCTAAAACCCGGAAATGAGTCTCAAAGTCAATGGGTTCTTTTTTTAATGGGGTTTTGGTTAGCGGCGTGGGATAATGTTTTCTTCTAATCACTGTGACATTACCTGAGGATTGTGACTGAAACACAAACAAGCCAGTGCATTGTCCCCCTTTACCAGAGTGATAATAGGCACAACCAAACCTTTTTCTAGCGTTGACACAGCGCTGTGGAGATACGCCCACCTAATGTGTGTAGTCTTCATCTTAGTATTTCGGGCCAAAAATAAACAAACCAAAAAATAATCATCCTGAGACCCTGAAAGCACCTTTTTAAAAGCTCAAACAGTGTTGACAGCCGAGGACACTAAACAAATAAATGTGCTACTGATGAGACGAGCCGTCATATCCTCCTCTGCTGCTTGTTCTCTATTATTTTCCACTTCTGCCTCCACTGGTCCCAAATCCTGCATTGGGAGAGACACTCTCTTAGCTATGAAAATATTGCACAGCCCAGCTGCTGCCCGATGGTGCATGCCCTCTCTGGCTCCATCCTGATTCCACCGTGCGGGCAGTGGAATCAAAACAAAAAAGAAGGCATTTGAATGTCTTTGTGCAGTAACTATGAGTCATCCCATAAACTTACTATCTGATAACTTTAACCAGTTTAAGGCTAGGCTAAAACAAACAGGGAGTGGGCATGTCTGCATATTTAATTAGATACTTAACTGAATATCAATTAGTTAATAATAAAGCCTTTCTTTAAAAAAATAAGGGGACTCGTATTAGATGGTGCCTGGATGTGCCATCAATAAATCGACTGCATTTATATAGTGCTTTTCTGGTCTTTGCCAGGTCAAAGCAAGGACCAGAGTCTTTACAACACAAGTCAGCCTTCACTGATTCACATACACACACTCATACAGAGTCAGAGGTGCCACCTGCTCATCAGGAGTGATAAACATTCACACTCACACACTTAGCTAATGTGTTGGGAACACTTCCCTGTCAGCTCGCTCTCACTGGCTAGTGCGTGTTTCTCCTCAGTCTTCCACTGTTCCTTTCAAACTACAGGTTTTGGAAACCCCTCACACTACTGGATCATTTAGGCAGAGCTGCTCTAAGTCTGCTCAAGCCTCTGGGAAGGAGCACGAAGAAGCTGCTGGGCAAAAGGAGCCTGGGCTGGGAGGCTCATGGGGATTGTAGCTCTCACCCATATAAGCAGTGAGAGACTGGATGATGGATGGATGGAGATGAATACTTATCAGCAATTAATAATATAATTAATGAGTCAAATTAGTTTATATAATCTGTTTCACTTTTTTTTTTAAAGTTGGACTAATACGTTCATTTTACATAATGAACGTGACTCAGGAGGTGGAGTGGTCGTCCACCAGTCAGAAGGTCGGTGGTTCAATCCCCGGACTCTGCAGTCAGCATGTCAAAGTGTCCTTGGGCAAGATACTGAACCCCAAATTGCTCCGTATGGCCAACGGTGTGTGAGTGTGTGTGAATAGTTATCACTGGTGAATGTGTGAATGCTGATGTGTTGTAAAGTGCTTTGAGTGATTGCTAAGATTGGAAAAGCACTTTACTGTATAAATGCAGTCCATTTACCATCACCAGTTACTTGTGAGTAGGGGGGTCAACTATGAATTTAACACTAAACACAATGCTAGATTATTACATTAATAATGAATCAATGTTTTGTATAATTGACTTAACAACCTCAGTCAGCTCCAGCTTCTTGATTGATTGATGAAGAAGTGTCTGCGCTTAATGATCAATTCGGATGAATCCGCGGAGCCTGGAGAGCATCACTAGTCTGTGATACTGTTCGGCATGATTAGCATGATTTTACCATGTTTCATTTTTAATCATGGCCACTTTGGTCCACTCTAAAATATATCTAAACTGCCATGGAATTGTGTAGATATTCATGTCTCCCTCAGGGTGAATTGTAAAAACTTTGGTGATCCCTCATCTTTTCATTTAGTGCCATCATCAGGTCAAAATTGTCATTTGTCCAATACTTTGGTTTATGTCCAAATCCCTGCAAAACTAATGACATTCCCACCAGTCTCAGCTGTACTTTGTGTTTAGTGCTAATTAGCAAATATTAGCATGCTAATACTAAATGAAAAAAGGAAGGTTGACGAGGATCACATTTCATCTAGTGTTTTTCTTAAATTAAGTTTTCGTTGCGGGGACATCCTGAGAAATTCGAATCCACTTGGGGTCCGATCATACTATACTTCGGCAAATTGAAGAATCTCTACAGATTAATATTACCAGCCTGCATTTTATTAATTTATTTTGTACATACTCCTTGAGTTATTAATACTTTTTTCTGATTATTCCGACACCACATGAATGCAGCACAAACGCCCAATCTGGCAATGTTAACGAAAGTGAAAGATAATTTGTGTATGCACCCCGTGATTCACATCGGCTTCAAAGTGTAATGGCTTCTTTCTTCCATGCTACACCCTTCCACCAAGTTCCAGTAAAATTGGGCCATTAGTTTTTCAATAATCCTGCTGACAGACAAACAAACTGAGACGTAAACAGTAAATATTGTCTATTGCAACACAATGTGACCAATCTTGAATATAATACTACTCATTTAGAATAGTGTTTGTATAGAAGAAGTAAGACACAAGACAGTGGCTAGGCAAATTAATAAAAAAAAGCCCCACATTGTACTTTTTCTACTCACATGGACTAATTCTGCTCCACTCTTTTCTATTCAGCCCAGTTCTGTTGCTCCTCTCTGTGCTTAACTCCCATGGGTGCTCATTATGGAAGAGGCTTGTTTGATCTATTCTTTCATTGCTGTTTGAACCTGAAGCATCAAACTCTCTAAGGAGTACAGTCTGTCGACATGACTGGTTAAAGCTGCTGCCATTACACAGACAAACAAACCCTATTTCTCAGTGGAAGCTGCCATTATACTAACCTGCCCAACTGCTGCATTGTCAATTGTGTTGTCTTTTTTTTAAAGTGTGCATAGATTCATAAAGGAAAATGATAATATCTGCATCGAGCTGGTGCTGCAGCGTCTTGGATCCCTGTCTCTGCTGCAGCGGGACAAGTAATCACACAAAAACAATCAGTTGTGCCTCAGTGCCTTAAGAACAATTACACGCTATAATTAGTTTCCATTTAAAGAGGTTGATTTAGTATAAACATACAAGAAGAACATTTAGTTTCAAGAGTAAATAACTTCAAGGCTTTGATGCATTGCGACTGTGGAAATAGATGTAGTGCACAATAAAGACAAAAAATATACAAACTACAACACGTTAGAGAGTACATGTAATATTACATTGGTCCGATATGTTTCATCATTCAGTGATGATGTACTCAGAATCAGAGAGCGGATTTAAATAAAAAAGAAAAATCGTTTTGACAATATATATCGTCATATTGCCCAGAGCCATGAAAACTTGTGTTTTTGCTTTTTACTTTATGTACTCTAGCTTTGTATAAATAAAGCTCTCGTTTTGTTAAACACTAAGCCATCTTCTGAGTTTGGGTCCTTCCCTTTACCTCATCTCACACACATGCATGTTTTCTGTCCAACAATTTCGGTTTCCAACATAAATAAAACCAAAAAAACAATTATATGTTGGATGGAATTACCATACCATGAATCTTATATAAATGATTGTATGTCTAAGAAAAAGAAGCTAGATTTGCTGTTTTTCCCCTCTGGAGGATGTTAGTTGGGTGCTTGGTTGTACTAAAGAGCGTTACTTTGACACCAGAGACAGCACCAACAGTCTCCACTGGTTCCTTGTAACCAGGAAGTGACTTTCACCGATCTGCAACCATTTCTTTCTCCCAGGAATCCTGCACAATTTTTTCTTCACTGAAAGAACAGAGCAGACTTGAGGGAGCAATACAAATCAGCTAGATTCTCCTAATAAAATCCATAATTGGTTTGCAAAAGGCTACAGGCACAGTATACTGTCCTTTTACCATCCTGTGGCATGTATTTCATAGAGTCATATTATCGTTATGGAGATTGATAAACTGTGGTGAGCACTGAACATGGAGGCTGCTCCTCCGGGTCTGGTAGCTCCGCACATTATACACTGAGTCCTTTTGTTGCGAAGGTGCGGATAGCTCCACCTGTGTGTGTCTGCTTCCTGTTGGTTCATTAGAGGAGGACAATGAGACAATGAGAGCGCTTGTCTCTAACAAAAAGACACATTAATATCTCCTCTGCTTGAATGACTCTAACACAGCACAGGGATTCTGTGTGTGTGTGCGTGTGTGTGTGTGTGTGTGTGTATTTTAGGCACATTTGTTGAAGCATATGTTCTATGTTTGTGTGATGTGCAAATGCATGCTTGCTCCAATATGTGAGTATTGTCTGTATACGCGTGTGGTTTTAGTGTTTTGCCTCCTTGTGTGTTCACTGGAGAAGTGAAGCTTCGTCTGTTCTTCTCCCAGATGAGCAGTGATGTGTGATGTTTAGGGCTTTAGTGTATGGAGCCTCAATACTACTTTTCAGTACTGACTAATGAGCATCTTGCAAAAACTGATTTGCAATCTTGTAGGGCTGCAACTAACCGTTATTATCATCATTGATTTATCTGCCGATTTTTTTCTCCCAGTTTCTCAGGTCCAAGGTGATGTCTTTAATTGTTTTTTTTGTTTGTTTTTTTTAAAGTTATTTACTTTAATATGATATAAAACAGAGGAGGAAAGCAGAAAAGCTCCATATTTGAGAGGCTGAATACAGCATTTCTGCCATTTTTGCATGAAAAGTTACTTTAACGATTAATCGCTGATCAAAATGGATTATTTTTTCTGTAGATCGACTAATTAATTCCTTAACAAATAGATGCAGCTCTACAATCTTGTTTACTCATTCTCTGATGAAATCATTACTGATTCTAATAAAAAATGTTGCACAATTTCACACCGTTTCATGTCATTCCCCCACGCTTCCTCCGTCTCTGTCAAACTGTTGAATAAAGGCAAAATGGTACTAACACCTGTAAGCATTTCAAATAATACCCACCAAAGCAAGGTTTAGTCTCCAGTTATGACTTTTTGTTTCATATTTATTTGGTCATTATTATCTACCCAAGATCTTCTTCTTTGTCAATATTTTGGTTAATATTGTAAATACAAAATAATGTGTTTAAGTTGAATGAAACCTTAAGAAGAGAGGTACAAATTAGACACTAAAGTATGGTTTAAGTTTTCTACTACCTTGTCATCATTTCAGGTTGTAATTGTAAAATTGTCAAGGAAACACTGGAGAAATACTTCTGCATAACACAGTGCTGTGGTTTGACGACAAATACTGTAATCTGTAGTGACCAAAGATGAGCAGTAAAATATTAAATAATGCGATGGGAGATTCTGTATTCTGGAAATAATTACAAATATGAGACTTAATACAGATATTATTACAAAAGGCACAATCAACGTGCAGCAAAATCAACAAACACAGTCCTCCTGCATCTATAAGATCTTAGTATTGATGCGGTGTTTCATCAAGTTGTTGAATAAAAACAGTGAGGAACTTCACTCAATGCATCATAACAATGCATATTAGTGTTTTAAGCTTACTCATCACTCATTAGTAACCTTCTTCTCAAACGCTTTCTTCATGTATCACGCTCTGCAAAACCAACTGCAGCCATGTCACAGCTGGGTTATTTAAAAGACATGAGGTTGGCTTTTCATGTGGAATAAAGTTTAAAAAGCTGTATTGAAGCCCATTTCTCCTTTTTTATGTTTCTGAAGATACAATGCTGCTCCCAACGAGCATTCTGATTGGCCTGCTGTGCCTGAGCCATGCGGGCGGAGCGTGGGGTTTCGCCCGTCTGCAGGACGACGTGGAGCTACGCTCGGCTTTCTCAGTTGCACGCACCAACAGCATGGAGGGTGGACCCAAGATGACCGTGACCTTTGACGCCGTTTATGTCAACATCGGCGGGGATTTTGACCCCAAGGCCGGCTTGTTCCGCTGTCGCATCACAGGAGCTTACTACTTCTCCTTCACAGTGGGGAAGTTTCCACACAAAGACCTGTCGGTGATGCTGATGAAGAACAGGAACGAGGTGCAGGCCATCGTGTACGAGGAAAACGCTGGAGAGGAGAGGAAGGTAGGTTTCAGACCTCTGAATCACTGCTCATCTCTCCAAGCCAATCAGAGCATTTGTGGGTGGGACTAAAGTTATCACACTGGCTCTGGTCATATTGTTCTTTTCATCAACAAATCCTATGACCAAAAACAACAACAAATGTATCCAAGTATTGTGTGTGTATCAAAGCCTGATATATCTTCTTCTTCTTCTGTGTCGTAGAGTTCACACATCAATGAGCCACACTGTTGCAGTGGGTGCCATGTTCCTTCATTATCATGAACACACAGGCTGTAGTACATTTTTTTTTGTCAGTCCCACACACACACCATTCTGCTGCCACAAATACTCACTAGAGCACCATATGTGGATTAATCCACCACTGAAAATAGTCCCTGACAAATGCACCATTTCCTCCTGTTTGAGTAACATACGCGTGATAAAAACTACAGTGACCAGCTGTTATAGTAAATCATTTAGGCTTTTTTTTTCTTTTTGAAGACGAAGAAACTATATATTTGTGACCTGTTTGTAAAGGTCTACAATCAGGCTGGATGTCAGGGTGATGACCATTTAACATTTAAAAAAAAAAAAAAAAAAAAAGTGCAAGGACTTCTTAAGTTAAAGGAATACTTCAACATTTTAAGACAAAAGCTTATTCACTTCTTTAGCAAAAGTGCTGGTAGGTGTAATTATGAACTTTGGACAGCCAGGGTAGCAGTTTCCCCCTTCTTCCAGTCTTTGTGCTAAGCTAAGGTAACTGCCGCCTGGCTCCAGCTGAGCTTTTCATTGAACCCATGGCAAGAAAGCAAATAAATGCATTTACGAAAATGTCAAACTACAGTATTACTTTAAGCAGGCTGAATTCTGTTTCAGGGGGGATTTCCTTCTAAAAAAGGAAATGTTTACAGATGTCTTTTATCATGTCAAAGCTGTCCAGGTGTCTCACAGGGCAACATGGCTCTTATCACAGAGGGTGTGTTTGTGTTTGGGCGGGAAATGAAAGCAGAACAGAGGGGAATACAGAGCAAATTCCCCTGAATAAAGAGCGCGAGGTAGATGATTGGAAATGTGTGGTGTTGATGTAAAACTGGGATAATAAAAGCCTTCTTCAATTCTCAGGTGCAGAGCCAGAGCGTCATGCTGCAGCTGGAGTTCGGGGACACCGTCTGGCTCCGTCTCCATGGCGACCCTCGCTATGCGCTTTACAGCAACACGGGACACTACACCACTTTCAATGGTTACCTTGTCTACCCCGACACCTATGGCTTCCAGACACACCACCACCAGCCTGCCCTCGACTCCCAGCTGCCCCAGCAAGACAACAACCCCATGTTGAATAGCAACCAGGCTACAGAGCACGTCACAGTGGTGGAGGTAGAGAAGGAACTACAACATCGGGAAGAAGAAGAAGAGGAAGAGGATGACGACGAAGAGGACGATCAAAGATCTGCTTTCTCTGTGGGGCGCACCCAGAGCATCGTAGGAGTCGACCAAGTGGGCATGCCGCAGCACCAGCCGGTCAGTTTTGACACAGCGTTCGTCAACATCGGAGAAGACTTTAACGTGACGGAGGGGGTGTTCACTTGCCGCGTTCCTGGAGCCTACTACTTCTCCTTCAATGTGGGCAAGCTGCCGCAGAAGACGCTGTCCGTCAAGCTGATGAAGAACCATCTAGAGGTGCAGGCGATGATCTACGACGACAGCCAGGGCGAGAAGGCTCTGCAGAGTCAGAGCTTGATGCTGTCGCTGAAACCGGGAGACACAGTCTGGCTGTACTCGCACCAGAGAGATGGCTTTGGGGCCTACAGCAACCACGCCAAGTACATCACCTTCACTGGCTTCCTGGTTTATCCGGTCTTCCCCAACACCACCAGCCAATCATATGCAGACAAGAAACCCTAGCTAGGTAATGAACATTGTGGGGAGAATTCATGCAAAGTGGAAAAGTCTCAGTCCACAAGAGGCGTTGGGCAGTTAGTTGGTTGTGTGCAGAGTGGAGAATACTCGCCGTTGTCTTTGACGCTTCCTCTTCATATGAATTCCTTCACAAAGTCACAGGGACCTTGGACTGAGTGCAGAGCTTAAATGAAAATCTCTTCAATTTTCAGCTAATGGCTTCACAGGAAATGACTTCATCACACTCAAATGTGGAACATTGAATGACAGTAATGTGAACTCTAATTGAATATTTCCCTCTATAATGAAAACTCTGTCATTACCTGCTTACCTCTGTGTCAGCCGAACTCTTGTTTAAGTCAGTGGAACCACCACAAGGAGTTAGATATCGTACTTCCATGTCATTGCCATTCGTCACAGCAAAAAAAAAAAAAAAAGATCCTGTGTCCAGTGTTATTACTTTGTGAACTAGAAGGGCACTCGGGGTGCGCAGATCTCTGCCAAGGCTGTTTTCATAAATGAAAAGTAATGCGTTTATACGGTTTGTGATTTGGATCCGCTCTAAAATTTAATGGGTGCTTCCACGGCCCATACTGCAAACAAAGTTTAATTTATTATTTTTTTTTATAAATGGGCCATTCGTTTGATCTTATTCCTGCTGACAAACAAACAAAAACAAAACAAAAACCTAACCTCCTTGGTGGATGTAATGATTAATGGTGGGTGACAAATCCTCATGTGGAAGAAATTTAGTTTCATCATCTCCCATTGAAATTAAAACAAAATGGCAATGGGCAATTTGTGATTAATTCAATTTGATGCACATTTTATGCTCTTTTAAAATCTATAATCCAGGCTCATTAACTGCAGTAATGGTATGGAGAGTTTGGTCATCCTACTTACTGTACATGAAGGTGAGGAGTTAATCACATACGTTTCATTTTGAAGTGAAATATTTCTGTAAGTGCATTTGTTATCCTTGTCAAAGACTTGGTGTTTCTGCTCGTATGTAAAACGTCACTTTACTTTCTTCATGTCTTAAGAGGCATGTGAAACTGATAAGGGTGTTTTGTGTCAAAATGAGTCTCTCTTTCTTTTCATTTTGGAGTGTTTCTCGCTCCGATACTCAGCCACAGCAGGAGCAGAGGACAACAGGACGAAACTGACAGTTTTGATAAAGCGTATCCATTCTGTACCCAACTGTTGACCACATGCCACCACTGGGCCTGCGGGGATCTGGACCATAATTTGATTTCTAATTCTAGCAGCATTTTAATTCATTTCTTCAGATGGCGACCACTGTGGGGAAAATTGAACAGCTTCTACCAGGCCACTGTAATATGCATGTTCGTTTAATTTCACACCGCCGGGAGAAAGATGATGCTGTTCAAATTGTGATGAACCTTGACTTTAGGAAATCACCTTCTCTGTTGGAGAGGCACCATGTGAAGTGATATTTTGCAGTGATTGAACATTTACATTTTTTTATTACAGTGAACTGGAGGTGAATTTCTGAGAAGTGAAGTTCTGCTTTAAACTATGGACTTAACACACCAGTGTACTGCAAGTAGGCCAATGTATTAAGTAAAGTTTCACATTTATATATATATATATATATATATATTTAAAAAAAAAGGATTCAACTCAGCAAGTGAGAGCAATAATATCAGTTTTCAGAGTTCAAATGATAATATATTAGACTAAAATTTGAAGGTTGGTATATCTGATTGTTGCTGCCACCTCAATACAATAGAAGTAAAAAGAGTTGTGTGTGGTGCTCAAAGCTTTGACAAATTACTTTTAACGTCGCACTAACCAATATTTTTGTGTTAACAATGGACCAAAGTTTAAACTGTGTTAAACTGAGTTTTACTGCTTTGGTTTAATCTCACAGCACTCATCAACTTTCCAGTCAAAAAAAAAAAAAAACCCAAACCCACCAAATTACCAAACGACAGACACATTTAGAGGATAGTTGGAGAACATAGTGGAGCTAAAGGGCAAGATATTTTCCTCAGGAGTTGGTGGAGACCAAAACAGAGCTTAAAGCAGAGAAACTATTAGATTTACATTCATCACGTGAACTAAAGCACAACTCAAAATGAATAATAATGTTTTTTCATGTCTGCTGTATGTGAAAATAAGCAACCGTTTGCTAACATAACGAGATGATATGGCATGATATCGACATATTATCATGTCAAAGTTGTGTTTACAGCTTGTTCGGTTGGCACCAAGTGACCAAAAACATCTTAGTGCAGCTTCAGTTGCACAATGTTCCTCCAGAGGTTGGAAGATTAATCTAAGGGGTCATAAGAAGATCACCAACATGGGAAAGAGAAAATGTTTGTTTTGGTTATTTTTCTTTTCTCACTTTAAATACTGAACACTTTTACCTGTTCGGACCTTTGAGAACTATTCAAATCCCAGAAATCTGAGAAGGGAACATCAGTCTCATTTAAATGTTCACAGACGAAGCATGCAACTTGTGATAAGGTCACAAACACGCACTGGGGCGCTGGTCCCCAACTTGGGGTGAGGATGAATCCAAGATGAATCTGAGGGGTCACACAATGATTAATAGTATAAAAAGCTAGGGGGCTAGTGAAAAGCAATACTGTACTCCTGTCTGTAAAACATTCCTCTAAAAGAAGTGCATTCACACTGATGCACTACAGCAAAGCACAGCATTACAATGGACGTTTCTCTTGATATATTTACACTGAAATATCTCAAATAAAACACCATCAAGATAAACCCTAACGTGTGACTTCCCTGTGCAGTCCGCGCTGTGAAAAGCTGAATTTTCTTCCAAGTCAGAGGATTCTTCACCTCACAGCGATCTCTTTAGCACCGGGGGAATTGCCTCACACCTCCTCTTAAAACTAATAAGAGACAGCGAGTCTCCAGCGGCTTCACACTCTCACCAGGCCTCTCTGCACAACGGTCTTACTAATCGACAATTTCCTGTCCTGTACAGCTGCACTAACTTCTCAGAAAGTTCACAGTTTTGGACAATGAGATGCCATTTATTGTTTGACAATATTAAAATTGTACTGTGAGGGTGACTCATTTCAGAAAATAATGCATTCTGTCACATTCTGACCCTCTCTCCATTTCAGCCTCAGTAAGAGTTCAGGTTTGGACCTATGGCTGCTTCAGTTTTACTTTAAGATAGACCTGACCCAGTTCAGGAAGTCATGATCAGAATTTGTGGTGTATAGTGACTTGAGCATTACTCATCTGAAGCACTTGTGTGATGCATGCATGTAACTGAAAATAGAGTTAATTTAAAAAAAAGAAACTCATGACCTGCTGAGCAGCTTCTCAGGCCCAGTCGATGCCTGTTAACTGTGTATTTTTATTAAGTTGATTATCTGTACAGTAACTGACAATATGTTGGATGTTTCTGGTCTGTGCTTCTTTCTTTTGGATAATCCTGATGAAAGATGGATCATCGTGTAGGAACTATGTCCAGCAGACATGAGTCAAAATGTGGTTGAAAATGATCCGAAATTGTGTGTCCCAAAAGCACAAATCCAAACATGACGAATAAAAGAAAAGAAAAGTATTTTTTAAAACATCTTGACCTATGTCTTGTCTTGTCTTCAGTTGTCTTGCCCATGTTGACTCTTTGAAAAGTATTTCTTACATGTAAAATGAATGCTTCAGTGAAAATGTTTGACAAAATAAAAAAAAACAATGTACAACTTGAACTCTTATTGCATCCATGATGTGGATTCTGAGAAACTGAGAAAGCAGCATCCTTCAGAGAAAGGCAGTCTTCATTCTCAGTTTTATATTGTGCGTAGCAGCATCATCTGCTGGCTGACTCCAGTATGGCAGCAAAAAGACCAAGAAGAGTACCGATATGTCATAAATACAATTCAGAAGTAAAAAATGTAATTAAAAAAAAAAGGTCCTGTAAACACTTTTTATCAATCAGCTTCTCATTATGATAATAGGCTCTTACATGAATGGATAATTGTTCTGTTTCTTTTGCCAACGTTGCACCAGTTTGAGAGCAGCAGATCCTTGTTAGTGGAGGTCTGCTGCTCAAGATCTTCCTGAGCTTTCCGCAGCATGGGGCAGATCTTCCTAAACTGGGATTTCAGATAGTTAGTGCCACTGACATCGTTTAGTTTTAGCCTCATGCAGCTGGGCTTTCAGAGCTTCTCTCTCCTGGCTTCATTTGTTGTCCTCCTTATACATGTGTAGGAGGTTCAACCTGTCTGGAATTGAAATCCGTGTTTTAGCTTTGTCTTATGCTGGATCTAGGTAATCTTCTCCTGCCTTTTGTTTCGATGGCAGTCTGCACTTTCTGTTTTCACAGTTAAAAGTGTTTCTGAACCAAACTGGCGTCTTAGTGAAATAATCTGAGTCTGGAAGTCGTTTAGGTTACTGTATTTATAGATTCCCAACATTCGAAAATATATTTGATATGTTGAATTCTATTCCCTTTGTCTGTGTTCCAAATGGTGCACGCACACACGCACGCACACACAATATTGTACTCACTAGTCTGAACTCATTCTGTAGATGCCACCTTTTTAAAACTATGCCAGATACAATAATGCTAACTTTAATCCATAATGACGCATTTACATTTAAAATATGTACATTTTCCAGATAGCAGTGGTGTAATGTAACGAAGTACATTTATTCAAGTTCTGTACTTCATGGCTGCAGCTTCACAAATGTGAGGATTTGCTGCTTTTCATTAAAAAACATATAATTGTCATACTTGTAATGTATTAGTTATAATGTTGAGTTTTGGACTGCTGGTTGGACAAAACGAACATTGTGAAGGTGTCACTTTGGGCTCTGGTTTATTATGACAGCCTTTCTCATTATTTTTACAAACCAAACAATCAATCGATCAATGGAGCAAATAATCAGCAGATAAATCAAAAATGAAAATAATCATTAGTTAATAGTTCTTAATGAGCTCCACCTCAACCAACTGCAGCAGTAGATGTGTTACAGTAAGGAGAGTAAATGTATTTAGTTCTGCTCTTGTGGCTGAATGGCAGCGGATCCCTGCAGCCAGGTGGAAACATCTGGTTAAAACCAGAAAAGTGAAGGCTGTTATAGCAGCAGATTAATCGATCATTTTGGTTGCGTTAATCCGTAAGGCATACAGTTTTTTCTTTTCAAAGCCTCGGCTTCTATAATAAACTGTGTAGCCAGAATACAGACAGTGAGACAACAAGTATGTCCCCACTGAAACCACCATTTTAAATCCCTAGGAAATGACAACACACTGTAATGCACTTTATAATATCAGGCTTTCAACCCAGAGCCCTGGCTTCAAAATTGTATTTTTTACCATTGAGCCATTTTCTCATGTTTGTCCTATGGGGCAAATACATGCCATTTTCCTGATTTCCACATGGTGGCACTGCTGTTGCATTGTGTTTGATGCAATGCATCAAAATCAATGTTGTTGCTCATCATTGACATTTCCCAGACTGAAAAAATGTAAATGCCCCGCCCACATCATTTAGTATAGAGAAAAACATTTACATAAAATGTTGAGGGGGGTTGCCATAAAATGAACATAAACATCAGTGGCATTGTGTAAAGAAACTGGTATTCAAAGGGTTCAGAATCCTTAAAAATATTGAATATTTGGTTATGATCAGGACTGATGTTTGAAAAATGTAAAATAATAGTATTATATCATTTTACGGCAGTTTTTGAGAAAAGCATTTTTTCCCTCTAAAAGGACATCACACCAACTTTATTTTTAAATGAGTGCACAAGGGTTAAAAGAGAAATGTTACAGTTCCACAAAAACTCTTTTGAAGGTTGTTTTATTAGTATTTTTATTTACATAAATATTTCAAGAGGGTTTGTTCAGGGTACTGAGAGTCCGATAATGACACTAACGGACAGAACACGGTGATGAACGAGGGACATCATTTCTTCTCAGGGGGCGCGTCACCAGCCTCCAGCTTGGGTGTGACCTCTTTGGGATCTCGGTATGCGGGGAACACCTCCCAGGGCGTGTTCAGGTCAAACTTCCTGAACTCCTGCGACAGCTCAACGGGCTCTGCCACCACACGCTTCACCTCATCATCATAACGCACCTGCAGAAGGAAACAGGCTTCAGTTTGCGAGATGTTGCAATTTGATTAAATGGTAAAAGTAAATATCAGTATTTTCAAGGTTAGTTTTGAGAAATATCAAGGACGGAAAACTGTCTTAGTGGGAAATATAAAAACCAAACTACATGGGAAGCCTTTCTTGTTACATCCTGATCAAATGATGCATTTTTAAAAACAGGAATGTGAAGTTCTCATCCTCGGACAGAGGGAAGTAAATAAGATGAATTTGGGTACGGTGTTGAAATTAATAATTAATCATTTCAAGGAAACATGTTGATAAAGCTGAATAAAGCTGACTGAGTCGACGTGTTGCTGGCAGAACTCACCTCCACGTATCCTGAGAGAGGGAAGTCCTTCCTGAAGGGGTGACCCTCGAAGCCGTAGTCTGTCAGAATACGCCTCAGGTCTGGGTGGTTGGCGAAGAACACACCAAACATGTCCCACACCTGCATAAACACACACATACACATTTACTCCGTTTGTCCGGAAATCAGTGGAATTAAATAAACACTGTAATGACTCCAGATTGGGCCTCCAGGTTGTGACTTACCTCCCTCTCGTACCAGTTGGCGGCAATGTGGACCGGGACTGCAGAGTCCACCGGTGATAACTCATCTGTGTACGTCTTAACGCGGAGACGAGAGTTGTAGCGCAGCGACAGCAGGTTGTACACAATCTGGAAACCAGCACACACGCACACGTTTATATAATATGCATCTTGGACTACCGGGACGGCCCCAGAATGTGTGTTGAATAAAGACAAATAATGCTTTTCTGTCAAAGTGTTGCTGTGAGTGGAATTTGCAGGACCATTCAAAAGTTTGTAATCTCCTGCCACAAAAGCTCAATAGTGTACAGTGAGATGTCTGAGAGGACTGCTCTATATTTCTGGTCTTTCTTGCTTTTAGGTTGAACAAAGTCCTCTTTAGGAATAGATATTATTTTGTAGGGTTTGTTGTGTACTTGGAGAACAAAACGCTGTTCAACCAGACTGACAATAGAAAGAGCAGAAAGAGACAAAGATCCCTCTGAGCGACAGTTCAACAAGAACAGAAGAACTCAGCAGTCATTGGTCAGATAAACTGGAAGTTTAGCATCAAAATGTGGCAGATTTAAACAGGAGCAGCTCAGCACAAATTTTATCTTATCATTTGCTAAAAGTCAGCTGTACATTTCACCTTAAGGACATGTTTATAGGTGAGTGTGGGTGTGACAGCTACCTCAAAGCGGTTCTGCCGTGTTGGGATGTCGACAGCCGTCAGGTCAATCATGTTCCTGAACTGGGCGTTGGTGTGGTCCCTCAGGAAGGTCAGCACAGGGATCACTCCGTCAGGATGGATCATCAACTCCAGCTCATTAAAACAGGTCACCTACACACACACACAAATGCATAAAGCCACCTGCATGCTTCTGACATGTAAATATAACCATTTTAAATGTTACCAGGGGATACATTTAAGACCAGGTTAAAAAGCTATATAGAAAAACAAAACACATTTTTTTCTGTTTTCAGTAGTAGAGGTATGCTCAGACTACACCCACATGTTCCTTCTGCTTTATGCATCACAACCAGCCGCACCTGGAGGTTACCTGTACCAAGTCTCACACCAGACTGTGACTTAATTATTTACGTATTACTTGTTTAGATTTATTATTACAGGTCATTTAGCAGACGCTCTTATCCAGAGCAACTCTCAGTGAACTAACTACAGGGACCGTCCCCTGGAGCAACTTGGGGCTAAGTGCCTTGCTCCTGAGCACAATGGTGGCAGCCTGGTATTGAACTCACAAACTTCCAGTGATCTATTTGAAAGCCTGACTACTAGTCCACTAGATTACCACCATCACCAGCATCTGTTGTCATGTGGCACGTTTTCAAAAAAGAAATGATATTGTCATCTTGGTTGGTTCAAATATTAGGCTGCACATTACGACTTTAAAGCTCTAACACAGACTGCACATTTAAGGTCTTTAGGTCATTCAAGCAGCAGGTAGCACAATCCTCATATCAACTGACCTGGACCTGCTGGATATATTTGGGCATCATCTCAGTCACAAACTCTCCAAACGCTGCCAGCTGGCTGTGAGTGACGGCATCCTTGGGCCTGATGGTGGCTGCATGACAGACAGAGGAGACATGAGGTTAATAACAAGTGAACAATGCATCACTCTCCTGAACCAACAACTCATCATTGCCATTGCAAAACAGGTTACAGTGCGACATTGTGCTTGAGTTACAGTGAGATAGCCAATTCAAGTGAACATGTGAGGACCAGCTGCAACATTAAAAAGTAATGTACACATTAATGCATCATAATTATGACACACTAATATGATAAACTTATGATTTTCAAATGGGACATTCTGTACAATGACTACTTTTGGTACTTTAAGTATATTTTGATGACAATACTTTTGTAGGTTTACTTGAGTAAGATTTGGATAGCAAGAGCAGAGTATTTCTACTTTTACTCAAGTACAATATCCAAGTACTTGTTCCACACTGGTCTGCTGCAGCTTCAGTAGGTTAGTGTGTACTCACGGCTGGTCTCTGAGCTCTGCAGTCGGGTCTGCTGCTGGAGGAGACATGAACTTCTTGCAACTGGGGGGAAAAAAGCAGGAGGAAGATGTAACGCTAAAAAAAACAATACGTGTAAACACGTCACTCAAAACTGCATCTACAGAGCTGCAGAGGAACTGGAGCACCAAGAAGATAAAAGCAACACATCGTCCTACACCCACTCATAACACTTGGGTACGACCGTTAATGTTGCCAAAAAATAAACTCATCTGTGACATAAAAACAACATAACGTTATTCAACTCTGTGCATGCTAACGTTAGCATTAGCTAGCCCGAAGGTCATAGCCGACACATTTGACGGTTGGAAATAGCACAGTGTTAGTTTCAGTGGCAGGCAAAGGTCCACATAAGTATATGGACCACTGCAGCAAAATAAGAGGAGTTTCATGTCAACTTACGGTTATAACTCCTTCCAAGACCTCCGCGGACAAACCGCACCAACGACGCCGCCATGTTTGTTCTGCAGCCTGTTCTACCGGGGAAGACACGCGACTGTTAGCTGTCGCCCCCTGATGGACCGGAGGAGAAATGCTGCCAGGGTTAGATAAAGTGTTTTAGCTTTAAAATACTCTTTGCTCCTGCTTCATTCACCACTGGAGGAAGAAGTATTAAGATCATTTGCTTTACAAGAAAAGTTCTGCATATAAAATCGTGTATATAGTACATTAAAGTATGTTATTATCAGCAAAATGAACTTAAAGTATGAAAAGTAGCCTAAAAGTACTCGTTTAAGTGTTCCCTTTATTTTTTTGAGCAGTGTATAATAGTAAAATACTGCACAATGTAACTCCAAGTGTATCACACTTGTGGGAAATCAACCTGTCCAGTTAGGAAGCAACACTAATTGTGAATCAATTTCACCTGTTGTTGTGAGAATGAAACAGACAACAGGTGGAAATGAGAGGCAATTAGCAAGACTGCCCCTATAAAGGAGTGGTTCAGCAGGTGGTGACCATAAACCATTACTCTGTTCTCGTCATTTCTGGCTATTGTCTTGGTCACTTTTGAATTTGGTTAGTGTTCGCAGCCCTGGAGGTAGCATGAGGCGATGTCTACAACCAACAGAAGTTGCCCAGGTTGTGCAGCTCATCCAAGATGGCACATCAATGCGAGCTGTAGCAAGAAGGTTTGCTGTGTCTGTCAGCACAGTGTCCAGAGCATGGAGGACATACCAGGAGACAGGCCAGTACACCAGGAGACGTGGAGGGGGCCGTAGGAGGGCAACAAGCCAGCAGCAGAACCGCTACCTCCTCCTCTGTGCAAGAAGGAACAGGAGGAGCACTGCCAGAGCCCTGCAAAATGACCTCCAGCGGGCCACTGATGTGCATGTTTCCGCTCAAACTGTCAGGAACAGACTCCACGAGGGTGGTATGAGGGCCCGACGTCCACTAGTGGGGCCTGTTCTTACAGCCCGACACCGTGCACGGCGAATGGCATTTGCCAGAGATTCGTCAGTGGTGCCCTGTGCTCTTTACAGATGAGAGCAGGTTCACACTGAGCACATGTGACAGACGTGACAGACGTGACAGAGTCTGGAGACGCCGTGGAGAACGTTATGCTGCCTGCAACATCCTCCAGCATGACCGGTTTGGTGGTGGGTCAGTAATGGTGTGGGGAGCCATTTCTTTGGATGGCCGCACAGCCCTCCATGTGCTAGCCAGAGGTTCCCTGACTGCCATTAGGTACCGTGATGAGATCCTCAGACCCATTGTGAGACCATATGCTGGTGCAGTGGGCCCTGGTTTCCTTTTAATGCATGACAATGCCAGGCCTCATGTGGCTTTAGTGTGTCACCAGTTCCTCCATGATGAAGGTATTGATGCTATGGATAAGTGTACTCATTCCAATTACAGGGCCTCGAAAGAGTCCTGTATTGTTATTTTTCGTCGCTTTCGCTTTCGTCCGTCTTGCGCCGGTCCAAGAATTTCACCTCTAGCGGCACAATACGAATGCCCCCGGCCGTCCCTCTTAATCATGGCCCCAGTTCAGAAAGAAAACCCACAAAATAGAACCGGAGTCCTATTCCATTATTCCTAGCTGCGGTATTCAGGCGACCGGGCCTGCTTTGAACACTCTAATTTTTTCAAAGTAAACGCTTCGGACCCCGCGGGACACTCGGCTAAGAGCATCGAGGGGGCGCCGAGAGGCAGGGGCTGGGACAGACGGTAGCTCGCCTTGCGGCGGACCGTCAGCTCGATCCCGAGATCCAACTACGAGCTTTTTAACTGCAGCAACTTTAAGATACGCTATTGGAGCTGGAATTACCGCGGCTGCTGGCACCAGACTTGCCCTCCAATTGATCCTCGTTAAAGGATTGCCTGTTCCCCAGACCTGAATCTAATTGAGCACATCTGGGACATCATGTCTCGTTCCATCCACCAACGCCACATTGCACCACAGACTGTCCAGGAGTTGACTGATGCTTTAATCCAAGTCTGGGAGGCGATCCCTCAGGAGAACATCCGCCGCCTCATCAGAAGCATGCCCAGGCGCTGTAGGGAGGTCATACAGGCACGTGGAGGCCACACACGCTACTGAGGGTCATTTTGACTTGTCTGGAGGAATTTTCGCTGACGTTAGAGCAGCCTGCAATGTGATTTTCCACTTTTATTTTGAGTATGGTTCCGAATCCAGACCTCCATGGGATGATGATTTTGATTTACATTGATCATTTTTATGTTGTTTTGTTCTCAACGCACTCTACTGTGTATTGAATAACGATTTACAACTGCAGTATTTCATTAAATGAGATCTAAGATGTGTTTAAGTGTTCCCTTTATTTTTTTGAGCAGTGTATATCATGTTTTTGTATTAATATTACTGCTGCATTATTGTGTATGTTGCATTTTTACTGCTGTAGATGTTTAAGGTTGTGCTAAACTAATTTAAATACTGTTGTGTAGTTTAATCTACAGCAATGCATCATATTCTATAAAATCATCAAATGTCTGTAGATTTGTCTCTGTGCTGTGAGAACCACGTGTCTCTAAGAAGTCAACAGTTTTTTCAGAAAAACAGCCTGTTTTCAGCTTTGTGACGATGCACTTTCCAGCTGATCCAGGAGGGTTTTCAAATAGTTTATTTAGCCGAAGAAGTGGGAGAATTTTCTCAAACCACGAAGGAAGCCTTCATCCTTCAATTTATCACACATATTCAAGATCAAAAATCAAAACATCTGGAGATGTGGTTTTCCAGCTTTCATGCACATATTCACATGTAAGTAATGGATGCTGAAAATAAATTAGCATAAACTCCATTAGACTGTTTTTAATCTCACAAATATTTTATTCAACATCACTGTCAGTATCTCCTAAGTCATGAGGCACCATAGGAAAATATGGTAAATTGAGAGAAAGCATTTTCCAGTAAACACATTAACAGCTGCCACTGGCATCCACATGCTGGGGGACACACAACTCGATTAAGTTGAGTTTTTATTATTACAGTCACAAACTAACAGTATTGCAATGTAATGTGTCTTGCTTTAAGCATTTGAAAGTATGTTTGGCTGAAACAGGAGGACTGCTCAGATATTTTATGAAAATGTTTACATTAACATTTTTTTTTAAATATAATTTTGAGCTTCAAATATTCCAAAAAGGAAAAAATAACATGTTTTAGCCACAAGAAAGAAATCAGGTAGTCAGAGTATCAAAGGAAAGGTATTATGTTATAAGGGTTATAAAACAAATCCATGATAATATTACTTGCAATAATTTTTTTTATGCTTACTGATATATTGTGAATTAACTACAAAAACGTTACCATTTCCCAGTAAAAAGTCATCAGACTTACATTTAAAAACGTTGAGGGAAATACATTTCTGCAGTGGGTAAACATTCTGATGTGGAGGATTGTCCAAGGCACTGAGTCCAGTCTTCCAGCAGCTGTAGGAACATGATGAGGTGTGACCCGCCGCCTGCCCTCTCAGCTGGATTGTTCACACACCTGTTGGTAGTATGTCCTCAGCATCTCCAGCTGAGCAGAGCGCACCAGTATGTGCGGTCGAACAGACGCCAGCTTCTGACACGCTTCCTCTGGAGTCCAGCAGTGTAACTGTCAGCAGAAAAGTGCAGTGTCAAAATCAACCTACTCTGACTGAGCAGACCAAGTTTTTATAGAATCAGGATTAAAGTAGAACAATGACTTATAGTAGATGAATAACTTTAAAAAAAATCTCCTGTATGTTGATACCATCGTTACTGCTACCATCATTTTTTTGGAAATTAAAGTTTACATTCGTACTGGGTAAACAGTGTACCACTTGTAGCCCTTTTTATACAAAGACAGGTTAACAAGTCCTACACTATTCACCCATTATGGATGTAAACATGCTGAAAGTAAAGCTGAAAGTCGTACGTATTTTGGATTTTGGGGCGAACTGTCCCTTTAAAGGAATAAAATGTTAGAAAACACCTTTAAACATTTGTAACCGACAGCATGAATGCAACATGATAAATGAGAAATGATTAATCAAAATTGTTGTCAACTGTTTTTCTGTCAATTGGCTAATTGATTAATTTACAAATTGTTTCAGCACTTAAACGTTATCCAATACAACACAACCACAAAAAACAGCCTCAAAACATAGCTTAACATAGAAATGAGTCTTCATTCAAACAACTTAAGCTCAACAAAAAGTAATGGATGACATAATCCACATTATGTACAACAAGGCATCGTTAGTTAAATCTCAACCCCCAACATGCACGCACGCACGCACGCACGCACGCACGCACGCACGCACGCACGCA
>CALSBV010010478.1:4848597-4871026 GCA_943590825.1 Bovichtus diacanthus
CACGCACGCACGCACGCACGCACGCACGCACGCACGCACGCACGCACACACACACACACACACACACACACACACACACACACACACACACACACACACACACTGACCCGAATGAGGTACGCAGCTGCCAGTGTGGCGCTGCGGGAGCGTCCGGCCTTGCAGTGGACATACACGCTGCTTCCCTGCTCTCGGTGCTGCATGGCGAACTCCACGCCTCTGCACAGGTTCTCCAGGCTGGGCACGCCGGTGAGGTCAACAGTGCTCAACCTGAGCTGCTCCACCCCTGCAGACTGCCACTCCTGCCGCCAGCATTAAAACACATCAAATCAAACATAAATTCATTCATAAATCACTGGGACGTGTAAAGGAACCAACCAACAATCCAAAAACATTCAGTTAACTATCATACATGACAAAGAAAATGCTGCAAATCCTCACATTTAAGAAGCTGGAATACCTAAATGTTTTGCATTTTTTTGTTTGTTATAAAAATGGTTGCAGATTCATTTTCAGTTCCACAGTTTAATTTTTTCAGGTGCCAACAAATCACCAATAGTTAAGCTGATTTACATCATCTGACAAAAACACAGGACATAAATAAAAATCTCTAAAAGGAGTACTACTACATACATGTAGGCTAATAGAACTGTACAAAATGAACACTTATTTCTTGTCTTTTACTTTAAATGACTGTTTTTAAAAATAGTGACAAACTTAATTGAATTCTCAGTCAGTCACTTCATAATAGTTGAATGTTTTGCATAGCAACTTGTTTCTGCACTGTTGCTGGATCACTGTTTAATTTCCACACATAACATGTTTGTCTGGCTTCAACATAAGAGTGGAAATATAAGTGGAGTGAACTCACCTCAGCTGAGTTACAGAAATATTTGGTCTCATACTCCTCATTCATCGTGATGACCCCTCGAACATTTTCTGTTTCTACCAGCTGCAACACAAGAAAGAGCAAACATCAAACTGAAATTAAAAGACTTTACAAACATACGTTGAGAATATACTACATCTCACAAATGTACGATTTTGGCATTTTACAATTATCAATTTATTTGTATATGTATGTTAAGTTGTATGCATGCAAGTTGTAAGAATTGGGGATGGGCTGCATTTTATTATATCAGCACAGGGAATTATTACAGAATTCACAATTGAGGATTCACTTAAAGGTTAAGATCTGCCAACATTTTAACTTAAAACATTAAAACAATGAACTAACATTATCAACATAATGTGAAGCAGTAACAGTGTTGACGTTGTGTTGCAGAGAGATCTACAGAAACTAGTCTAACTGACACTCTGCACTCCTTCTAGTTTAGGAGGTGATAGTGAGTCAGTGAAGCTCCAGTCTGCCTCAGTACAGAGGGAGAAGAAGTACAGTTCTGACTCTGGCAGACTTAGGGCTTTGTCAGCATTACATCCATGATCCCTGCACATTTTGATAGTTTGTTTTTGATTAAATCCAAAGTGTCAGAAACGAGAAAACGACTCGCACCCTCGCCTCGTCCTCACTGTCGGTGGGAGGCTGCTCCACCGGCAGTGCAGTGTGTGGCGCCTCAACAACAGGTTAACATACTATAGTTGGCTTTTTAATAACTGATGGTATTGGTGATTGATGAATTTAGATTATATGGACCCAGTTTAGAGGTGAAATACTGCCCCCTATTTCTTTGAGGCAGGTGGCTCGGAACTACACATCGCACCTTTAAAGTAATGCCTAAAGAGGCCTATGAAATGAAGTATGAATACGAAATGTAATGTAGACTGTAGAATCCTCCATAGAGTGAAAGACGCAGGGAACAATTACTGTAAAAGACAGAACATTCATTTATAAACACAGCCCTGTCTGACCTACTTATGACATAAAGAAGTCCACTTCACCAGAGGGAATTAAAAATCAAAAGGTGAATGACACTACTAAGTATATTACACTGCCTTCTTCCACCTTTGTAAAATAGCTCAAATACGCCTTATTTTATCAAAACCAAACGGTAAAATCCTCATTCATGCCTTCCTGATGTCTAGAATAGAATACTGTAATGCACTTTTCTCCGGCCTACCTAACGCTGCTGCCATAGTCCTCACAAGAGCAAAGAAGGGGGATCATATAACACCGGTTACAAATAACTGATTTTTTTTTAATGGTTACTAATTACTTTTCTGTTAACTAATTGATTAATCAATTTCTCGTTGCCACTCCTACGTATTATGTCATTTATTGTGACCAACTATCTCATAATTATGGCTTAATAACTCATTATTGTGACTTTTTATCATTCCCCTTTCTTTTTTTTTCTGGTCAAAATGGCTGATTCTCTGGTTGGTTCTTCTCATCAGCATAAAGCAATTACAATTACGATCTATGAGCTTTATTCACTTCATGTGATGCCTTCCCCCCTGTTATTACAATCCGATGTCAGATGTTCATTTTGATGTTGTTGGGTATCATTACACTTTAAATACAAGCAAAAAGAAAATCTGAATAATTGCAAATTACAATGAAAATCTTACAAAACAAAGCGAGTTATATTCATGAACAGTCCCCTGCTGCATCCTGACATTACTTCTCCGACGGTTCCGTTTCCTATACTAATTCACTAACGAATTTAAAAGGAAATGACATTAGTAGCAAATGTCAGGAGAGCAGGGGCAGTAGTTGAAGTCAACACATGGCCCTCTCAGTGCACATCAGTGGAATTTTCTAGGAATTGTGAGAACATTTACTCAAGTACTGTACTTAAGAATTCAAGGTACTTGTACTTTTCTTGAATATTTCCATTTTATGCAACTTTATACTTCTACTCCACTTCATCTCAGAGTCAGAGGCAAATATTGTACTTTTTACTCCACTACATTTGTCTGACAGCTTTAGTTACTTTTCAGATTACAGTTTGCTTCCCCTTCTGTCCAGTGGAAACCATGTATCTCCAGATGTGTGGATGTTTTAATGTTTGTGATAAACTGAAGGATGAGGATGTTGAGGAAATTCTCCCACTTCTTCAGCTAAATAAACGAATTAAAAACCCTCCTGGATCAGCTGGAACATGCATCTTCACAAAGCTGAAAACAGGCTGTTTTTCTGAGCTTAGGAAAACCTTTTTAGAGACACGTGGTTCTCACAGGACAGAGACAAAGACACAGACATATGATGATTTTATAGAATATGATGCATTGCTGTAGGTTAAACTACACAAAAGTATATAAAAGGAGTTCAAATGAGCACAACATTAAATACCTACAGCTGTAAAATGCAACATACACATTAAAGCAGCAGTAATAATAATAATACAAAAACATCATATATAATAGTCAAACCCTGAGGAACATTTTACTGCACAATGAGCAGGCCTACTTTTACTTTAGGTAACGTTACTCTAAGTATTCAGCTGATACACGTTTTGAATGCAGGACTTGTAGTGGAGCATTTTCAGTGTGGCATTAGTAAAGGAGCGCTTCTTCAACCTCTGACATGGTTAATAAAGAGACCTGTGGCGGGCCAGCAGTCTGACCTGCTTGGTGATGGACCTGAAGGGCAACGCTCCGAGGATCACGGTCTCGTCCACCCGGTCGAACCACCGCCTCGACGTCGCCTTCTCCATGGCAACATTGTAGGCTAACGTCGGGTAGAAAAGCAGCCTTGCTAATGCTCCGGACATGACTGCACTATAGTTAAATTAATGTAAAAACGTAGCAAAGGCAGTCAGATTTTCATTAATACGCACTGTTACTGTGCGCAGTGTGTCTGAGTGTAGTGTGACCTGCCGTCCAGCACGCCTTCCTCTTCGGATGAATGTTAACTTCCTCCCCCGGTACGGGACTTCCGGCATGAATCCTTCAGAATAAAATCCGTGACCTCCAGAAAAAACTACACATTCTGTTTTATTTCAATCTTTTTTTTTGTTTTGTTCTATTTATTTTATCTTATTACATTTGATTTTGATAATAATAACTTTATTTATACAGCTAGTATATAGCACCTTTAAAAACAAAGCCTGCAAAGTGTTTAGCAATATATTTAGAAGAAAATATAACAGAAAGCCAAACAGTAATGCCAAACAAAGTCAAGAGAACATTAATAATGAATAAAAATAAAAAAAATGAAAGCAATTGAAATAATTTTTTTAAAGTGTTTTGAGAAGTTTTAAAGCCAATGTCCAAAAATCCAACAATCATACAAGACATACAAAATAAAAGAGATACTCTGTACCAGGTTATCTCTAGCTACTTTGCATCTACAACCCCTGGACACAAACACCACAAAATAGGGTAGTTCACCAATATGACAAATAAAACATAGCAAATCCTCCCATTTTAAGAAGTTGGAATCTTTTGCTTAACAATTGACAGAAATAACTAATCTACCATCAAAATGTTTGCCTGAAACAGATAGTCAATCAGTCAGTGGACTGAACATTTATCAGTATAAATGTGCAAGATGTCTCCAGTAAGAAGAAAAGAGAGAAGATTGAAATAAGAGAGAAAGACAGCATTTTAAAAATATAGAAAATCTGGAATTATAAAAATCAAGGAAGAGACAAAGGAAATAAATTGGAAACAAAACTCAGTTCAGGTAGCTTTAAACTCTTTATATCTATGTTCTTTTTCCAACTTTTAGTACTTACTGCAAAGTCTGGTTCATATCAACAAATTTAAAGCACAAAGAAAGAGATAACATCAGCTGATGTCAGCTGATCAAGTGAATTTAATCAACACTGATTGAATTAAACAAGCAAACTAGATCAACAATTGACCTGAATGTTATTAGTTATCAACCTGACCAATGTGCTCCAAGCTAACCTCAAAACAACCTAGTTATTTACTTCTTAGTGGCAAACTTTAATTTGCCGTTACCTTTCTGATGACTGAGTTTAAAGTCAGCTGTTAAAGTGTTAAAATGTTGATTCCCTAAATTTGAAATATTTAATTGAATTCCGTCACTCATTAGTTGGTATTTAATTTGAAGCCTTTACAAATCAACCATGATAGTGTATTGATTTCATGTGATTTAAACTAATATGCAGCACCAATATACTGTATGACATTTAACGAACAGTCTTAAAGTAACAACTAACATCTTTGTCAAATAGGAGTTTATATGAAGAGAACAGCGGATACAGCAATATGTACACAAATACATACATGTATAAAAACAGATTTGGATGGAACAGCGCGAGTGTTTGTAAAATTACACAATGCGTGGACTGTACACTCTTTCCCCACATGTGCTGTCTCTCTGCACTATCTATCAAATAAAAAAGGCAAATGCCCAAAAGAAGAGAAAAAAATAAACTATGTGCTGCAATATATTTTCTAAAAAAAGTGCAAAGTATCCATAATACATTTGGCCTGTAACTCCAGATTGCATAACATCAGAAAGTTAAAATTTCTTTCGTTTCTTTGAGAAAAAAAAAATTATAATAATTGTACAGATCAAAATGCAGACAACATTTATTACATTTCAATAACTGGCAAAATTTAGAGAGCAAAGTAGTGTTAGTTAACTTATGACACATTCGTATTTTTTCCTCTTACAGTGATAGACTGCTGAAGACAACACGCTCAGCAACTGACAACAGAGTCCTTGTTTACCACTGACTTAGCACTTAATATATTATTACCTTCATTTACATATAAAAGCAGATAGCAGTGAGAGGCAGTGATCAATTTAAGAGGAGATCAAAACTTCATTGAAAGGACTACGATATTATAGGCGAGGCAGTCACCCCCAGAGTGGAGAGGTCAAAGGTTGGTGGTGGTGGAGTTCAGGATGTCGTGCTGGATCTTGGCGTTAGAGGCCTTGGACAGGTCTCGCTGTGGAGACAGAGAAGCAGCCGTTAAGGTTCAATCCTCATGTGTAATGTGACGACACGAGGAAGGAACGACACTTAGAAAGCAAACTTGCCATCAACAAACAGCCGCTTGACATTTCTTTTCATTATGAAATGACACACTGTGGAGGCAGTTAGTGTGAATTAGAGAGAAAACACAGACGGACTAAAACACTATAAAGTATCATCAAGTTATTTACAACAACCTTTTTTGTGAAGCGTTGTGATTCTATTTTGGTGTAGCCATTTGTACTGAACCTACACTGTCGACTTTCACTTATGGATCCCTAAATTGGATGCTTTGCCATTTGACAAACGCCCCCAAAATTGCTGCTTAAGCAAATGCAGTGGAAGAGCAATACCAAAAGTAACAAAATGCAATCACTACGGTATATGGATCAGGCTGAGTGCTGAAGGCGTCAGCCCCCAGGCTCAGAAGTCACTTTATTTTAGCCCAGTGACCCAAGATTACATCCATCCCGTCTCTCTCCACTGCCTCAGTTGCATGGCGTTAGCTACTGGTTTAAACAAGTACGGCCCTCAGTCAATGAAGCTTGGAGGCTCGGGATAGTCTTCAGTTTAGCCTGGAGTCGCTGTCTCTATGCCAACAGATGTATGTGAGACAGATGACTGAAATACGCAGCCGAGAGGCGCCAGGTATAGAAAGGGGTTTAGAAAGACAGAAAGATGTAGGAGCAGTGATCTGTCAGAGCTGTAAAGGCTGTGGGAGTGTCAGTGTTTGTGGGGTACGGCTGCCTTCAGACCGGCTTGAGCCCTGTGTGAAAGAATGCAGCCCTTGACGGAGGCGACGCAACATGGCTCACCTTTTGCAGTGCAATGTCATCCGGCAAGGCATCGTGTAGGGCTGTAGGCCAATCAAGTATGTGCAAGTGCACATTATGTTGTAACGCGAATGCCGTATTTTTACTGTTCAATTATCGGCAGTCACTAAGAAAAATAAAAGAATCGCTACCCATGAGGTTTCCAGCGTCTCAGTGTTTTGCGGTCTTCAAAGTCACGGATCTGTTATTCAAACTGGACTTCCACCAACACAGCTTTTTAAACACAGGGCTGATTTCGGTCTGAATGCCAAAATGCTAAATGTGAATGTTAAAGCCAAAGCAGCAAGTAAAGTTGCTTAAAAAAAAAAATAAGGTAATTTTCCCTTTAATTAGAGCCATGCCAATACTGCATAAAAGATGGATTAGTTAGAATTACACATGTTTTGTAGGATTCCAAACACACCTTAAGTGAACAGGTTCAGTGTTGAGCAAGTCCCTCTAAAATACAAATTTACATCATTACTATTTGTCCATCCTCTTAAATGTGTTATTGCACAGAAATGAGGAAAAAGAAGCAGAGAAAATAGATTAGAGACAAAACTGTAAATTACCACAAACTCTGAATATGTGCTGGCAACAGAGGCTATGCTGAAGTGACGCTGTGGACTAGCGGGAGTCAGCAACGCACCACACAGAGGGCTCCCCTTCAACTGAGCCTCGTTCTCCTTGTTACAGCCTTGCAGTCGTGGGTTGGGGGGTTTACCGCCACCCGGAGTCCGTGCTGCTGGACCCTGGAGGACACACGGCAGGAGAGAATCCCATCAGACAAGTGGGACCAAAACTTTTCTTCATTTTTGGATTTAATTCACCGTGGAGGCATGTGAGATTAACGTTACACCGGGGTGAATAGTTGATATAAAAATAATAACTTTGTAGGTGAAGTATTCCTTTAACAATACAGAATTTGGGTTCTGGAGTTACATTGAGGAATAAAAGGGACAACCCCAAAATAAAATCAGAATGAACTGATGAATTAGAGTGAGTACAGCACAAGAAATAACATAATACAAAAGCACCTATGGTTGGAAAAAGTAGATATTATAGTTAGTAAAGCTAGTTCATGGTTCCGACTGATGTTTATGTCAGCTGTCCATCTGACTTAATGTGCCCCCATTTCATTCACATGGTTTTGCAGTCTGATGAAGATGTTGCTGATGTTGGGACAATAAAGTTTACCCATCTATCTATATGCAACTTGCTGGTTTAAAATGTAAACATTTCTAGAAATGTTTTAACATGTTTGCCTGAAACTCGTCTCCCGTCAATTTTTCCTCAGGTTGGATGCGTGGAACTTCTCCATCTTCCTTCTTGAGAATGAAACCAACCTTGTTTGCTGAGAGAGGTGGGCGGGGCACAGGTGAGCGACAGACAGTTCCGCCATAGACAGAGCGACTGGTGCTGTTAGAGGTGGCACTAGAAATGCTGGACGTTGCGTTAAACTAAAGAGAGGCAGAGGGAACGGGTTAGTGCTGAGGGAGCCGGACGACTCAAGACACTGAATTTGTAACAAAGCAAGAATTTATAGCATGACTATAAAAGTGAAATGGGTTTACCACCTTTCGGGATTTATTTGGGGTAGTAGTGCCGAGTAATCTGCGTTTGGTCGGGGTTCGTACTGCCGTTCCGTACAGCATATCCTCCTCGGTCTGTTTGCTCTTCTTGAGATGCTGTCAAGAGTTTGTAAAGAGAAGTGTCAACACATTCCCCAGCAAACATACAGCCTAAAATACAACCATAATAACTAAAGGCAGCTTCTTTACCCTCTCTTGTTTCTCCTTCGCTTTCTCTATTCGGTGCAGCTCCCACTGTTCCTCCACATACTGCAAAAACTTCTGGCCGTTTACTAGAAACTCACGATTCTGCTCACTTTCCCATGCATCAATCTGGGCTTTTAATTTCTTTTCCAGCTGAAGAAACAAATACACATACATGACGTCGATTCACTGTCAAATGCTTAAGAATTGTTACAAGGTATTTTCAGTAAAAAAAAAAGAAATAACAGGCAGCATTTATGTCTTACCTTGGGCAGGCTTTTATGCAGCTCAGACCTTTGTTTCTCCTCTTTCAGAAGGTTTCCTCCTCTGTTAGTAAATCTTGTCGGATCTGTGGCTTTTTTCTGCAAGTGAGAAAGATTACGAAATTAATAAAACAATCCTTTAACATGCAGCAGTGTAAACAGATCAAACAAATACATTCAGAGGTGTAGTGAAACAGTTGGATTTTATATATTAAGTGTTTAGATATTGAATTAGTTACCAGTAAGCCTTTTTATTTTACACACACACACACACACACACACACACACACACGCCAATTTTCTTTCCTGTCAGAGTGTACTCACTTCCAGCTCGAGGTAGAGTCTCCAGCTTTCTTCCCACTGATGAATCCCGTCAAAAAGCTCTTTGTGTTCCTCATAGTGCTGCTTCAAGCGCTGGATCTCAGCATCATGCAGACTCAACAGCTCTTCAGTAAAATTCTCTAAAATGTTTTAAAAAACAGTCAATTGAAGTCTTAGCACTGTTTTAAAGCCCAGTATTGTTCTGATTAAGACATAACATTTAAAACAAGAGAACCCACCACTAAAATACGGAGCGAAATCCTGCCGCTGGTCAATGCTGAAGAAACACTTTTCCCAAAGCACAGCGATCTCAGACCGGATGGCGTCAGTGACATTGCAGATGTTTAGCAGTTTGAGTTCTTCCAGACGCTGAACTTCGGCTTGTAACTAAAGAAGAAAAATAAAAGTGTAAAAAAGCAGCCACAGCACTGACAGTCACAGCTGACCATGAACAACAGAAGAAAAAAAAAAAAAAAAAACACTACTAAAACTGGATGACGCCATCTTCTCACCGCGTCCAGGTTCCTCTTCCTGGATGTGACCATGTGTTCGTTGAAGGCCTCTCTCTCCTCCTGGGGAACCTGCAGTCTGTTCCACAGCCGCTGGATCTTCTCTCGGTGAGCCTCACACGTCGCCTCGTTCTCCACCTTGCGTTCCTCCAGCTGCAGGATCAAAGTGACAAAAAGTAGCAGAAGTTACCGACTTGGCTGCTTGAACTGTGACTATGCATCAGTTAATAAACCTTAATTAATGCGGCAACAGAATCGCTTATTGTGCATATTTGACTGGATTAAATAAAACATTCAACATCAGCCAACAACAATCAGTCAAACTTCAAAGCTTGATTATAATTGATGGGAAAATCACTTTCCTTTATCCTTAAAAATGCGCTTAAACTTCCACTAAATGCAGTGTTATAAAAACCATCTTACCTGACAGACAAGCAGTTTGAGTGACGTGATGTTGTCTCTTGAAAGACAAAACGAGTCCTCGTCCTCACAGACGACGTCCTTCTCGAAGCTGGTCTCCGGGGTGTGGTCCAGCTCTTCCATGTACAAGATGATCTGTCTTTTGAGGTCCATGAACTCAGCATACCGCTTCGACTGAAAACATGACCGCAGCGCACCGATAGTACAGATTAGATTATGTTTATAACAAACATTTGTGTTGTTGCCTCGTGATATTTGTTGTTATATCCCAAATATGTAGTTTTATATTAAAATCAACCTCATCTTATTTGGAAAAAGTAAAATAATAATAATAATAATATCTTTTATAATAATAATTAATTAAAACTGATTATAGAACTTAAGTTTCCTAAATGCTATTATTTAGATGATGATGGCACATGTGACAGTTCCGAGTGTGAAAAACACTTTTTCTTTTAATATGATAACAACAATGTTTTGTTTGACGTGAAAACACATCAAACCAAAACGACAACCTCAAAGATCTTAAAGCCATTTGATGAGACTTTTAATTCGATTATGTCTTGTCAGCTGAAAAAATATATACTTCAACAATATTAATTTTGATCTTATCCAACCTTTTTTTTTTTTTTTTTTTTTAAAAAAAGGGTCCATACCAGAAGGAAGGGTTTAAAATGTTAAGAACTTAGAGAAACGCATAAATTAAATAAATTGAAATGGGGCTTTCATCCGACAGTGACACTGTGAAACACAGAGAATTACTGTGCAGCACAAACAAACCTTCTCCAATACAGTTTGTGCCCATCTTCCACCACCTCCACCTGCAGTATAACCTGCAGGTCTGGAAGAATCAAAGCTTTTCTATTCATGCAGTCAACATCACTGAACAGGGGGGGGGGGCGTAGATGGAACACAGCAAGCTACCTTCTCTGCATTCTGGTTAGTGACGTGCTGGTTGAAGCTCTCCAGTTGTTCCGTTGTGGGGACAGAGTCTGGAGCGATGCCATAAGGCATGGAGCACAGGATGTCACACAGGTCCTGCTCTTGCTCCAGCAGAACCTTCAGCTGCTGCATCCGCTGGTTCTTTTCCTTCAACAGAGCCTCCACCTGTGTGCGGATGTTCTTCTCCTGCTGGAGCATGCTGATATCATTCTCCTCCTGAATACACAGAGAGAACAACAACAAGTTCACTTAACAAGATGAGTCTTAAGACATTAAAATCTGTTTTATCATCAAACAACTAATAACTACAATGACTGAGAGCCATTTATATTAATTTAGGTTATACGTCCTATTAGAACAAACATTTAAACATAGCGAGTGGAAACGTAATATTGTGAATTAACAGGAAAACCAATTAAATAAATGAATCCAGTCTTAGCAACTTCGATCTGCCGGTGCTGTAACAAAAGAAGTGTTGTGTTTTTAACACGGAAGATGTAACAGTTATTGTCACCTCAAACACAGTCAGCTGAAGTTCCAGGCAGAGTTTCTCCATTTCTGTCCTGCATGTTTGAATGCTGCTTACGAGCCTCTTCCTCAGAGATTCCTCTTCTTTGATCATCATATCTAGTAAGCTCTGGCAGATAAAGACAAAAGAATAAATCAGCATTATGCAGTGTTGATATTGGATTAGTTACCAGTATCCAATCATTTTGATGGTTATTTTTGGCCAATATGGACAGAGCTTTTTATATCTAGTTTACTTATTATACAGTAATACTGGTCCTTGGTACAGATACATTTGTCTAAAAATACTGATTTATTAGTATCTGTCATAGTTTATTAATACACACTATTGAATTGTAGAAAACATGGCATGTTAATTGTAGCATAACATTACTGAATTTTTTTTCTAGAAGTGTTTCCTCCACCAGTTTGTTTACTGGAAGCTTCCTCGTTGTCACATTGTTACCTCAAGTAAAAACATATTTTTTGTAAATATTTAAGAAGGGGGAATTTGTCTGTCTGAACTCGTTACAAAAGGTTTAAGAAATACCCAGAAAGATAGACATCAGCATTGGCTTATACATGCAACAAACTAACTTAAATAGAAATAGCCTGCAGTGGCTGCAGTAATGCAAAAAACAAACTTATGAATTATCCATTCATCACATCTGTGTGACCAATGAGCCATTACTTCGATAATAGTCCTGATGCTAATATCATAAATGAAATGAATGCCCATAAATTGAACCATAATATTTAAAAAAATGACAAACGCTTTAACTTAACTTCATTAGTGGACAGGAGATCGGGCTCTTTTCAGCCGTGATAAACACCTGCTATTGTTATTGACATATTTAGGATAATTCAATAGAGAAAACTAGACCCTGATTAATACCTTTAAGCCCATCATGGATATTCAGGGATCAACAAATGAATCAAACACTTGCAGTACAGAAGTGAAAAATATGTTTGAGGTCATCTAGAAACTTGCAATTACAATTATATTTTTACACTATAAAATGTCCCCAGCAGTACAAATCTTGGTCCCAATTTGTTCATTATCAGATGTTTGTCACTCTCGAATAACAATCAGGATTTAGTCAATAGTTGTCTGAAATTTCGCACATTCTCTGGTCATTATTTTTTTTGCATATTGCCCTGCACAAAACTGTATAGCTCGTTCATGTAAAAATATATATTGTGAATCTTTTTTTTCTTCATATTTTAAAGTCATTTTCTCTATTCTACATGTATGTTTCTTGACTTTAATTTTTTTTTTTTTTTTTTTTTACTACCAAAACACCAAGGCAAATTCCTTGTAGGTGAAAACCTACATGCCAATGAACCCGATTCTGATATTTGCAAAACCAAACTACAGATAATGTAGTTTCTGTCATGATCGCGGTGTCTCTGTGACCCCCCCACCCTCTTCTGTCGAAACCTGTTCATAATCTCCCAGATCGCGATACATTTACTGACCTAATAAAGCAGCAAGTTTAGGTATTATTACACGTTTACATGCTGGTGTCTCACCTTAATGTGGTTCTGGACGACATTAGTCCTCTGCAGTCTCTGGTCCTCGGGGATACCGATCTCCTCCCAAATGTCCTTCAGGTGGCACAGCGCCTTATTCAGACACGACACAGCCTCTGCTGCGAGCACCTCGCTACAGGGACGGACAGACAGTGGAAAGCATGGTCATTTCGGTTATCAATAAATCGTTTCGATGGCACCAGTAGTGACATTTAAACCAAAGAAAACACAGAACACACTAATCTGATCGAGCTAACAGACGTTGGCGTTTCGCTAACGTCTGTTAGCTCAAACTTGCTACAGCTAATATCTAAGTTAAAGTTATTTTACGTTTAACAAACTGACTCCACCGCGAAAAAAAAAGTGTTTGACCTTACCTCTTTCTCATGGTAAAATCCCACTTTATTGTGACTATCGGTGAACAGTTTAAAACAACTAACGTTCGCCTGAAACTTGCCAGAGACGAGCGTCGCGTCGCCTCCCTGTCTGTTCTCAGTCCGGTCCGTTTGTACACAGTTCAAAATACGCGTACAGCGGCGTTCTGCTCTCTGATTGGCTCATTCTGCGGGAGTACCTGTTGTGTCAAACCGATGTCAGCCGCCGGGGCTTCACAACTTTAATCAATGAGTGAACCGCCCATCGCCGAACAACTCATGAAAGAAAACAAACACACTAGTTCCATGGAGGACGTTGCGTAGCAGAAGTGTCACACCTCACACAACAATGGTTAGATTGTTAATTTTAGACTGAAGAATTAGCAGCATATCAGTGGTGGAAGAAGTATTCAGATCCTTTACTGAACTAAAAGTAGTAGCACACTATGAAAATACTCCAATTGCAAATACTACAGGTAACAGTCCAGCATTCAAACATTCAAGTAGGCCTATGTCAGTAAAAGTACACATTCTGCAGAAAAGTCCCTTTCTGTGGGATTTTTTAAAAAATCCCTTATATACTGTAGGGTAGTTATCTATATGGCAATGCATCATATTCTATATATAAGATCATGAAGTGAAGTATCAAGTACAATATTTCCCTCTGATATGTAGTGGAGTAGAAGTATAAAGTTGCACAAAAGGGAAATACTCAAGTAAAGTAAAGTACAAGTACCTCAAATTTGTACTTTGTACAAATAAATGTAGTTCATAACATTCCTCTGCCAAACCCAAAATAAAGCAAACAACCAACAAACATTTTAAAAACATTTATTCACATTATACATCTTTACAGTTCTTTCATTGTCAGACAGACCGCAAGGGAAGATTTTCCATCTGTAATGCCAGTGAGCTGGAGGGAATGCATGACAGGCAGCTGCAGGAATGTCTTTTAGTTTCTGTCCATGATGAAGAGGTGACAGGCTTCATACATGGTTGTCCAGCAAAGCCTCGATGAGTCTTGAACTGCTTGTAATCGCAGTTGTTACCACAATGAATTTATAACCTGGAAAAAGAAAGCAGTAATGTTTATTATGGTATGTTAGACCATGTTAGACCACCTCCAGTTTATTAATTCCTATTAATTGTTGGTGTAACCTAGGAGTCTTTCAGTCAGCTGAATAGGCTAAAATGTCACATTTGTCTACAGAAAAGCATACAATAAAAGTTACCAGCAATAAATCAATAATGAATGAACATTTATTTGGGTTGAATTAGAGCTTTTCTTTGCTTTATAAGAACATTACAGAACCTATAATGAAGTAGTTCTGCTCATTTCTGATAAGTTAAGCCAATTTCATTTAATATAGCCCAACATCACAAATTTGCCTCAAGGTGCTTTACAATCAGATAAGGAAAAAATCCACAAAATAACCCCTTAACAACAATTAGACATATGGCAGCCAAATAATGCTTCACACAAATGGGATGTGACATGGATTATTTTCTAGAGGAAAATTCAATTTCTTCTCGTGGACGTCAGGTGATTGTCAGGAATTATGGCACCAACAGAGAACTGCTGATGAATATCGAGCCAATACCTTCCACACTACTAATAATATTTAAATTTCAAATAACTTTGTCAGCTAATGAATCATCAGGAGCAGTTCAGAATACAACAAGGCTTGTGCCTCTTTGATTCATTGCGAGGAAGTTAAACTAAACCCCAAACAACAGCAGCACGAGCAAGAAGGATGAAGACGAGAGGGGGGAAACCTACAGTAGATGATTAGTACAGACACAAACACGAAAAAAAGTCTTCTCCTGTAACATCAAAATGGCCCATCAGCAGTCAGGCCACGTTTACCTCTCTCTCTGCCGAGGAAACGGAGAGCTGAGATCTCAGAAAAGGTGCAGCCACCGAGGAACATGACGAGGACGATGCGCTGAGCGTCGTTCTTCGCTTTTGCGTCAGCTCCGTTGCTGCCTGATGGGAGACAAAACATTTAGCAAGCTTACGTGTTGTAACTGTGTTTTAGAGACGCAAGCTATGACCTCATACTTCCTGAAGTTTTGTCTTCTCTTCTGCAGTTTTCTAGTGTCTGAATTGGACTAAAAGTGGTGGAAACCAAATGACTTAAACTACTAGAGGCGACTTTGTCTTAGTTTCAGCATTTAGTCAGACTTTGATTTTAATCATTTTGAATGTGAGGATGAATCACTAGTGTAATGATCTTTCCTTTCATTCCGCCACTCTGCTGTACTTCGCGTTTCCCTGTCTAAAGTCTTTGTCATGTAATATTTTTACACGTAAAATGCCATTTTTAAACCTATTCACACACATAAAACTATAAATAAAAAAATAGTTATTTGTATTTTGGACTTAAATTGGTTTGGCTTATTTGTAGATATTGTTCTACACTTGTATGATTACACCTATTTGAAGCTAATGTACTTGCAAGATTCTTGCTGTTCGGAACTGTATCCTCATCATTGTTTGCGCTTACGTCCCGTTTAAGAAATCAGATTACTGCAGAAACTCGACAGTATTCATTTCATTTCAACATTATATTCATATTTCCTTGTGTTCTGACCTGTAACAGCGAATTCATGCCCATTTAGCAGCCTGGTGACTTCTTCAAGGCCCGTCCAACCGTCTCGCTCCAACACCTACACATGACCACACCAGGAATAACATTAAAAATAAAAAGTTTCATTATGGCACTAATGGTCTGAAATAAATGAATCCCACTGGTTTACTCGCCTGCTCAACAAGTTTGCAGCTCAGAGGGACGTAGGCACCGCTGAAGATGTAGGCCATGTCTCGCGGGACACGCAGGTCATATTCTTCATCTGACTTTGGCACCTTTACACAAAATTATAATAACTATTCAGTGTGGTAAGGACGCAATACCATACTGAGTGGTATTCTGTGACATGATGAAAATGCCTTTTGGAGCAAAATTGTAAAGACGATGATAATTTACCAGGTTGAGTCTTCGGCTCAGGGCTCTGAAATTGCTCTTCCTTGCGAGAGAAGAGAAGGCGTCAGTCAGCTTTCCTGAAAAATAGAAAACCCAACCAAAAACAATTAAAAAAAAAAAAAAGGAAATAAGTAGGATCGGGACAGTTTAATGAGATTTTGAAATCTGCCTTTTAACATTCATGAAAAATATTCGTCAGGTTCATGTGTACGGGGAGAAACAGAGATTGTGATTAGGAGGTTAAAAACAGAAAAACGATGCTCGTCTCACCTGCAGTTCTGTCGTTGACCAGCTTGCCCACTTTGCTCTCCATAACAGTCAGCGTTTCCCCGGGCTGCTGCTCCACCAGCAGCCCCAACTGCCTCAGGTTGGCAAAAGTGAGCAGGTGATCCACTCCGTAGCTCTGATGAGGTCAAGCAGAGAAAATGTTTCACATCAGGACCAGTATCTTCTTAAATGAGGACAGCTTTAAAAAGACAAGGCTGGGGATATTCTATATTTTTCTCATTGTCAACCAAAAACGATAAAAAGAGCTAAACCAATTTCTGCCCTTCTGACCCTCTCTGTGGCACTCAGCCCATTCGATCTTACTGAAGACGTAAATCTTTGTTTCCTAAAACGGCTGTACACAGTAGTTTTCAGCAGACGTTACTCAAACAGGAGGACATTTATTGGGGATTATTTTTCAACTGAGGATTGATTCACATTTTGTGCTATTGACTATTATTGACTATTTTTACGGTACTCACCCTTATTGACTTATTACCTGATTTGCTCAGGAGCAGGGGAATACACACAAAAATACTATGTGTACCCCTTACTGGGCTAAACAGCATTCATTGTGTATGTATTTCCCAGCATTTGTTCTGCTCATGTTTGTCATCATAGGCTAAAAGGTACGATTGTGAGATCTGTTTTATACAGCACTCTCTCTGAATCAGAGAAAAACACAGCTAACAAATAAGCAACCGCAAGCTGAGATGACTGACAAGAGGTTAACATCGCTGTAAATTGACTGTTATTTTAGTCACTGGGTGCAAGAAAAATCAAAGGAGAGAGTGTTTGCATCAAACAAATCACTTACAGCTCTCATCATCCCGCCTTACTTGAATACTTGAATGTCATTTGACTATAAATGGCACCGCATGGGAAATATCAAGTTCAGAAAATAGTTGAAATGCGTGTCGCTGTGTCTAATGCCAGTCCATTTGTGGCTTTTTATTTATTTAAATGAAACGTTTGTTTGAAAGCCATAGAGAGCAGTTTTTATTTTATTTTTATTTTTTAAAGAACACATGCTAAATCTCACCTGTAAATACTGTGCTTTTAATGAGCGGTAATCTTTTGGCAGAAGTCCTGTGAGAAAACACCATCACACAGATATTTTTAACACAACATGAGAACAATCTCAATCTGTCTTTTAATAATATTTACACAAAGACAACTCACCGTTTTCCGTGATGGACAGAAGACAGAGCAGCCTCAGACTTTCTATCATGGAGACCTTGAAAAAAAGAAAATAATAAACAAGATTCCGGCATAACAATATTATTGTTTTGATCTATTCCTCCATCGGTCCGCTTTTAAGCAAACGCACCTGTCTGTTGATGTGCTCCTCTATGAAAGAAATACTTTCCCGGATGTCAAATCCTTCAAGTAAAGCTGGAACGGAAAACAAGACAGAAGTGAACGCACTGAACTAAAACTTGAATCCAATATTTGGACAGAGAAAAGTGTTCTTACAGTGTTCCGTCTTTAACAGCTCCTGAAAATCCTGCTTCGTTTTCTTCTTCATTATTGATTCACTAGCGCCGATGTCTGCAAGAGAAGGCGCTCTTCAGTAAATACTACCTGAAATGAGTGACAGTAAATGTGATATACTGCTGTAACACTCACGTAGGCTAAGTAGCCGATGTTCCTGTTTCAACCCTTTTAGCTCCTCTGACACAAACGTCTTCATCTGCTTTATGTCCATCCCCCGACGCTTCTGTAGAATGAATACAGTGTGAGCTCCGTCAGTCCCAGGCTTAGTTACAATGACTGATGAGGGCAATATGTTATTTACTCACATCATATGCCGTCTGGAGATTCCTGGCTTTCTGACTGAGAAAGCCAAAGACGTTGGAGAAATGCTCGTTTCTGATTTCGTTGAAGACCTACGAGACGAGCGAGAGTTCAAACGGACGTTTAACTTAAAGTTATGAGGATGGAAGATCTGTAACGTCAGTATTAACCTACCTTATCCTGAGAATTCAGCATGACTTTCATACTTTTGTCAGAGGAGGTAACTTCGGGTCCAAACTCCACACATCCTGCACGACAGACAGTGTGATGAGACATCGACACACTAAGCATGTACAACCAGTGGCATTATACGACTGGGAGGTTTAATTATACAGGAAAACAGTGTGAGCTGGAGCTGTGAGTATTAACAGTTAGTCATGTATGCTTCACAGAGCAAAATAACACCCATCAGGGTCCAAAGTAATGTCCTAAAATGTCTTACTTCGTCGTGCAAAAAAGCCGAAATAATTCATAGATCTTGTAATAGTGCGACAAGGACAAAATGCAGGCAAAACACAACATCTGAGAATCTATAAAATGAGCAAATTTCACTTTAATAATTAAAAAAAATTGTGGTTTGATTGACCAAGAGCGAGCATTATATCACGCAGTGTTCCTCGTGTTAAAAGTAAAATAGCAAGCAGCTCATTTTTCTATACTGGGATCTCCTTATGGAACAACCTGCCCCCGCATATTTAACAAAGCCAAACAAAGGCACATTTTAAAACAACAGTCACGGCGGTTGTTGGTTCACTTTTAAGGGAGGGAGTTTAAACCATAGGGGTGGGGTTGCAAGGGGGACTAGTAGGTTTGGTTTTTATGTTTTGTAGGTGGATTCTTCCGTTTGTTTCCATGTTTTGTGTTTGTTTTTTCCTTTGAGCACTTTGGAAATAAGTGTTTTTTTTTAGTTATGCTTTGAAGCGCTTTCCTCTGGGATGTTTGTGTCATGATACTCTTTTGAGTTGTTGAGCTTTTAAATTCCTATTAAAAATCAAATCAAATAAACTGTGAAGGTCAGCTTTGTGAAAAAGATTTATCCGCTGAGCCGCGGCAGGGGAACAAAGTCTGTCCAACTCTGTCGTCATCTTTACACATAAACCGCGTTTTCAGGTTCAGCTGGCTTCGTGTGGACGGACGCAGATTTTCACACTGAACACAGTAAAGTCTCCACAGCCTGCTTTGATACCCACCACATTTGATTCTAAATATATCATCCACGAGACCTTCATAGACAACTTGTGAGCACAGAGGAGTGACAAAGTCCACATCTGCAAAGAAAAAATGAGAGCGTTAGGGAAGACAGAAAGCACAGCTCAGCATACAACCACACATGCATTAGTGAGACACGTCTTCTCACCTCTGTCGATAAGGAAAACCTTTCCTATCTCAGCACGCTGAGCTTTTTGTTCTCCCTCTTCTACCTGCTCCCTCCACGACTCGTACGCCATCTGGTACCAGACAGACGGACAGAATTACTGGCAGGTCACAGCAGTAAAGACAAAACAAATCACAGCAGATCTGAACATTAAACTCGATGACGTGACAGTTTTGGGTCTCCGATCATACTGCACCTTAGAACATTGACCAATCCCGTAGACCTTTGAGAACGGGCCGTAAAGGGAGTGAAGGAGGTGCAGAGCGCTGCCGGCTGTCCTCACCCAGCGCTGGTCCCCCGCCTGTGGGATTAAATACAACCTGAGGAATCTCAGCTGCTACTCGGATCCTACAGTATGTGCTACAATGACATTTTACTTTCCTATACAAAGATAAACGATTAAATGGTTAATCAATTGCAATTTGTCACATTTTTTCTCAACATTTTTCTGGTATTTACGTATATCCTGATTCGTAGTGAGAATAATCATTAGTTGCAGCCTTAATTTGCATCCAGCAGAATTCTAATTAGAGGGAAGTAATTTATCTTTTACTAACAATCAATGTTTGAGAACAGACTTCTCGCTGTATTTGGCTAATCCTTTTATCTGTATCAGTCCAATATTATTTTTCTGCTAACATCTGACCAACTGTGAATATCCATTATTGTTTTTCCTTTCATTTCTATACTTATTTATTAATTAGTTTTTAAACATTTGGTACTTTTTGTAATGGGCTGCAACTTCCGACTATCTTCATTATTAATTAATCTGCCATTATTGTCTCGATCAAAATGTCAGAAAATTGTAATAAAAATGATGAAATTTCCTACAGCCAAAGTTGACATATTGAAATTGTTTGTAATATTTTCTGGGTCACATTATAAAAGCTGGAACAAATTAATTGCTTACAAAAATGACTTTGTCAATCAACAAATAATTTATAATAGTTTGTTAATTGACTAAATAGTTAAAATCGACTAATATAATTTCCGTGCACATTATTTACCAGGAAGTTGTCTCGAAAGAACTCTGGCAGCTCCAGACTGATGATGTCCTCGTCAAGAGGAAGAAGATAGAAAGGCCACTCATCAGCGGTCACATCTGTGGGAACACAACACGTTTAACACTTCCTCACCAACACTGATCACTGCTACTGAAACACAAAGTGAAGAAAGGAAGGATGCTCACCACCGATGAGCCCCTGCTCCTCCAGCACCGCCTCACACGCATAGAACTGAGCGACACAGGAGGGTCAACACGTAAATGTCAAGAATTTGATCCAAAGTAAGCAGAGTTTGTGCAAAACAGCAGAGCGGGAAATACCTTCTGAGGGGTAAAGATGATCTTGTATCTTCTAAATTTTCCTGCTGCCTTGTCTGCATTGGCCACATCTGGAATGAGGAATATAGCGGGACATTATTTAGTAGGCTCATAGTACAGTAATCAAGGGCTACAGGAGCAATAATATAACTAAGTCACTACATGTATGTAAAGCTGGGTGTCGTGGGAAGTACCAATACCATACTTGAGTTTTGGTACCAAAACAACCCCTTTTTTATATGTATTAATCTGAGAAATATAAACATACTCGCAAATAAACATCTCAAGGTTCTGATTTAAATCAGAAACTATGTGATCAAAGAATAAAGTCATAAAATTAGGAATCTGACAAGACATTCAATTTCAACTTTCTGTACTTGGTACAACTTTAATAGTCAATGCTGCAGAAACATTTCAGGCAGTACCAAAGACATGTTGAGGCTCAATACCCAACCTTATGACTGATGTGATTAACGGAATACTGATGCTGATAAACAGCACTGTCACAAGAGAAGATGACAAAATCTGACGTAAAAAAAATGTTTTTATTACATGCAAATACATAATGATATTTCAGAACATATCTCCACTGTTGGCAGCACCTGGATCACTAGTTGTGGTGTTTTTAATATGTTCACTTCATCTAAAGGACTGAATGCTTCTCCTTGGGTTGAAAAAATGTAACATAACTTGAAATGATCACTTTTTTTTTTTTTTAAACGACTAATAAACTAAGCTAAAAGTCGATTTCCTAAGCTTCTAAAAAGTTGATGAAAGTTGAAATGTGTCTTTCTTTATTATCTATCTATATAAAGCTTTTATTAATACAAGCACATCATATTATTTACACTATGTCTTGTGTTTTTAATGCTATTGCTTTCTATTTTTTATAATACTTTTAGGTATTTTGTTTCCATTTTAATTAGTATTGTATTGCAGTCCTGAAAAGTTTGTTGTTTTCGTTTCAACCATGTCAAGCGCTTTGTAACGTTTCTTTGAAAAGTGCTGTATAAATAAAGGTAAATATTTTCATTATTATTATTATTATTATATAAATACAGAGACTGTATATATATATATATATATATATATATATCGTTTTAATTATTTCAATTTCATGAAAAGATTTATGAAAAGATTTTTATTAATATTGGTAATTGAACCTTTATTAAATAAAAAAAAGATCCAATTCTACTTACCACATATCCATTTGACAGTTTTTATTCTTGGCCGGATCAAAAAACAGAGCCTGAAACAGAGTAATGCCACATTGTCATACAGTCACAGGATGTTTGTGTGTGTGTGTGTGTGTGTGTGTGTGTGTGTGTGTGTGTGTGTGTGTGTGTGTGCGTGTGTGTGTGTGTGTGTGTGTGTGTG
>CALSBV010010478.1:4871126-4906136 GCA_943590825.1 Bovichtus diacanthus
AAAAGGTTTGGTATTGAAACTGCAGATTCTCAATCACAAGAGTCAGAAGAGTAATATCTGATGAAGTTCACCTTCAGGGTTGACACATTAGCAATACGATCCAGCGGGCTCATCAAGTCTGGCTCAATGAAGAGGTCCTTCTTCCCTGGCAGCTGTGTGACAAAGAGAGGGACGATATTGCTATTGTGCATAACACAAACATCATTTCCGGTCTATTACATGAGGTATTTTGCATAGTTTTAGAATAAAAACATTTATTTCCAGTCTTACCCAATTGTGGAGCACAGCTAAAATACTATACACTACACTACACTACACTACACTAAATGTATACACTAAAATAGCCCACACTAATTGTGTGTAGGAATTATTCTGTACTTTTAACACTGCTGTTATATTTTTCTTATTGTCCAATTCCCATAAAAAGAATAAAACCTATTATGCCTTAGTCCATCTCTCAATACTGTCCGACTTCCCCACACTGTTTGTGGCACTCAGCCCCAAGCCCATTGGTTTCTACTGTAGACGTAAAAACATTTAAATATGGGTCAACAAATACATAGTTCGATTTTATAAAAAAGCAAAGACATTTTCAAACAGCTGGGCATTGTTATTATTTCTCAATGCAACTCAAACAGGAGGACATTTGCATTTGTTGGGGACTAGTGACAGCGACAGATTAATCCACATTGGGTGCTCCAGTGAATATTTTGCACAGCAGGACAGTGTATGTGGGATATTTGATTGGTAATGAAGGAACATGTCACCCAGTGCAACAGTGCAGCTAATTGATGTGTTTTCACTAGTTTTTTTGACAACAATGGAGCTCTATGACACGGAGGAACATCAGGCTTTGGATATACAGACAATACTTGTTAGTAATCTATTGTTGGTTTTTAGTCTTTTCATGGGATTTGTTGACAATAAGACTTTGCAACAGCTGCTTCGTAATTTCACATAGTCACGTTCAGTATAAAAGGATTCCTTATTTCTGTTTTGGTAACTGACAGTTGTGTATTCAATTAACTTCCTATAATAAAAGCGTTAACATATGCTTTTTTTCTTTTTAAATGCCAGTCATATTAGAGGTGGTATGTTTTGTTGAAGCCGCACTAATGATAGACATATTGTGACTGGGTCCTACCTGTTCCAGCAGGTAGATGAGCTGATCTCTGGCCAGCCTTTTAAGCAAAAAGAAGTCAGGGAGCTCCGGGCAATCTCTCCTGGCACTGTGAGCCATTCTGGGCCACAACTGGGACAGGACAATAATCACTCATTCAATGCACACATAAATATAATGTCATTTAACGAAACTACTCCAGTAACAGAAAATGCAATGACAGAGAGGCTACAAGCAACAGAAACACATAGAAACTACACGTATGTATGCTGTGGTTGACATACTAGCTAGGCTAGCTTGTAGGCTAAAAACACATCCTTTACATCAAACGAATTTTCAAGACTTAGACTTACGTTAAAATTCTGACAGCTATACAGAAGTAATTTCACATAAATATTAAATAAATGACATAAGTTAAGGAGTGAATATATGTAGAAAACATAGGCAAAGGGGCGTTTAGCTGATATTAAAAGCTACCTGCTTCCGTAGCTAAATAAGCGGAATCGATCCCATGATCATCTGCTGTTTCCACCCGGACACTAGAAGGAACGGACTGCTACGCTGAATGCGAAGTTCAATCACCTGACGCTGTTTTTATTGTCACTACATGTTATTCTCCCACCATGAATTCAGACGCAGTTTTGTTGTTAGAGACCGTTAATTTCGCCGCAGAGAAACATCGTAACCAGCGACGTAAAGATCCAGAGGGCACACCGTACATTAATCACCCCATCGGTAGGTAGGAGTGCTTTCATGTTGTTGTGATGCATTCAGGGGCCGCTCCTGAATCTTTAAGTCCAGCAATGCAGAAGTAAAAATAGAAACAGTTACTAACAGAAGTTACTAAGTCTATTACTACGTTACTGTACTTAAGTACAATATTTAGGTAGTTGTACTTTATTTTCTGCTACTTCATACTTTTACTCCATATATATTGTACTTTTTACTGCAATACATTAATTTGACCGTTTTGGTGATTCAGTTTATTAATACAAAATATAATCAACAAATAAAATAAAACAATTCTTATTATAGATAAAGATAAGATAAGGCTGTATTGATCAGCAGGGGGAAATTAACCAGCTACCTGGCAGTATACGCTGTAGCATTTATAGTAATTTGAAATTAATTCCACCTTTACCAGCTGCTACATCAAAGCAATATGTTCTGTAGGAGCCATTTATCTTGTAGGAGTCATATTATTTTGTTTACCGGTAGATGTATCTGTATCATTTTGGACACCTGGTGGCGGTCATTAGATTTAGTACAGACTTGTATATGTAGGTGCATAGGTGACAGCAAAGGGATTGCACAGGTCGAGGGAGCACACGCTGTTATGTTACTAAACTAAACTACAATTAGAAAATATGTTGAATTGGGTCTGCATCACTTCTACCAGTGAATTAATGGAAACTGGGAAAAAGGACATTGGAAAAATAAAAAATTTGCCATAACATTTTCATTGATACATCTATAGTACATTAATACATTATTCCAAAATGGGTAATAATACATGATGAGTGCCTTTTAGTCTTGCTAAATAGAGTATATAATATTTTGATGCTAAAAGTTTTGTACTAACATCTTGAGTGCAAAATCTTTTTAAAATGTTCCACCTCTGGATTTTAAAATAGTTTTTGATATTAATCTTATTTGTATGAAGTGGCTGTGATACTCAACACTTATTGGAAGGACGGAGAATAAAAAATCCATAGTGGACATTTAATCAATTAACAGTAGTTAGACCGAGAATTTGGCCGATATTAGCTTAGTGCAGATATAACAGTATTGGTCATGTTGGCCAATAAGTAAAAATAAATTGTAGGACAGAAATGGACTATTAAATGTAATGACAGTTTTATCTTCAACCCTTTAGCTTCCTTGTTGAATGGTTTGTGAACATTTATAATCCTTATATTTCTGGCAGCAGCTGAAAACATTAGGATATCTTGTGGACTTTCCTCTCTCTGATACTCACAGCTGTGTGTGTGTGTGTGTGTGTGTGTGTGTGTGTGTGTGTGTGTGTGTTTTTTTAAGGGGTAGCGAGAATCGTCAGCCATGAAGGAGGCGTCACAGACATTGAGGTTTTGCAAGTACGTTGTCATTTGTTATCAGTTAGTTACTGATTAATTGTTTCTTGCATTATTGAGCCTGTCTGTTGTCTTGCCTGCAGGCAGCTTTGCTTCATGACACAGTGGAGGACACAGACACTTCTCTTGCAGAGCTCGAGGCAAAGTTTGGACCGATCGTGGCTCGTATCGTTCAGGAGGTGACGGACGACAAAAGCCTTTCCAAACAGGAGAGGAAGCGTCTGCAGGTGGAACACGCGGCTCATTGCAGCCGCCAAGCCAAACTGGTCAAACTGGCTGATAAACTTTACAACCTGAGGGACCTGAACCGATGCACACCTACTGGTCAGCATCTGCACTGTCACTGGATTTCATTTAAGTTATCCGTGTTTCTTAATTATTTTATTTTGTTTAAAACACATGGCATTAGAATATAGTTCATTGTACAGTTAATACACATTTTAATGTGAAACTTGCAAGAGCTTAAATAAGAATGCTGCTTTATCTGACAAAGACATTGGAACAGTAGCTAGAAAGAAAAGCAAAAACAAATCTGGAAGAAACATGTTTTCATTTAAATATAGGCACACCCATATCTGTATTGTAAAAACAGCATGTGTATTTGTTTAATATAGCTAGTCAATGTTGATGCAATACTGCTGTTGTTTATATTATAACTAGAGATAGCAGTAAATAATACAAAATGTTGATTTTCTATATTTTTGTTATTGTCAACAAATCCCATGAAAAGACCAAAACCAACAATGTGTTCTTCCGTCAGCCTCTCAGTACATGCTGACTTCCCTCCACCGTCTGTGGCTCTCAGCACTGAGACACTTCTGCTCTCGTGACGACGTAATCTTTAAAACAGCTCCAAATATCTACTTTCATTTTCAAATGAAACTAGTTTCAAATAATTTTCTGAAACAGCTGAGCACTGTAGTTTTAATCAAACGTTACTCAAACACAAGTACATAGTGCAATTGTGTGGAACTATTTTCAGTTGTCATATAAAAGTAGTGGAGTAGAGTTTTAACACCCCCAGTGAAGTTCTGTCTCACAAAATGGAAACACACAAGTACCAACACATGAAAATGTACTGGCTTACCATACTTCCTCCCTCTCTGTGTGTGTTTGGCAGGTTGGACAGCCGAGCGGGTGCAGGAGTATTTTCTGTGGGCCTGTGCGGTGGTGAAAGGCCTGAGAGGAACCAACCCCGCTCTGGAGCAGCGGCTGGAGGAGCTCTTCAGACAGAGAGGGGTCCAGCTCTGACAACACAGGGGAGAGCACACCGTTCAAATTACAAATAAGATACAATTTAATTTGTAAATTATAGAAATAAATTATATTTCATATGCACTTGTGTGGTCTTTAATTTATATTTTCATATTTTGGTTGTCTAATTAAATGAAGGGTATGTTGAACGTTAGTGAGATCAGTTATTTTATAGCAGAACTGTTGATGAGCATTAGTCAGCTAAAATATGTGATACTGTTGGGTTTGCCACAGAAACACACACAGGGGCAGCCACTCTTACACTGTAAACATTGAATCATAAAAAATGTAACATTGATCTAATTACTAGCAGTGATATCAGCCACTAGATGGCGGCAGTACATTGTTGATTTTCAGAATATCTAAACTGGAATCTTCTGTTATCAACTCTTTAACTTTCTGTTTATTTTTGGAAAAATATTTGAATGATCGTAAGTAATAAACGGCATTGCGTCCTTGGTCTATAAAGTCTGTAAGATATGATTTTGTATTAATTAGTGTGTGTTTCTTATCGGAGGGAAATGTATGTAGGAACAAATCACTTCCTGTCCGCTTGCGCTTCAGTGAGTTGACTTCCGTTTGACTGAAGCGACGACGAGCTCGTTTTCTTTTTCAAGTTAAATACACGTTTTTACTTTAATTTAGTTGTTACCGTCGACCAGGCAGCCATGTCTAGTCGTGAAGCCCTCAACATGAAGCTTCCTCCGATCCAGTCCACGGCCGGAGCCGTGCCGGTCCGGAATGAGAAAGGTGAGATGTTTGGCCGTTAGCTAGCAGGCGGCTAGTGCCATGCTAAGTTAGCCAGCTAGCTTAGCGTAACCCCACTGTTACCCCAAATAACACCAATAGACTGAAATGCTAAGAAGATATTAGTTACTACGTTAGTGAATAACAAACAAAAAACAATAGCTAACGTTTCCAACACGAGTGGGAGCAAATTCCCACAGGCTACATCAGTATATTACGCATGGTTTCTGAATAACATGCTTAGCAGTCATATATGTGATGTTTGGGTGTCCACATGACGTTACTCTTGGCCATGTAGTGTAACAACTGAGGAGCAAAAGTATTTCGATAAACTCCACCAGGGCCAGTGCAAGACTACGGCCTCAAAAGTGACCGTGGAGTAGAATGAACTCTCTGATACACTGTCGACAACAAATCAGTGGTGGAAGAAGTGTTCAGATCCTGAAGTAAAAGTACTAGTACTTTGTGATCAATCTTTGGCAACATTTTCTTTATTACCTAAAAAGGCATTTACTCGTATTTTCCCTTTCAAATGTACTTTTTCGTCGTTCAGGAGAAAATAACAAAATATGTATCCTCCACAATCACTTGTCCAATAATATCAGCCTTGGTATAAAATGACAGTATACTGTTGCTGTAGAATTGTACAAACCAATTACAGATTTTATTTGGAGCATCTAGCATTTGCTCTGTTCTTCCAGTGATAAACAAATTTGAATTGTCCAGATTCCTGGAGTGGTGACTGTTGGGAGATGTGAGATGCTGTCTGTGGTGTCAAAGTAGAACAGTTAGTACACCCAAACAACCAGTGGTGGAAGAAGGGTTCACATTTTTAAAAAACTTTATATATATATATATATATATATATATATATATATATATATATATATATATATGTGTGTGTTTTTAGTATCAGCTTCCAAAACCTAATTAGTGAGTCCCGAAAAAGAAAAATAATTTGAATAGTAATTAGTCTTCCCCTTTCTGACTTTCTGACTGTCTAAAAAATGTTTTAACATTATAATTGTTCAAAGTAACTAAAAGAAAGCAAATATTTTTTGCAGAGCTGTTGAATAGTTACTGCTAATTAAGGTCTCAATAAAAAAACTAAAAAAAACTAGATTCAGTCAAACATCCACACCTTCAGCATCAGGAATGGGAAAGCCTGACTAAGCTCATCATTGTCTCCGCATATCCCAGGTGAGCTGTCCATGGAGAAGGTGAAGGTGAAGAGGTACGTGTCAGGTAAACGTCCTGACTACGCGCCAATGGAGTCGTCCGATGAAGAAGAAGAGGACTTCCAGTTTGTGAAGAAGGGAAAGGAAATGGAGGCAGAGGTGGAGCTGGAGGAAGAGGAGGTCTCTGACCCACGTCTCAAACGTTTGCTCAACCGTGTCTCTGAGGACGTGGAGGAGAGGTACGTCCCGTCATTTGGTTTGACAGATTTCATTAAATGTTGTGGAGCTGAAATGCTCATTTGACCATGTCGCCTCCCATGTCTGTGTCCTCAGGCTTGCGAGACACAGACAGATCGCAGAGCCTGAAGTTGTGGCCGAGAGCAGCGATGACTCTGATGAAGGCACGTGGCACCCAGAGCATGAGGAGAGTAGTGAGGAAGAAGAGGAGGAGGAGGAAGAAGTGGATGATGAGGTAGGTTACTATCCGGGCTGTTTAATTTTAACTAAATGTTCCGAGTTTGCTTGTCCCAGTTACTTAAGAATTTCTGTCAGTGTTTCTTAATTTTCAAGTTAAATTAAGAAAAGTTTTTAAGGCAGACTTTCTCATTTTGTGCAGGAAATTGAGAGAAGACGAGCAATGATGCGGCAGCGAGCAACTGAACGGAAGACTGAGGATATGGAGGTCATGGAGGTGGAGGAGGAGGGGAAGTCGGGGGCGGAGTCAGAGTCCGAGTCCGAATATGAAGAATACACAGACAGCGAGGATGAAGCAGAGCCACGGCTCAAACCTGTCTTTATACGCAAGTATGAAGTGAAACAAGCATTTTCTTACCTCCTAACTATCTTAGTGGTTCCCTAACTTATTGGCCTGTGACCTCTAATTAAAGTTTACGGCTTTAGCACCATGACCACGATTATTCCATCTCACATTGTATCATTTGAATAGTTTTTTAAGAGGTTTAACTACAGGGCTAAGTGCCTTGCTCAGGAGCACAATGGTGGCAGCCTGGCATTGAACTCACAACCTTCCGGTGATCTATTTGAAAGCCTGACTACTTGACAACTAGATAATATTTCAATATAGATATATTTCAAAGATAATAATTTGTCAGCATCAGTTACTCCCATTTAAAGCTACACAGAAAGATAAAGAACACAGAAAATAGAGTCTAGATCCCAAATTTAGGCTTTTATCTAATGTGTACTGTTGCCATCCAGATAGCTTATATTGAGTTTACTGATAGGATGTTGTTGCTCGTACAGAAGCCCACAGTAATTTCAGATTTATTATGAAGCAATCCCTTAAAGCAGTAGTGCAAGACGAGTTAAAGCCTCATTAATGAGCTCTGAGGTTTTCTCATGTGGTTTTAGATGTTAATGTCACACAGTCTGGAGTCGATTGGACTGCAAATATAACATGAAACATGTTGCAAACTGATCAACATACATCCAATCAATCAGCTGCTTGTGTGTTAAGCCAAAAATAATTGGGAAGTTTACAAGATGGTGCAATTTTTAAACAAAAACACCCAAATATGTGTTGACTAATTCAAGTTATTTACTTATACATAGTAATATAACTAAAGATAAATGAAGATGTATGCACGATGATAACACTGGATGCAAGATAATAATGCGGCATTTTTAGCTTTGTAGGATGTTTTAACCTGTATCCTCTCTGTCTGCACCACAGAAAGGACAGAGTCACAGTGGCGGAGCGTGAAGCAGAGGAGCTGAGGCAAAGAGAGCTGGAGGCCGAGGCCAAGAAGCAGGTCGAGGAGCGACGCCGCTACACCCTCAAGATTGTGGAGGAGGAGGCTAAGAAGGAGTTTGAGGAGAACCGGCGCACGCTGGCTGCTCTGGACGCTTTGGACACCGACGGGGAGAACGAGGAGGAGGAATACGAAGGCTGGAAAGTCAGAGAGCTGAAACGCATCAAGAGGGACAGAGAAGCACGGGAAGTGTGAGTAAACCCTGATATGACGACTCTATGATGACATGAACGTGACATATTTAGGACCTTCCTAATGAGTGGTGTTTTGTCCTCAGCATGGAGAAGGAGAAGGCTGAAATCGAGAGATTCCACAACTTGACAGAGGAGGAGCGCCGGGCTGAGCTCCGCAACAGCGGCAAACAAGTCACCAACAAAGCCAGCAAAGGCAAATACAAGTTCCTCCAGAAGTACTACCACAGAGGAGCCTTCTTCATGGTAAGTCAACACTGAGCTGAACTCTTTCCATGAATGCAGTTTGCTCTCACCGTCAAAGACGTTTCTTCTAAATTCCGGAAACCTCGTCTTTCAAACACAACGGAGACAGTTGGGAGACGTGTAGAGCTGCTGTCCTGATGTCTGAACTTTACATTTCTGTCATTTGTGTTCAATATCATGGTACATTTGACAGTTTATCAATTTACCGTTTTCTTTCTGATCTTACTTGTGTTGTTTATCCATCATTCATTATTGTAAGTAAGCGTTACATGTAATTTAATGTTTAGCATCTATATTGGTCAGGATACACCTCTAAATGACATTTAATCTCAGTGAATTGTTTCTTGTGAAGAATTTGTTGGATTGGTCTATCAACATTTTCACATAAAATCAAAGTACATACTTGGCTTAAGATTCAGACCATTAGGGCCCATCCATACACATACTGTATATATGTGTATATCCATGTCAAATGTTTTTTACGTAACAAATGAGCTTATAAAGTTTGACTTGCTGTAGTGTTACAGAGAATCTTCAGCTGTGGCAGGCGCATGTTGCTCAGTGGTCTGAAACTGTAAACCTGATTTCTGTTCCAGGATGAGGAGGAGAATGTGTACAAGAGAGATTTCAGCGCGCCTACTCTGGAGGACCACTTCAACAAAACCATCTTACCCAAAGTCATGCAGGTCAGCTGCTTTTACTCTTATTTCACCTGTGCTTCACTGCACTGTGTTGTAGCCTAGAATGTTATTATAGCTAAACTTAATTAAAATGAAAAATAAAGTGTTTTTATGTTGGCGAGAAAACATGTGAGACTAGCAAGTTTAATGCTTCGTGGGAGAACAAAATCTTGTAATTTTTGGCCACTTCCTGCCTTTTTAAAATATTGTTCGTCCATCGAAACCTATTTTTTTCCTGCCATTAACCCCTTAAACTTGCTATTCTGGGGCAGAAAACATCAGATACCATATGCACATGTATATATTTACGTGCTTGTTTCAGTGAGGCTATATTATATTTACAAGAAAGAAATTTTACCATCAACTGGGTACTTTCCATTTGAATGAAGGCAAAAAATAATTTGGTTCTCTAATTCAAATCTGGTTTGTTTTCCCTGAAAAGGTCAAAAACTTTGGTCGCTCTGGACGCACCAAGTACACCCACCTGGTGGACCAGGACACCACGTCCTTCGACTCGGCCTGGGCCCAGGAGAGCGCTCAGAACAGCAAGTTCTTTAAGCAGAAGGCAGCCGGCGTGAGGGACGTGTTTGACCGCCCCACAGTGAAGAAGAGGAAGACTTAAGATGTGTAAAACTGACTTCACCAGGCTTACACTGCAGCTTTAGAGACTGTTCAGAGACGGAGCTGCATCCTGCGGAGTCTTTCCTGGACTTTATGTTGTGGAAGGAAAGAAGCAAATGGACTGATTCCACTGCTTTGATCATAATGACGAAGTGTTTATCTACCATGAAAGCGCAGCATCATTTCAAATAGTTGGTTCCACAAACCCTACTGAAGATGAAGCGGGTTTCCAATTTGACAAGATGCAGAATCACTTCAACGCGGGATCTCGGCTGTAAAAATGGAATATAGCTTAAATTTCCTTCAGCATTTGAGGATTGCTCCATTTTGAGGAGACACACGGAAACTTTGAGTAAAAATCACTTTGTCCTTTTAAAACAGTGGGTTGTAATTTTTGTACAAATCGGCAAGTAACATTTAATATGCAGATTCTTGTACTGATTTCCTGCATTACCTTGTTTGTGTTAAAGGCATTGTAACTTGGTTTGTTTGTGTTGAATAAAACTTGCATTTTCGTTTTCAAACAGTTTCCACAGAGCAAAATAAGTATTAACATGACTTTAAATCAAGGTCACAAAATAAGGCTGGTCAACTTTTATTTAAAAAAAAAAAGAAAGAAAAGAATCATTTGGGGAAAAGTTTACAGCACAACAGTTTAACTGCTGTGTTCAGTTCAGCCTCATTGTCTTGAGCTCTGGTAGAAAAAACAACCAAAGTGAAGCAGTCCAGTTTGTAAACGCTGTTTGTTCAGTTGGTCAGAGCCACCAGAGCCGCCACCACGTTCCCCATGTGTTCCCTCAGACTGCGCTCCGCCACGGACCTCGAAATCTCCATCTCTGACATCTACACAAACAATGATCAGAATATGAACCACATGTACTGTTTGAGACTCAAATGATAGCTTAAAGTAAAACAAAGTATTTAGTTTAACTTCACTGTTTTTATTTAAATGAATGACAACATCACATAATTACAACTAGTCTACAAGTGGAATGCATAGTACTTTGGGTCTGGGGCTGTTTTTTTTTATTTTTTTATTAAATGGTTGGGGAAATCTTAACCTCCCAGCATCACTGTTGGACCTCACTGATGCTCTTGTGTCTGAAAGGCAGCAAATCTCTGCAGCCACATAATATATAACACCTTGTGCAAAACCTTCCTAAAAGAGTGAAGGCTGTTAAAGCAGCAGATTAATGCTCATGGTTTCGTAACGACATCATTATCTCATGGGTGTAATGTTCCAGTGTCCATATACTTTTGGCCGTTCAGTTTACCAAAAACTGGCTTAAACACCACCTGAACAGATTGATCAGACTAAAAACATCCCAGGATCATTAAAAATCTTACAATTAATTCCACGTCCTCTTTCTTGATGGTGACTTTCGCCAATTCTTTTTCTCTGAAAGCAAAAATGACACAGTGAGCACAATCAACAGGTTACATAAAAATTCACAGTCAGGTCGGTAAAACACCAGCAACACTTGTAGTATAGAGAAGAACTGTACGTGGCCTTCAAGATGAAACCCCTTGGTTTAACAATAAAGTTGTTCTTCATTCTACAAATGTTGCCGGAGTTTGACCTCTTTATTTCCTCTCCATGCACCTTGGAAGTAGAAGATCCATCAACCTGCTCATTTTAAAATGTTATTTTCTTTCTCAGTCAATTCAGATTACTGGGTAATTACAGGATTCAGGTAGTAGTCAAAATAAACAAAGAGCTGATGCTGCCGTTAACGCTGATCTGATGTAACACTTAAATAATCTTACCTCTCTTGTTTGGCTTTCTGTTCTCGTGACCTTCTGTCTCCAATCACTGACATGGCCTGAAAGAAAAAAACATTGTTATTCATATATTCATGTTGTTTTTGCTCAGTTTCAAATATAAAAAGTCATTACAACTGTAACATCACCAACCACAGAAAACCCTACAGGTATATTTAATGACACAAGTTTCATCAATGAAACAAGGAATTGATTTTGTACATTTTACCACAGTTGAGGACTTTTTCTCTATTTTAATGTTATGAAATACAGAATTATTCATTTTATAATACAGCGCAGATGGGATGCTGCATTTATGTATGTTTCATGTGGCCATCATCACAATATCATTATTGATATTAATCATTTGTTGAATGCTATAAGCAAAATAGACAATGTCACTGTATCAAATACCAGATACCTTAAAATTAGATATTTCCCTTAAATCTTATAATGAACTATTTTTTGGTGTTTTTCTGAATAATTTCACAGATTAAGACAAACAGCTGGGATGAGAAATATATAGACATTCACCAGTTATCATCTAGAAGTAATTGTACTGTGGTATCTTTGTTCCCTCAGTAACACCAGTTATGACACAGACTCAAAATAGACACCACACATGTGGACATAAATGACGTGGTTTTCACTAGAGAGGAAGGGGATAAAACACTGTAATCTGAAAGTAACTAAAACTGTCAGCAGTCAGTGGAGCAAAAAGTATCATATTTCCTTTAGAGATGTAGTGGAGTAGAAGCATCAAGCCACATAACAAGGAAATACTGAAGTTAAGTACAAGTATCTTACATTTGTAAGAAGTACAGTACTTGAGTAAATGTACTTAGTGTGGACGTGCTTCTTGTTAACAGGTTGGTCGACTGAGGCAAAGGGGGAGAGTAACGTTAGCTTTAGCTTTAGCTAGCTCTGGGACAGTTCGCTGCACAATTACCAAGCGAACATTAATAGCATCTTATCTTGTGGTCAAGAATAACTCGAGCTAAACAACTACTATATGACAATGTACACATCTTTCAAACAAAACACTTGTTTTGGTATCGGTGATGATCTATTTTATACAGTCTATCTATGGTGATGATGTACCGACAGTGCAGCCAGCAGCGGCCGCATGTTTCCCGGCTAACGTTAGCCCGGAGCTCTCACCGTTTCTAAGTCAGAGCTGGAGATTTCCTTCTCCTCCGCGTAGTCCGTGACTCTCTCCAAGTCAGCGGCTCCGCTGTCATGTTTCCGAGGCTTTTCTGCCGGTTTTCCCGTGCAGTTATCCTCGGCTTCCAGGTCCAAATCGACGTCTCCCTCGGCCGCCATGTTTGCTCCAGTGAGGCCGGAACAAAAAGGAAGGGTCCTTCAAGCGTCGGACGGAAAACGGGGTAGTACCGGAAGAACAATTTAAAAGGAGAAATCCGTCGATTTATAAAATATCTTTGGACATTTGTATCACACTTAAATTTGACTCTGTGGTCCAGTCGTACTGTTTAATTGATAGAGACGTATTTCTTCCCTTACCATTAACCTGTTTAATTTTCTGACATTGTGTACATTTGTTTTTTCCTCCTTATTGATAAACTTTATTCATTATATATATATCATATATATATTTTTTATTTATTAATTTTTTTTTTTTGTTTTTTTTTTGTGCATTATACATTTTCACTCTTCCTACTTTTTACTGCAGCCGCTTCACAACAACTTCCCTCTGGATGAATAAAGTTCTTACTTATTTTATCTTATCTTCAATTCACAGCAATTTCAAGATGTTTTCAGGAAAACATTGAGCAAAACAAAAAGAGAATATTGGTCAACAAGGACTACATAAAAATACAGAAAGTAGGCAAAAGTGGACAGATGCATTATATGTATAAGATTCACATAATACATTTAGCATTGACTTGTAGAATCTTGCTGTATGAGTTACCTATTATATCCCTTTTTGTGCAGTGGTTCCCAAAGTGGGGTAGAAAATATTCTTATCTACAAAAGGGGGGCCCTGCAGAAAAAGTTTGGTAACCGCTGCTTTAGTGTATCACAATGAAACAAGAGAGGCACCAAGTGCTAATGTATGAATTTATTAAATTAACATTATCATGACATGATAATGGTGATGTGTCACACTCACACTCACACTCACACTCAGACACACACTAATTCCTAGACTTGCTATTACTTCCTCTCCCTAGTTACAGGAGGCTCAGCAGTCCCATCTGGTCTTCTATTCTTATTCTATCTATTCTTATCCTTGTTTATAAGACCAAAATAAAACAGGCCCTGAAACGACACACACTGTGGTCTTAAAAGGGACGCTCGTAAAAGGCTTTATCTGACCACTGGGGCCAGGCAGGTGAAGGTACTTCTTTCCATTTCATGTCATGGAAAATCTCTCTTCCACCACTGAGGAGAGACAGGAAATATTTCTGTTTCTGACAGCCTGCCTTTACCTCAACATGACCCACTTATATGGAGAATTAATTGTTGTCATTTAGAAATACGTATTTGACGGACTTATCAACTTTGAATAACACAAAACTTTTCCTTCCGTCCGTCCTTCCTGCTATCTTCACATCTTATCCAGCCCTCCAAAACGGTCGCTCCCAGTTTGTGATCAACGGTAACTGGAAGATCAGCAGTTCTGTAAAACATCGATGGTGGTTGTAAGCATCCTCTAAACACTGTGTACTGTTTGAGTCCTTTAGCGTGTTCTACATGGCGAGTATGAATGCCACAGCACTCATGACTTCTTACTGGTGCTCGGATTTATTGCCTATAATTTGGCCCGGTAGTCTCGTAAACCTATGTCTAAGGGTTAGGGGTTAACCCTACTCCTTAAGGTTAAGACTACCTTTCAGGCTTTGTAAGACATAAGGAGAATGTGTCATCAATTTAGTTGGCATGCTGTTTCGTTGATCCCTTGTTTAGTTTAATTACCCTTGTAACCCGTACTCTAACCCTTAGGATTACAAGGAGAAGTACGAGGTAATGGAAACATGGACCAGCCAAAAATCTCTTAAAAGGTGCATTTAGAATTGCAATCAAACAAAAACATTATCTTTGGTCTAAACAACAAACATTTTGTTTGTTCATTGTCGGTCAAGTGAATTCCTTTTTTTACTTACAGTCAAGACCTTTATTTCTGATTTGATCAAAAATGAATTAGCAGTTTAAGACAACATATTAATATGTCAGATTTATCTACTATTTTGTTATTGTCTGACAAGGAAAAGAAGACAACAACTGGACTATGTGTCATTTTTAACTGTCCATATTACTAAATCATGTGCTCACCCTCGTTCTATTCCTGTCTGTTATAAGAGGTTTACTTGTACCGGTGCTTTAATACAAATAGCCCTTCAACCACTATAAAAGATTTCCTGTGTCTCCAGACTTCTCCAGCCCTTTGAGCTTTTTCAGTCCACCTACCAATAATCAGATTAAAGGAAAGAGAAACCTGCTCGAGAGAAGGACTATAAACTATCTCAGTGCTCTCTGGTCTCCCCGGTCCATCCTTCAGGAGATGTGTGTGGTCGAGAGGAGTCAGGGGAATGGCACCGGGCTGGGAGAGACATCGTTGTCGTCATACCAACTCCTTCATCCTGCTGTATGACTGATGGCCGTCTGACTGTTTGGAGCTCTCATCTGCTGTCAGGCCTCGGCGACGTGATGTCGGGAAATTGTCTTCGGTCTCAGGTTAGACTCTGAAGGATACAACAGGTGTTTTATGGGAAATGTAAGATGATGCTGAGATGATAAAAGCATGACAGATATCTCTCAAATAAGGCAAAAAATAAGCAAAGGTAGTTTATTATATTTGGGCAAGAAATTATCTTGAAGAAAAGGAGAAAATGTTTTCTGGACAAAACTCTTGCATTTAACCCCATAGTGTACGGCAAAAAAAGGGTAATACTTTAACATTTAATACATACTTTATAACACACTTAATGGAAGTTGTTTGCAGCTATAAAGGATATTTTAAGTGTTTATTAATGTGCAATTATTAATTCTCCTATTTTATATCATTACAGCTGAGTTTTACTATATTGCCATTTATTATGTTACGTATGTGTGTACAGCATAATATTCCACACATGTGATTGTTGAACATGTCGTTCCAGCATCAATGTTCTCCTATATCATCCTCCACTTTTCTATGAAGGCTGTGCAACACATTTAAAATACTTTTCACCCTTAGGCTTCTAAATTCTATTTAAAAAAATCACTAATTGGTCCCAACTCATGGCCACACTGGGGGCATAACATCTAATGAAGAGTCACACGAGTGCACGTTGGTTCATTTTAAGTCATCACATGCTGTAGAGTATTATTGTACAGTATGCTGCGGCATTTAACTGTCTCTTAGTGTCCACACACCTTTGGCCATGTAGTGTAAATCATACAATAACCAGCCAAAAGATTAAAAACCATTGCAACCAATATTTCAAGGTTAAACATCAGGTTTCAGCGTCAGACTAAAGCTCCATCTTCTTTTTCACCAAAGTTCAGAAATGAATATGCGAGTTAAAGAATGTGGTACAGATTCAGACACATTTAATAATCTGTCGTCAGTCTATGAGTTCTTACGAGCGCGTTGTGCACTCAGTCATGCCACATTATGAATGGGTACATTGTTTTCTATGGGAAGGATAACTGATTGTTCGCAGCTACATCATTAACAACAGACAGCTTTTTATTCACCTACATCTAAAAACAGGTTTAAAAGACAATGCTGGTCACAAACCGTCACCCCATTGTTTTGCTCAGAAAGGGTCCCAAATGAATAATGAATGGATCATTTTTTCTTGTCCTTTTTTTTGTAAACAAGCTTGGATTTCAGCCAGCTGGTATTGCGCAAGTCTATTGAAACCATAGATTGAGCGCTTTCACTCAAGCGGCTATTTGCATGCGCTTATTTGCTTTTGTTTGTCCTCTTTGGCACAACTTCCTCTCCCACAAGGCAGCAGCAATTATCTGAGAGTGAAATGGGCCCCCAGGAATGCCGCTCAGAGCAACACGTGTTTATCACAGGGACTTACTGGTTCACACCCGCTCATGTTGGAGGGAGTAGTCCAAATTGAGATTAGGGATATTGCGTGAAACAATTGTTGTTTTTAAACTTGTGGGGAGGTTCTTGGTCCTAAAAATTGTCACACAATGTATATTTCTGGTTGTTTTAACAATATCTGTTCTGGGAGAGGACATGTTTAAGAGACAAATATCTAAACGCAAAATTCAGACACCCTCTGTCCTTACACCCTTGATTCAGACATGGAAAAACTACACAAAAAAAAAATGGAAGAAACCGCAGGGAGAGCAGCTGAGGAGGGATCCCTCTCCTTGGACAGACAGACATTAAATAGACCAACATACTGTGTTACAATTGGAGTATAGACAAGGATGACCTGAGCCGCACAACCTCCCGCCATGAAGACATGGAAAAAGGAGGACAGACTTCACAAACACACAAGAAGCCAAACAGAAGCACATCATTCGCACAGAAAGGAGAATCAAACAACACACACACAGAGGGAGAGAGAGACAAGAGGAGAGGCTGAATGTCCTGGAGGACAAAGATCAAGATCCAACACATCTGGAATGAGGTTCCGACAGCCAGAAGAGAGACAGAGAGAAAGACAGAGGTCCCAGGACGGCCGGCGGTCCTGCTCAGAGAAGAGTGAAGAGAGAGGATGAGGAGGAGAAGGGACAGAGGGAGGGAGAGGGAGAGGGAGTGGATGGGAGGTTAGATGCTCATGTGCATGTGGGACAGAAACAAACGGAGGGTTAGAGAGATGCTGTGGCTTTCAAAACAGTATTCTTGCCCGAAAATTAAGGAAAAAAGATGAGTTTACAAAGTTTATTAAAGGCCTCAATAGAGTCACACTGTCTGATATCAGCAGGGAGGTTATTCCAGAGGAAGTGGACACAGAACGAAAACACACATCATCGTATTCATTCATGTTCACAAACTGTAGTTAGTGTTGAAGACGTGTAACAGTTGCTCGATGAATACTCCAGACTTATCATGATAGATCACAGATATTCACATAAAATATCTCTTAAACGCAAACAAGACTAAGAGTGGAAAGCCGTGCTAACGACTCACTTTGAGCGTAATGCTAATGTATGCATGCTAACATGCTTATGCAGCGGTGTGATGTTTCCCATGTTCACCATCTTAGTTTAGTGTGTTAGCAGCGTGCTAACGTTTTGTTGTTTTCCAGGCATTTAGTCATAAACCAAAGTATTGAAAAAAATTGCAATTCTGACCTCATGGTGGTGTTAGAAAAGTTAAGGGGATCACCGGCGTAATAAGGAATCCTCCTCTGGGGACCACGAATCTCTCTACATTATTTCATGGCAATCCATCCAATAGTTGTTTAGATATTTCAATGTGGCCCAAAGTGGTGGACTGACCGACCAAGCATGGCTAATAATTCTTATTTTTAAGTGCAATGACTCGTGAAAATGTGATGGTGAAGATACATTCGATGCTACATGTGACAGCCGGCTTTACATTTGTGATTTACTTTTACTTTATAATAACAGAAAAGTTATTAGATCACATAATGACCTTTTTTTAAATTTTAAAATGACATAGATTAAATAAATATGGAATATTATGCGACAGTGTATTTCTAGCTGTGGGTGTCGTTTGCTGTGCCTCCTGTGCACATGCCTACAACTGTTGCTTGGCTCAAAGTGCTCTGGGAGTCTTCGTTCACCGGGTTAGTAAGGCCAAGCTTCTTAGCAGAGTGTGAACTGACGTTTCCTCTTATTTAACCTCTTGTTTGTTACTCACTTCCCAGAAAGGGACTGCACAGCTTTTCTGAAGACTTAACAGTACAAGATTTGGCGCAGGCCGCTTCTTTCCAACATGCATGTAAAGATGTGCAGTCCAAGAAAACAGCTCATCCTGCAGTATTTTTAATGTTAAGTAATCATAATGGGAATTTACTGATTTAAATAAATGTTCCCTTTGATACACTATTGTATGTAATACTTAACATATATTTTTGAAATATATATTTAAATAATGATAGAATTAATATGGATTCATATTCGTAAAATTGTATCCAGTGGTGGAAAGTAACATTTACTTAAGTACTGTACAATTTTGAGGTAATTTACTTTTTTTTACATTTCTACTTCTACTCCACTACATTTCAGAGGAAAATATTGTACTTTTTACTCTATTCACTATTTATCTGATAATATAAAATATAATCAATGAATAAATTATGTATTATTATAGATTGAAATAAACTTTATTGATCCCCGTGGAGGAAATTTTAAGCTACAGAGTAGTTTATAAAGTTATTAAAATGAGCTCCAATTTTACCAGCTGCAACATTAAAGTGATGAACACATTAATGCATCAATAATTATAATCCAGTAATATAATATACATTATTCTGAACAAGAGTACTTTTACTTAAGTACATTAAGTGTATTTTGATGCTAATATTCTGTACTTTTACTTAAGTACATTTTTGAATGCAGAAAATGTTACTTGTAACAGAGTATTTTTTAAACTGTGGTATTAGTACTTTTCACAGAATAGAAGTTGTATAGTATTGACTGCTGTTTGGATGCTTATTTTGTTTTGACATGAAATTGAGTTGACAGAAGTCCTACATTTATGTAGTTCATGGTTTTTCATGACAACAATAAGAACACAGAAAGAAAAAGTATTTTGAGACTTCAGTTTAGTGTTTCATCTCTCTGAGAAAGAAAATGAACAGCCGTTGTTGCCTCAGATTAGAGATCTGTTGTCCATCACCTGTTGTTTACTGAAGTGAATAAAGTCAACAGGTCAGACTGAGAAAGAGGCTGTGCTGCAGAAGACACTGCCTTTATCATGTCGTCTGGCACAGACAGCATTTACTACAGTTCTATGTAGGAGGAAGTGAGTTACAGGTGAGATGCAGTTCAGTGACAGATCACTGCAGTTTGATTGGACAGTCAGTCTCTTGCTCAGCGACGACTCAGGCTCAGACGAGTCCTGTCTGTGCCAGTGAAGGTCATCCTGACCGAGAGGAAGCCTGAACAACGACGGGATTATCCCGGTGCTCCGCCCTGCACACACTAACCGAAATCTAATCTGACTCTCTCCTCATGCGCCCAATGCTTTTTAACAGAACCAGACACATCATTTCATTTCAGGAAACAACTTCAGTGTTTCTACTGTCTGTCACATAGTTTAACACATATTTAACACATATCTGCCTCAAAACAGCTTGGCGAGGCGGGTTCTGTAGGTAGGGGGCTGTGAGGCGTCAGGCATCAGCATCTAGACATCACACAGGGTTAATTGTTTCATTTTGTAAATCTGGATTAAACAGTATTGGCCAATCCCAGTGTACTGTTGGGTTTGTGCACTGGGGGAAGGGAAGGGAGGGACAGATGGGACCGACACATGGTCCCCGTCAACCTCCTCCTCCTCCTCCTCCTCCTCCTCCTCCTCCTCCTCACACACTCTTTGCCTAATCTGACCGGGTAGGACGGGGGAGGATGGGGGAGGGCACCGGGCATTCGCCACCAACTCTCCCTCTTTTCTGGCAGCACCCAGCACAGCCGCAGAGCTATAGCACGCAGGATATGGGCAAAAAAACAACTTCTTCCCCTGTGAGGCTGGACTGAGAGCGGCCGGATTTGGTGCTCATGCTGGGCTCAGCTCCCTTTAGTTAGTGTCCGAGCTGGACTAGATTTGCTGCTAATCCAGCATAAAGAGCATGTAGGGACAACCTGCTGGGATTTTACTTTTCATCGTCAGGCCTGTTAGAAGTTGTGTTCTGGCCTCTTTGAGGATGTGAGGATGCCATCTTCGCAGGCACGCTGAGAAAACCTGTTTGTGCTGGACGTTCATGGCCAAATGTAGAGTCGTCGTGGCCGATGAAAAGCAGTTCAGTGGCACAATGTCGGCTTCTCAGGGGATGAACCGCAGCGGCGCCTACAACTACTTCCTCAACATGGTGGCCTATCAGGTGAGAGCTGATGAGCAGCAGCACAGGAGGCAGTCACTGCAGCTGCAGTTTGAAGTTTCTGTGTCAGTTTAATATTGATTGTAAAATAAAAAGGTATTTTTCTTAGTAGATGATTATTTATGACGTCTGGAGTTGATTTTATTAATAAGCATACTGGTAGAGGGATTTTTGTATTTAATATTCTACATAAATAATTAGATATTTTATCTTTCATTTAGTGATGAAAGTAGTCAGATATTTTATTTCAGTAAAATTAGCAATACCATAATGTAAAAATATTCCCTTACAAGTACATTTCCCGCTTTCAAAATAAAGGTAAAGAAGTGTTCTCACAATAATATACCTAAAGTATCAAAAGTTAAAGTACTTGTTATGCGGAATGGCTCCCTTCAGTGTTATTTTACTACATATATGATTTCATTATTATCACTAATGTATTAAAATGCTTAATTGTAATGTTGTAGCTTGAGGTGGAGCTATTTGTTTTTGCAATTCAAAATACTGAATTTTTAAGTTAAATCTATCGATGCATCATATTTCATAAACTGATCATAGGTCAGAGCAAACGATTGAATAAATCCCTCTTAAATGAAGTGGAGTAGCAGTATAAAGTAGTATGACAGGGACATACTCAAGAACTGTAAAGTACATATATCTCAAAATCTTACTTAGGTACATGTATGATGTTCCCCCCCTGTATTTATCTCTGGCAAACACTGACTTCTGTTCCTGTGATTTTGTCTCTAGTCGTAGTGATTTTCATCCTTTAACCTTAACTGAAGGTTTCCAGGGGTTGATCAAAACATCAGTTTGAATTCAGCAACACATACTTCCTTTATCAAGCTTATAATACTCTTTTTATATTTTGTTGAAGCTGATTCAAGTTTTTTGTGGCTAAGTTTGATGCAGTGTTGTTGTACTGAGTTGCATCATATTGTCAGGTGTTCATGTTATTTTGTTCACCTCCAGTAAGCTCCTCTATGGGTTTCTGAAAACTTTTTTCTTTTTGAAATGTCTCTGAAAACTCTGAAAGTATTTTGTGCTTGCTGACATCAGAGAGAAAGGAGAAGTATTGCATCATCATCGTCATTCACATATTTCCGTATTTTAATGTGAAATGTGTGAGGAGCAGATGAACACTGAGGGATGGTCATTCTAGATTAGTACATTTTCAAACATGTAAATCTCCCAAAGCTACATAGGAAGCTGAAATCTGCTGAAACAAATGAATTGTTGAGCAAGAAAATAACACACCGTAGAACATGTATTGTTGCACAGTGTTCCACATTTAATTTTTAGTCTTAGTAAAGTCACCAGAGCTCAGAGATGTATGTATTCTGAGCTCCTGATTGGAGAGTTTTCTTTTTGTTGAGAGTTGTTTTGGTGCTGGGGCAGCCAGTGTTTAAGTGACTGTGATGACTGTCAACGGATGAAAACACTAGCGGGGTGGTGAAAACAAATGAAAACTATTTGTTAGTCTGTCTCTCAGTAATATCTCACTTCCCCACCAGGTCTGTGGAACCATTGGTTCCTAGAGAGGACATACATCCTGAGTCACAAACATATAGTCTCATTTAAAAAAAAAAAGTAAGTTCAGTAATTTAGTAGCGAATGTTACTCAAGCATAAGGAAATTGCATTTTGTTGGGGACTATTTTCAGTGGCAGATGAATCCACATTTGGTGCTTTAGTGAGTATTTGTGGCAGCAGGACGGTGTGTGTGTGTGTGTGTGTGGGAGTCAAAATAAAGTACAGTGTGTGTGTCTTTATGGTGATGAAGGAACATTCAAGGCTCATTGATGTGTTTTAAATCGTTTTTTTTGACAACAAGGGAGCGTATGACACAGAGGAAGAATATATATCAGCTTTGATTCACACACACACACACACACACACAATACTTGTTAGCAATGCTAGTGGTTTGACTCTACGGATGGAAATGTAAGTCAGTCTGTCAGTCGATCGGCCCACTGCTTTGACTCAGGCTGAAATATATCAACAACTTTGGGTGAATTGCCATGAAACTTGATGAATGACGAATCCTACTGACTTTAGTGATCCTATGAAGTTTCCTCTCGTGCCATCATCAGGTCATACTTTTGATTTAGCCAAAACTTTGTTTTTTGACCAATTACCCACCAAATGAGTCCATTATCAGCCTCAGCTATACTTTGTTGTTAATGTTAGCAAGACGGTGACAACCATTATATCTGCTGAGCATCAGCATGCTAACACTGTAAACATGTTAGATTGCTGATGTTAGCATTTAGCTTAAGCACCACTGTGCATACGTGCAGTGTCACAGAGCCGCTAACAAAGCACGCTAACTAAATTTAGTGGAATCAACTAATTGTTGGTTTTTGGTCTTTTTATAGGATTTGTTGACAATAACAAAAAGGCAGAATATTAAATCGCTAACTTGTAACTTTTGAAAGATTAACTTGTTTTGGTACCACTGGTACAATACGTTTTAAATGTCTTAGATAAACATTTCAGTGGTTTTATCACAAGAGTAAAACAGGAATTAGACAAACTCTACCTCTCTGGGAAACATGTGTTGGTTCATCCTGTGGTTCCATTCCTCTGGTCACCTAATGATGATGCAAGCTTTAAACGCTTGCTTTAAAGCTTGCATCATCATTAGGTGAATGTTGCTTTAAACTTTAAACCTTAAAGCAAGTGAGTCAAGAGAATCATGGGAAATGAAATGAAATCCTATGTGCAGTTATCCTGTAATTTACCACTTGTGGCCGCTTTTCTGCAAAAGTTATACAGAGCATCAGGTGGGAATGAAAAAAAACATGTAATTTTCACTTTTTTATGGTGCAATGATGAAAGTGTCAGCAGAGGCTCCAGTACATGACCTTGACGAACTCCTCAACAATGGTTGTTTGTGTTATAAAAACCCAGATATACAAACAAAATACATAAAAGTTACTTAATTAGCTGTCACATTGTGAACAGTACAACATGGGGGCATAAGGTACATAAAGAACGAAACATTATTCACCAAGAACATGTGAATAAGGAATTTATTTTGCTACAGTCGTCAGAGCAATACAATAAAATAATATAACAGAATAGAATATATTAAGGTTAAGCTAAAAATAATCATAATTAAAAAAAAAACAATAAATTAATTGAACAGAGAGTGACAGGAAATGCAAAGCAGGTTTTTTACAACCTCTATTCAAGTGACATAAAACAATATCACAATATTAGTGACACTATTAAGTATATGCAGAGAAAGTAAAGAATCAAAACATGAGAACATATTAAGAATGAAAGTTGTTTAAAAACACCATATGTAGTTAAAGTAAGGAAAGGAAATAAAAAAACAAAAAACAAAGTTATAAAACAAAGGTTAGATTAACATATATTCTGTAAATCCTAAAGGAAGATAATGTGTCCACAAGTTAATAACACCCCTTTCGAGTGACAATAGGCATGTTTTTTACTTTAACTTATCATTATGAAGTAAATGTTGATTGCACAATGTAATGGCTGTAGAATAATGACATAGATTGGTTCTCTATAAGCCTCGCTAACCATGCTGATGCTCACTTATTGGTTATTCCTCAACAATATACTGTATACTGTGTGACCGACTGTGTTATGTGTGTTTCTTTGCGGATATGAGCCCTCTCACTTACTGCAACAGCTTCACAGTGACTATTAATCCTGCATTATAAAGCTTAAAGTAGATCAGACATGTGAAGTGGTTAGAGCAGTCATGAAACACCTGGCTGTCTGCAAGATGGCTCAATAAAGGTTAGAAGTTCTCATAATAGCATTTTCATTGTCCATTTGTTGTTTTTACAAATTGAAAAAGCTCACCAATAACCAGCACAGAGACTGGTTTGTGCAGTCTGTAGAAAGTAAAAAATGATTTAATAAAATATAGAAAATCGTATTATTGACTATTCATACCTCTGAGTGTACGTTCAGCCACAGGTTCTATAAATGAGAGATTAATATATATAAAATAAATATGATTTGATTCAGGATTTAGGGATTAAATTGAATGGCTGATTTTGTTTTAGGTTGGAAACATACAAATAAAGCACCAATTGGTCCACGTAGCGGATCCAACAAAATCTCATGTATTTAATCTTTCTCTAAATCCTGCATGGTGAGGCATGTTGGCAGCGGCCTCTCAGAAAGTAGGTTATTTTCTGACTCGTGGGGGGATTTGCGGTTATGAGCATTACCTCCAGTCACAATAGAAACTTTCAAATAACTTTGCTTGTCGTTGTTGTGTTACATACAAGGCAGTTGGAGTGCAGATAACAAATCATTCTTTAACTATGTTTGTGTAGCACTTTTAAATACAAACAAAGGCAAATGAAATCAAAAAGGAACAAAGAAAGGTAAAAACAATGAGCAAACAAATCTAAAATGGCAAGAAAAGAACTGCATGACTAGAAGAAACATATTTAATGAATTATAATAAGTAAATATATAGATAGATTGAGATGATGAAGGACCTGCTGTGAGAGCACTCCAGATAAATACAACATTTCTTTGAAATATTTGATACTTGAAGAGATCTCCGGATAGAGACAAAACGCTGACAAACTGTCCCTTTAATTCTTTTTTGACCCATCCATGAGAAGATATTGGATAATCTTCTCTGCATTATCCATCAAATTACGACCTGCTATCTGGATTCAGTGCTGAAATCATTCTAGGAAAACATTTCAGTGAGTAATTCCCGGATACTGAAATTCATTGAGCATGAACAACATCACATGTACATAGCTGAACAGTTTTTATCCATCCCATGATGCAGTCAGACCTCCAGACTGTAATCTGCAGAGTTTGCTGAAGCATCAGACAGATGTGCGTGCAGGTTTTTGCCTCCTTAGATTTAGTACAGGATCAGCGGTGATGTGCTGCCACAGCCCCGATTTATCAGAATCAGAACCATCCAGATGCCGTCTGCCTCATTAGATTAATCTGCCACCGGCCGCCTCGCTGCCAAACAGTCTGTGAGTTGTCTGACACACTGACCTCCAAAAGTCTTCAGGGCTGTTCATAAGGTGTTTAAGTGTCGTGACGGAGAGTCTGAAAACTGAAATATAATCGAGTCTCTTTAGGATGCACAGCACAGATGTAGGATCATTTTCATGGTCCTAAGAATGAGTCCACATTGGCGTGTTGGCATTTCAAAAAGGCAACAAATGCAACCTTGGCTTGTCATACTTCACATGTATCAGATCCTGTTTAACATCAATCAAATATTTGAGTGCAAAGACTTGAGACTTGGGACTTGCAAAACAACGACTTGGTCCCAACCTTTGGTGTTTTTAGTGTGAGATGCTGAGCTGCCTCCGTCCTCTCCTCCTCAGATCTGCTGCTGCTGTGGACCGGCTCCCTGCTCTCTCTGCTGTGCCTTCTGTCCTCCTGTGAAGTCCTCCACCAGCACGCGGGTCATGTACACCCTCTTCCACATCATGAGCTGCGCCGTCTCCTGCCTCATGCTGTCCCGCACCGTCTCCGAGCTCGTCAGGGAAAATGTGAGCGCGGGATCTTATCCTCCATGAAGCAAATTAAAGAAATTAACAGAAATATATATATATATAGTATATACACTATGTCTGGCAACAGAACAAGAGAACTCATATTATATATAATCATATATAATAGTATATAATCACCATATAATCATTCTGTACAAACGCTCTGACACACGTGACTCACAGTGCAAACACATTTGGAGTAAGCAGGGAGACGAGGCCCTGACATTTTATTCTGCGTGTGTGTGTGTGTGTTTCAGGTGCCTTTCTTCAACATGGTGTGTGACCAGGCGCACGGCGGGGGCCACTGTGAGATGCTGGTGGGCTACTCGGCGGTGTACAGAGTCTGCTTTGGGACGTCGTGTTTCTACTTGATGATGGCGCTCTTTCTCATAGACGTGAAGTCCAGTCAGGACTTCAGAGCGCTCATACACAACGGGTCAGTGTCGCACAGTTTACGCCACAAAGGTGTTCCAGCTGGCAAAAGACAATGTCATCGTGATTGATTTTAGTATTTTAGTAGTGTTTTTTTTTCTTCTGAAGACTTATAGATGAGAATTAAAGATGCAATTACACATCATTCTGACAAACAGGAGACGAGTTGTTCTGTGTTTGAGTGTCAGACTATCATGAATACAACACTGTAGAAATACAGGACTTTTGTGCTTGCACATGAACACAGCATAATCATAATCAGTCATCACTCAAAAGACAAAACAACAAATTCAACAACAAATTACATGACATAAATTAAAACCTGCCAGCATAAAAAATATAATATGAATAAAAGTGTTGCCAAATGTATTGCCAAATGTGCTGACAAATATGCGATCAGAAAGAAGGACATGAATTACTGAAGACTTCACCTCCTTTCATATTCTTTAGAAATCTGAAATTCCCAAATCTCCCCCCCCCCCCCCCAAAAAAAAAGAACTCCATAATAAACCTTTTCACTCAATCTTCCTGCTTTACTAATCTGAAATAAATCTTGGGAATTTTCTCTGAATTAGTTTACAGGAGGTAATTTCCCCGAATCAGAATATTTAGAATGGACCTGTGGCCCTTCCAGAAATGTTTCCACACCTCTCTTAAATTCCTGTAAGGCAAGGTGTTGTGTCCCTTTGCTCCCATGACCCGGGCAACTGGTCTATTTGAAGCCCTTTGTTGTCACACTTTCCATTACAGCCGATTAGAGCAGTGACTCATTTCAGATTAGGATTAGACAGACTGGATTGCTGGTACTCACTGGTGTGAATATATATATAGAGTGTTTGCGGTGCCAAGGTAAAATGTTTCAGAGTCTTTGTGGTCTGTAGGGGAGGCAGGGAGTGACCCAGTGCCCCACTGAAACCTTGTGTGTCCTCTTAAAGAGCAGACAGAGGCACAGGGACGTCTTCTTCGATCATAGAAATTTATTGTAATGTACATATATCACTTATACATGCACATTTAAAATAAGCATTTATGTATTTCTTAGTTGATACTATTTCAAAAATATAAATATGAAATGAATAAAGTAAATATGCAACGTTTAGTTCAACGTTTTCAGACATTACTGATGTAAAATATACATAAGAGATTTAGTTGTTTAGTGATGAGGGATGCGATCTTATTTTATTGCTGCAGAAGGCAACCCTTTCGTTTTAGTTTTTACTTTACAGGTTGTACCTTTACAGTGTTACTTGCTAATTCTCATCAGAGAAGCAGAAAATCCTCACATGTTAGAAGCTGGAATCAGTAAACATTTGGCATCTTTGCTTGAAAAAGGACTTAATGTTCTTCTGATTTATTGACTAATCATTTCAGTTTCATTTTGGACACATACTATTTTAATCCTACAGCAGAAGGATGATATGTTTATACCTACATACGGTATATCTGTTGAATACTGTATTTGGATTTTAAACAGTGGTCAAAATGTTTAATTTTTTAAAAAACACTAGCAACTCAGGCAAGTTTCTAAGTTATTATATTAGTTTTTATGTCACGCTGAAATGAATGACTCCCGGGAACAATACAAAAAGGATTAAAAAACAATGTAGACATGATTTGCTAAGAGGTTAGTCATAATGTAAATAATACATAATTTATGGGCTCAAACAAGCAAAACAACTGGTAAAATGCTTTAATTATAAAATAACAATTTTTTTAAACATTCATTTTGATTCATTATTGGTGAAACAACAGAGTTATGTGAATGGAACGAACAATCAGAAAAAAACAAAATAAAGAAAAATGTAACAAAACATTTAAAAAAGTTACAAAAACAGTTTTTCTCTGTTGTCTCTCCTGTCGACCTGCAGCTTCTGGTTCCTGAAGTTGATCACTCTGCTCGGGATGTGCACCGCTGCCTTCTTCATCCCAACAGAGTCCTTCCTGCATGGTGAGACCCTGAGCCGAGGCCGTTTTCTGTCACTCTGCAGGGAAAATGAATCCATACTGAGATTAAATGTGACGTTGACGATCGTGTTAGTGCACCTCCTCCTGAGTCATGCTAGAAGGCAGCAGAGAGCCGCTCCTGAACACTCCCCAGGTGGACTCACCGCGGTGAATTATTGGACCATAAATCTCTGCAGCTTGATTTCACTTTGTTTGGGGACAATAAATCTGATGGTGATAGAAGCCTGATACCAGAGCTGATTTATGATTCACAGTTTGTTCTCTTTCTCTGTTTGTTTCTCCCTCTCTCACCTGAGATAAATCAAACTTTATGTTTCTTCTGTTCTCTCTCCCTTTCTCTCAGCTTGGCATTACGTGGGTGTGGTGGGAGGATTTGCCTTCATCCTCATCCAACTCATCCTCATCACAGCTTTTGCACACACCTGGAACAAGAACTGGTGAGTGAGAAAATATTATGTTATAGTATATGTCATATTATACTGTAAGAGAGACATAAATCATGACATAGAACATTTCTGAAATGTGTGCCACAAACTGGTGATAAATGAAATAATATGACCAAAAGTTAGTAGACACACCTGTCCTCAATTCAAAGATAGATGTGTATTAATTGAAATGTATTGACATTTTCTGGTACAGGATACACATCCTCCATACCAGACACTCTAACTACATCAAACAAACAATCCAACTAAATAACACCACAGTATACTTGTTTAAACTAACAATCATATCACAAATAATCACAACTGTAGACAGCATTTCTCTTCCAGCTATGTGCCACGACTCTGTGTTTGTCCCCTTCCCGTTTCAACATGACAACGTCCTCGAGCACAACGCCAGCTCCATAAAGAAATGGACTTACAGTATCATTACAGCTCTAATTAAATCTTGTTTAGAGAACAACAGTACCAACATCTTAGCACATGAGTAGCAGGACTGGCTGATGGAGGGAGCTGTGGCAGCAAACAGCATGAGGGCATCGGCAGAGATGTTGTGAGCAGCGTCGGGTTAAAAGTCCTCGCTGTATGGATAAGATTGATGTCCCTCGTCAACTGGTAGTCGAACAACTGATGAACGAGCCACTGATGGTGAAGCATGAATGACACAGCTGATTAGCATCAGCTCATACAAGCTTCACTACTCAACACTCGTTTTTCTTTTTTTTATTTGTTTGTTTGTTTTTTTACGTTTGTTTACAATGTTGACATCTCCTCATTCATTCAGCCAGACTCGTCCTCAGACGGCTTCTGTTCCAGGTGTGATTTACTGCGGCCAGCTGTCTCCCTCAGCCACCTCTGAACTCTGCTGTGACATGGCACAGTTGTGGCTACAACTAAGAGGATTTATTCATTCAGGACATTTTCCAAAGCACACACACACATAGCTAACAATCCTCTTATTCCCTTTTACAGCGGTAAAGAGTGTCTCTCGCTTCTGGGTTTGCAGGTCAGAAGACAACCTGCTCCTATGTGTCTATACATGCTTTTTTTTCTTCAGCTTCAGCACTAAACTGTCACATTTCTCCTAACCACATGTGCTTCACAATGTAGCTGGTAGCCACATTTAATGCTCCAAAAATGCAATATTGTTCTCATTATCTCCTGGAACTTTGGCACTCTGTTACTTCACATGTTGAGAGTCATTGTCGGAGAGAGAAATGAAGACAAAGAACTGGACTTGTAGAGCCACAGTGCAGAATCACCTGTTGCATGGGCTGTTTTTTTTTTTTTTTAGCTGTTAAAAGATTAAAGACTCCTAACTCAGCATAGAGCAAATCCCAAACAACAAACAAAAAGCTTAGGGCTGTCCCACTGTCAACTTTTTAAGTGCATGAGGGCTCTCTAGCAGACACTTTAACCCTTTATACACACTCTCCGTAAGTCCGCATTTCTGCGTAATTACCCTTAATTCATAGCATTTACAATTTTTTTTAACGTTTTTTACAAGTATTTAAGATCCATAAAAAACACATGAACTCAGAGGAATGAAAGCATAGCCTATCCTATATTACACACCTAGTTGTTGTGACGAAAGTAAAAAACCTAAAATAAAAAGTTGCAAACCCCAAATTGTTCTTGGTGTTTTGGCGTCGCCACGGTATCGTGATATGTTAGATGCTTTAATTGCATAAGAAAAATCTACACATCGTGGCTTTAAGATGCAACAAGGCTGCATGAATTCTCATTTTAGGATGATGCACTATCCAGGCGTAGCCTACATGTGCCTACTTTTTTCATTCAACTAAGTGCAGTAATTCATGAGAAAACAAGGAAAATGCTCATACAAATATTAAGAAATCCTGGATTTGCACCATAAATAAATCACTCGTGACCTAGATTTATGGCAACCTTCATCTTAAATCTGGGAACAGGTGTTTCTGATATCAAACAGTCCTAAAAACATAGCCCCCCCCCTTGGTGGAAATAACATTATTCTAACACTTTAGGTGTGTTTCTTTGTGACACATGCAGCATCCAGGCAGAACTGCATATATCTGTGCAGGATGCATGTGAAGCTGAAACCCTCTCTCTGTCCTCTACCCTCTAAGGTTGACCGGAGCAGCAGAGAACAAGCGTTGGTATATTGCGGTGATGTGCGCCACCCTCTTCTTCTACACTATCGCTACCATGGCCTTCACCTTCATGTACAAGTACTACACACACCCCATCGCCTGCCACTTCAACAAGGCCCTGCTGTGGATCAACCTGGGACTCTGCGGCCTCATGTCCTTCATTGCCGTCACACCGTGCGTGAAGCAGAGTGAGTTGATGAAACACACTCGCATGTCTGTCATCGACTCTCAGTGGTGAAATAACACTTAGTCCATCTCCAGCTATGCAAACACCCCTCTGTTGAAACCAGTGCTGCCGCAGATAATAATAATAATTAGATGTAAGCTAATATTCTCCCTTTAAGAACCAAACGTTGACTGCGATCCGGCTTTGTCTCCACATGTCTGGGTTTTATGATGGAAACATACTCCTGCTTACAGAGGTGTACCACTGTACATTTACTCAGTAGGCTACTGATTTTACAACAAAACACATGATCAGTTTAGTAGAAAACAATCTCACCACCAGGTGCATTTAGTAGCTGTTCTGGAGCTTTTGATCATATCACATAATCTTCATCGGTATATGTTTTTTGTCCGGTTACCATAGAGATATGCAAAAAAAAAAAAAACACTAGTAAAGAGTTTTGCTTGTATGTATTTTGACCCCAACTCCCTCTCTCTCCGTCTCTGCAGAGCAGCCTCGGTCGGGACTCCTACAAGCCTCCATCATCAGCTGTTACGTCATGTACCTCACTTTCTCTGCGCTGTCCAGCCGTCCGCCAGAGAAAGGTACGCAAACTAACCAGTCACAGAGCAGAAGCACTGCAACAGATCTGTGCAGCTCCACTGTGACACTGAACATGTGTCTCTGTCCAGTGTTAACACTGACACACAAGCCTCTCTAACATGGACACACTTTTAGGCGATTTTCAAGGTTATTTTTGTATATTGATTAAAGAGAAACATATGGTAAAGAAACGGAAACGAAAATGCTCCCATACATGCAGTCCACTTTGCTTGCAATCCTCTTTGTGCTTAAATGATATGAATAACACCTTTTTTGAGGAAAGGTGAAGGAGCTTTTTTTGCTTTTAACCAATCAATATTCTTGAAAAAGAGGTTGAATGACTATGTGTAATATGAAAGGGGCTGCTCATAGTGACACACCCACACTGTGAGGCAAGCATACACTCTTGCAGGAATACTAATAAAACTAGGTAACCTAGTTGAAAGGTGTTCTTCAATATTCACTCCAGCTAGGTTTCAGAATGCTCTAAATCTCCCTCAATCGGAAAAGTAAAGACAGCAAAGAAGTCTGAAAAGGACCTAAAGACCAGAGTTTCTGACTGACATATCGGCTGAAATTATGTTTACATTAAGTCAAGGCAGGATCAGAAAGAGTGGGCAATTATCTACCTCTATTAAAGAAAGGGCGTCATCACACCTGAGAAAACACGGCTCCAGATGAATGTTAATTTTTTTCGAGGTCGCCATCCTGTTTTTTGGAACCAGAAGTAACACGTTGCAAGACAAAAACAAGGACAACGCCGTACTTGCGACCTGTCGATCACAAGGTAGCCACACCCTAAAGCATAGGGTCTATTTTGCTTTATTGTCTATTTTACGCTAAATGGGACCATAGTTTACCAAATGAACTCATGCTGTATTGAGGATAACTTGAAACTAGAGATTGAGAACATAAACTTGTCAGGAAAATGTTTACTGAAGTAATACATCTAGAGAAGACAATTTAAGACATTTTCTCATAGACTTCTACACAATCTGGCTTCTTTTTGTAACCAGTTGAGTCGCCCCTTGCTGGATATTAGAAATAAAACAAGTTTAAGGCACTTCTGCATTAGTTTCACTTTTCAGACCCAGAGGTTGGCGCTTGTTCTAAATCGGAACATATTCTTTATTTTCACCAACAGATAAAAGACTCTTATTGTGAAATGTTTCAAAATGTGTGTGTTTGTATCTCACCATACTGTCCTACTTAGACCTAATACTGAAGAGCCCCCCCACACACACACTCGTATTTTAAAATCCTCTATAATTTGCCTTTACTTTCCTCATAATGACTCACCTGTTGGCTCTAGGTAAGACAAAGAGCCTCCACATGACTGAGATATTAGTGCAGAGGCTTGTCAGAGGCCCCTGTCTTATCCCGGGTTTACATCTTAATGGCACGCATGCAAATAAAGACGTACACACAGATCCACACACAGATAATCTGGGATGAGATGTGCTCTGACATGCTGCCTGCTGGGCTGGTGGCCTGTGGTTAGGGCAGACAGAAGGATATTTGTTTCACATTCCTCATGGATCCATTGACAACATAATTGCACAGGAATATAGACTGTACTGTATATCCCACACAGCTCGTCCTGTTGAGCATATGAAATGCAATGCCTTGTTTAGATCGGTGCGTAAAGAGTGATCTATACGTCTGTTTTATACATCGGAGGTAAGGTCGGATAACACAAGAGGTTAAAGAAAAAACACACAACAAAACCGTTTGGGCCTAATTGTTTGTTGGTGTATTTGTATTTGTGATACTTTAACAAGCCAAATGTAGATTGTATTGGCAGATATTTCTGCCCGCCACAATGGCAGGAAATGTTTCTGTGATGTAAAACATCTACAGTAAGTGATTCATCAGGTGTTGGTGTCCTTCAGATTTAGAGAGAAAATGCTACACATGTAGCAAAAAGACAAATGTAGTTGCAGAAAACAGACCAAAATGTAATGCAGCCACAGCAGTGGTCGGGTTTTGAGCAGGGTGGTCGTCAAGATCAACTTAATTGAGTCCAAGTCAAGTCTGAGTCCAAAGGCAGTTGAGACCAAGTCCAGAGGAAATCAAGACCTGTTCAAGACTGCAATAGATAATGATGTCTTTCCAACGCTAATCCTCGGCTCTCCTGCATAACCATGCACATACAGCTTGGAAAACAGCTAATCTGATTTTCTTTTTATGCCTTATAAAAGTGACAATCTTTCTAAATGAGAACTACACTAACTGCCACTAATTGTGTTGAATAGAAAGGGACTTGACGTAAACCGGCAACAAACTGATTGATTTAATTTTGGTCCTTTTTTTTTCTAGCCATAAAACTATTGCTTTTTATGTCCATAGTAAGCACTGTGAATCTAAGCTAAATGAAGTAGCTGTTCTCTGTGGGGGAGCAAGTTACAAACCTTTCAGAGCCAGCTTTCAAGCCTACAAGGGGGGGGGGGGTGCTTTGTAGTCCACACTGGGGGTGTATCCATATCCAAAAACGGTACTAAGGAAAGCACAAATAATGTGATGGAAACAGATATTTGAAGAAGCTTGTTACTATTCGGGGAAAAGAAAACTATTCAGTGTTCATGCAAGTTCATTAAACTTAGTTTGGTTTAAAAAAAATATGGTAAAGAAAAGGAAATGAAAATATATATAGAGAGAGATTAAAAGTACAGTACGAGAAATACATTTCATGTTTAATTATATGCCTATATTGAATAAATGTGATGATTTGAAGGCATAAGATTGCATTGCCAATGAATATCAGGTTATAAAATACAACATTTACCGGTTAAACATTTCTTGCGGTCTTCTATCTGAGCACAGATACAGAGACAGTTAATGACCTCTAGTCCACACATGGATGTTTGCTGGAGTATTCCATTATGCCCCTCTCCTCATTTCCTTTTTTATCAAACATGCTGTTATCCACAGAGGCATACTGTACGTGTGAGTGTATAGTTGTGTGTACAGTCGCTGTGTGTGAGAGTCCCGGGGCAGCTCAGGACATTGCAGCAACTTGTTGAGAAAATATGCACTCTGAGTCTGTTATAAAAACACCTTTTCACTTGTGAACCACACGCACACACAAACACACACACACA
>CALSBV010010478.1:4913984-4927338 GCA_943590825.1 Bovichtus diacanthus
ACACACACACACACACACACACACACACACACACACACACACACACAGTTTGTCTCTACACTCATCCTGTCGGTGCTGCTGGCTGTTTGGCTCCTCTGTTGCTGCACAGTCTTTCAAGCGGTCGCAGGAGTTCGTCCTCTCTGGGTCTATATGGCACCACATAGCTCTCCTCCTCCAGCAGGATGCGGTTCAGCGTGTGCTCATGGTTAATGTGTCGACGTACCATCAGTATATACTGTGTCCCCTCGTCCAGGTGGGGGCAGTCACACACGTTAGGGACCCACAAGAACTCCCGGTGTTCCAGGCGGAAACTGTTGCGGTAGGTGTGGATGATCTGGATGTCGTAACGCGTCTCCTGGCCTCTGTAGAGCTTCCCGAGGACTCGGCCCCGAAAAACTAACAGAGAAAATTCAATGAGATATTACACTTCACATATTGAAGTGAGCATTCTGTCATAACTTATTTAAAAGCAGCAAAGCTACAAGGTTCAGACTCACCAAAGTCCTTCTCGCAATACTGTCTCTGGCGTTCCCTTCGACCCTTAACTCGCTGACATTTCCCACAATGCCCTGCACAATAAAACGAGCAGAAACAAGATCACAAATATAGTCATGATATAAGAAAAAATACCTTAAACAATATTTTGACATGGTCAGAAATATGCATTTTTGCAAAAAGGTTATTATAAACAAGAGTTTTTTCCAAAAAATCTGAGCATCGCTTTAACATTCAGTGGCTCATGGTTAGCTGGGATTAGCTGGTTGGAGGATGGTAGGGGTTGAGTGGGGGAAATGATGACCATACTTCCGGGTGATGGCTGAGGCAGGAGGTTTCTGTGGTTCTCCTCCCGCTCCAGGCGAGGCAGGATGGGCTGGTGAGGGCGCTGGCGGCGGTTGTGGTGGGGAGATTGGCGGGGCGGTTTAACAGGCCTTAAAACTAGAAGACATAAATCACACACACTTCAAGTTTAATAACATTTCTGACTTTAGCCACTTATAGGGAGTACACAACTGGGGCACCATTTTGAGACAAATTAAGGTATTTTATTGTCACTAGTAGTTTTGGTTAGATTTCTGAAATAAGGTCTGTGGTTAACACAAGCATAAGAGATTTGTTACGTTTTGTTCTACGACATAAAATATGTCAGTAAATACCCCACTTTGACGTTGAAGTGGTGTAGATCAATGTTAGCTTTTTACTTCTGACAAGTTTATCCCGCTTAACAATACGTGTAATAATCATCACTGTTTGTTTACCACAGTTTATTTTCTTATATAATAACTCCAATGAAAAAATCCCATTGACTTTTTGTCGAGGTTACCAGGACGATGCTAACTTCCGGGTTGGCCTACATGTCTTTCTGGATGTGAGCTCCATTTCCATTGTGGGACAGTTTTATAGTATAAAATCAAGCAAATTGGGTATGAATAGTGACAATCTCAAAACATGTAATTGTTGGACTTTAGGACGTTAGAATATTATATTTGTCAATTCTTAAAAGTCATGTAAATGGACTTTATGAGGAATAATTAAACAGCGATAGCAGTTGTGTCCACACACGTGATGAACACTAGCCTACACTATATGTTAACATACTGTGCTTCCTCTCAGATGTCCTGGATCAAAAAATGACACCAGAAACAAGTAGAATAAAGTCCTCTTCAACTTTGCTTGATAAACATGTTGTGTTCTGGCTTAACATGTATCAGTTAGTTTGGCCCAGCTTGCTGCCATTCATTTCATTTCAGCAAATCACCAGCTAGCTTGAAGATCAGCGATTAAAAGACACCTGGATTCAGTTAATGGCCATGCATTGGCAGCTGTACCAATGAGTAACTCAGACCATCTTCTGTCAAAATTAAACTGCAGGCACAGTTCTGCTCAATATGTTGCACAAAATCAGAGAAACTGTTTCCAGAAAGGCTACTTAGGTTTATTACAGTATTGGATAGAATCCGACAGAAGGCACAGTCCTCGGGCTGCGTGCAGATTTCCATGTAAATGTGAGTATTTAGGGAGAGATTCAGAACACGTGTACTGCAGGCTTATCGTGATAAACCAGCTGCATTCCTCAGCCGGGCAGCATAGATAACTTTTTCAAATCAAATGTGACCTGAAGATGGATTATTTTTAACCCATTTAACCCCCACCACACAGGTGTTCACTTATTGTGTTTTATTGGATCCTATATATACTCCAAATATCACAATGCTGCTGCTGCAAACTTGGGGGTCAAAGTCTGCTCATGTACAGGCAATAAAACGCACTCATACACAGCTAACCTAGCCTAAGTCATAAGATTATGACTGAACCTTAACTTCAGGGTGAACAACTCCCGTAAAAGATAAATATTAGGCTAGGTTAGCTGTGTATGAGTGCGTTTTTTTGGTAGATACCAAACCTAAGTCAGCTGAGACTGCATTAGGTTGTAGGAACGCCAAACACACAAGTTACTTTGAGAATTTCTTAGGGTTCTTCCCAATTTAAATGGACTTGGACAAGGATATGAGTAGATCATGTATTAACTTAGATTTAAGAGTGTTTAAACTTGTGCTTGCATCTATGAATATATTTAAGGGTGATTAAATGAAGCTGGCGGCAGGATTTACACCAGTGGGGTCGGGTGGTGACAGGGGGAGCCCGGGTGGTGGTGCTGGTGGTGGTGGTGGTGGCGGTTGTGGTGATGGGTTGATCCCAGGGGAGGTAGTTGGAAGTGTGCTGAGCTTGACGCAGTGGACTCCTACTCCCATGGTGGAGGGCAAATTGACCTGGTGGCAGCCAGTACTCATACTCGATGCCCGGGTTTCTGTCTGTCGCCAGCACCTGCACACAAGGACAGCATGGAAACATGTAGACTGGCCAGAAAAGGATGAGAATATTTTTTTATGTTTTCATCTAGCTGGACTTGGACACATTTTCTCTATAGAGGAAAAACAATATCACCATGGTCTTTTAATGCAGTTCTGGGGCTTTCAATCCTACTGTATCTACAATGTTATCATATTGAAGAGATGTCCCAATCAAGTTTTTGGCTCTGATCTGAGTCCTTTAATATTTGATATCTGCCAACACAAGGTCCGATCCAATATTTGAATTTGACTCTCAACTATTTTCTCTGTGCTTTTAAGAGATTTTTGGGAGGACTGGTCCATGTTTCCATTACCTCGTACTTCTCCTTGTAATCCTAAGGGTTAGAGTACGGGTTACAAGGCTAATTAAACTAAACAAGGGATCAACGAAACAGCATGCCAACTAAATTGATGACACAGTCTCCTTATGTCTTACAAAGCCTGAAAGGTAGTCTTAACCTTAAGGAGTAGGGTTAACCCCTAACCCTTAGACATAGGTTTACGAGACTGCCGGGCCAAATTATAGGCAATAAATCCGAGCACCAGTAAGAAGTCATGAGTGCTGTGGCATTCATACTCGCCATGTAGAACACGCTAAAGGACTCAAACAGTACACAGTGTTTAGAGGATGCTTACAACCACCATCGATGTTTTACAGAACTCAGCAGCGTTCTTACAGTATCTCAGGAGGAGGCAATAGTTGACAGCTGTTTGGAAGCTGAGCCAGATCTGTTTGTAAAATACCTCAAACAATCAATTATTCATTCAAACCTGATGTTTTTCTTCCCTTGGGAAATACTTAATGATAAGCAGAATAAGTGTAATTTAACAGTATATTGCACAATGTAGGAAAGTAGAATGTGTTGATCTTTTGCTGGTTTTGGTGCATACCTGGCTCAATGGTGTCATACTGGTTGACTCTGATAAATACCACAATGGCCTCCATAGAGTAGGCCTGGTTGTACTGAAACTTCATGATGACTTTACAATGAAGACATTTAAGGTCTGTCCATACAGGGAAAGAGGAACCATCTCCCCATTTTTTCCCACTAAAGGTTCTTTTCGGGTAGTTTTTCCTAATTTCAATTGAGGGTCTTAGAATAGAAGGTTTCACATGCTGTACAGATTCTAAGCCCCTTGAGGCAAACTTGTGATTTGTGATATTGGGCTATATAAATGAAATTGACTTGACGGGGCAAAATCAACAAAATGTCAAGAATAGATTTCCAGATCCTGAGACCAGATGATGACCAGACTGTCCTGCTCCAGTATCTTGGAGCTCTCACCATTAGATGGAGGTCTTCCTGGGTGGGTCCTGGCACCTCAAAGCTCTCCCAGGTGTCTGCAGAGCGCCGGTACAGCAGCTTCGTCCCGGCTACATTGTACTCGCCTGGAATGCTGATCTTCCAGTTACCGTTGATCACAAACTGGGAGCGACCGTTTTGGAGGGCTGGATAAGATGTGAAGGTAGCAGGAAGGACAGATGGAAGGAAAAGTTTTGTGTTATTCGAAGTTGATAAGTCAGTCAAATACGTATTTTCTAAATGCCAGCAATTAATTCTCCATATAAGTGGGTCATGTTGAGATAAAGGCAGGCTGTCAGAAACAGAAATATTTCCAGCTGGCTATATATGGCAGCTGTCTCTCCTCAGTGGTGGGAGAGAGATTTTCCATGACATGAAATGGAAAGAAGTACCTTCACCTGCCTGGCCCCAGTGGTCAGATAAAGCCTTTTACGAGCGTCCCTTTTAAGACCACAGTGTGTGTCGTTTCGGGGCCTGTTTTATTTTGGTCTTATAAACAAGGATAAGAATAGATGCCCTTGGTTATAATGTTGCCTGGAAAACACACAGCAGGTCCAGACCAGATGGGACTATAGAGCCTCCTGTCACTAGGGAGAGGAAGTAATAGCAAGTCTAGGAATTACTTTAACTGCCGGATTAACACTGCAGCCATGAAGCCAGTGACGCAAAGTGAGTCCTGTGCAGAGAGCTGAAACTGATATACAGGGTAGCCCACAAGTCGTTTGTGTGTGTGTGTGTGTGTGTGTGTGTGTGTGTGTGTGTGTGTGTGACTGTGAAGTGCTTTAGATAATTGCGGTTCATGTGCATCTGATCCCCAGACAGTAATTTGATTATCTCTCCATATACATTTATCCTCTATATCAGCGGTCCCGACCTTTTTGCACCACACACCGGTTTCATGCAAGACAATTTTTCTATGGACCGGGGGCGGGGGGGGGGGGGGGTAAGGCATAACAAAACACACAATAAAGTGCAAAACATATCATTTAATTATTACATATATAATTTAAATGTAATTATTCCATTTTATATCATGCACTTTATTGATATTATCATTACATTGTACTATATATAATATAATACATAAAAATGTTTGCAATAAATATTACCAACACAAAAACATTTTTTTATTCTTTCTGTGAAGCCCGGTACCAAATGATCCACAGCCCGGTACTGGTCCGCGGCCCCGTGGTTGGGGACCCCTGCTGTAAATGATAACAGGATAAACAGGCCCAGTCTTACCTAGATAATTTCTGCTGTTATCAGTGACTCGGATGTGAGTGGCTCCAGCTGGTATCATGGTCACTTCGTTGTATCCAAAAGGTCCGCCTGGCAAACAGAAACTCTCAGTTAGAGGCTTGGTTTTAATATGAGTTTCCCCTTTTTGAACTACTTCACTTACAATCTGAAAACAGCTTTCAAACAGATTGAGGCCAAGAAGAAAATGCAACAGATGTCTTTTAAAGTCCAGTTATTTTAAGTTAATTAAGGATGGAGCACAATAAAAGTCAGTATCACATAATCTCTCAAGACTCTCTGTTGCATTGAAGAGATCATTCTGGTTTCAACCAGTGTTTTCTGTACACAGGGTGTGCAGGGTTTCTGTGGAGCTTGAGCCTTAATAGGGACCAAAAGACAGGATATCTCTTACAATACTAAATAACCAGAGTGCCACTTTAAAACCGCAATTTCAAGGCTTGTATTTTTCTTGATTACATTGGACTCCATTGTGGAGCTTGTGAAGTGTTGAATATGTCTATAATGACAGTGATTACCGCAATGTTATGCTAACATAAGTATGATAATTGACCAAAACTAAGTTAAAAAAAACCAAGGTTGCAAAATACTGTAAATTTCCTTCAAAACCTTAATCCACGATATTGGTTGGTGTCCATATGGTTTGCATATAATTACAGAAAACATATACACATATATATAGTAATTATATGCAAACCTCAACATCATCAACGTCTTCTTTTGGAACTTTAGATTTTTCACAATGTAAACATCGTTACTCATGGCATCACATGCGGTGGTTACTATAGTGTTCATGTAAACACCACAGCAGAAAAAGCAGCAGGTGTGACCAACTCTATAAGTTTCTCTTCACAACTTAAAGCCATTGTGGCTTTTTGTTTCAGATGCAGCTGCTAACTTTACTTCGCATCCTGATATACTGATCCCACTGTTCATAATGTAATGTATCCAAAGGATGCAATTAGCACGTACTAATAAAAAGCAGATAGAAATATTTAAAAGCAATGACAGTGTTTTAATATGACATTTCTGACGTTCTGGCCCGGACAGAGAGAACATGTTTTTTATGGTATTTAAGAGCCCCGTTGACTAAGTGAACTTGTACGTTGACTTTGAAAATGTTGCAAAGCCACTTTGACAGTAGTGTATGTGTAAATAGACAGGTCTGCTATTTTTCAGAAATTACTGATGTATAATCAGTAACTCACAAATAATCTGGATTAGTAATCAGATAATTGTGTTCTTTTGAGCAGACCTTGCCAAACACTGACATGTACTGTATTACAATGCTGTTGCAGAGTCTTGATCGTCATTATAACACAATGAAAATCTATGATGTCAGTAATGATTAACTCTGATTAATGGTTGACAGAATCGCTTTACGAGGACAAAGAGACAATTTATGAATCAGCTGAAACCACAACCCTTCATTACAGAGTTATGAGCCGAGACAAAAAGAGGCTGGGAGAGCTCCATGGTTCTCCTCCTGCTCTGGTGTGAAAAGCAGCCGCAGGATGAACTCCATTCATTACGGCCTTTGAAGAGCGCGTAACTTTGGTTGCCCCTGCTTACAAGTCTCAGAGAGGAACTATTCACGAGGTTCATCTGCGGGGATTTAGCTACATGAAGACGTAGCGCTGTAGCTGAGGAAGTGTCAGAGTTACAAAAAGGCAGCGATTAGCTCCTGGCTGTTGGTATTTGACCTTGTGAGGAGCAATTTTGTGCAGCCGCCCTCCATCAGTTCTCCTTCCGCTGGGAAACGCAGCTGCAGGAGGAGAGAAAACATCCCAAGGCTGTCGAATCTCCCAAACAAAGTGGCCATTATCCTGATTTCTTCTTGCTCAATCTGAGCCATTATGCTCTGCCTACACACGGAGCTGTGTGAGGAAGCCATTGTTGCAGAGCCGCTAGAGGTGTTGGGCACTTTCTGTTTGTGTGTGTGTCCATCAATGGTGGACGAAGTACTCAGATATTTTACTCAGGTAAAAGTAGCAATACTTTATTTGCATCAAAATGTACTTAAAGTACAAAAAGTAAAAGTAGAATTTGATTAAATTTTCAGTAGAGGGCAACACAGGATCTAAAGGACCTTTCTTTCCTGCCATGACAAACCTAATTCAACTTTGTTTCCCTTCTACATCACTGCCAAAATCATACACCCACGTTGGCATGTCTGTCTCTAAGAGCAGAGCCTTTTCTGACTAATTTAACTGTGTAATTTGCTATAATGATCCATCCTTCAACAGTCTGACTGAACTGTAAAGAGTAAATGCACTCAGAGTCAATTAACCTTTTTTTTTTTCTCGTGAGGCATACTGTGGCAACATTTTGCCTCCTTGTACAGAGGCATTAGCATGTATATGTGCCATTTTGTGGATGTTTGAATCCACTCTCTGAACACCAAACAGTCTTTTTTTTTTTTTTTGGTCTGAATGATAGAGCAAATGTTTACTTTGTTGCATTCTTTAGTTTGGTTTGTTTTGGTTTACACTGCACATTTCTAAGCAAACTGAAAGTCACATGGACTCCTTCGCAGCTTGTTTACTGGACGTGAATGTGTTTATTCATTTACAGGTTTATTGCCCTCATATTATTGCCCTTCCACTTTTAATCATTTTTTATCATTTTTGATATGGACAAACCAAAGAAGACCCTCCTCCTCCTGTAAGTAGAAAATGTTTTGGTGGCATTAAGCCAGAGTGCCATTTGGAGCCTGAAGAACTCTATGTTCCTTCTCCTCCTTACTGAAATTTTAACCACTGTAATTTTGGAGGACACGATGTTAAGCTGAATTACCTCCTGGAAGTCAGCCAACAGGTTTTGTTTGCCAAAACTGTTACCATGCTTAATCCTCACGTCATCGGAGAACAAGAACTTCTTGACTCACCCCGAATGACTAATAACACTTTGGAGGGAAAACACAAAGATTCCTTGGATTTATTCCCAGATTGTGTTGGTTTGAAACTGCTGCGATTGATTCCTCCTGGAGATAATATGACGATTGTGTGTGTGTGTCTGTGTGTGTATCCTACCTGCCTCCAGACCGTTGCTCTGGTACACGCTCTTGTGGTGCAGGCAGGTGGTGTTTAGTCCTCCACACACCATGCAGGCGTCCTCCTGCTGCTTTGAGCCCAAGATGGAGTCACAGCCGGGCTTCTGTATGACACACACACACACACATACACATTGGATGTCTTGTTTCTCTGACAGCGTGTTTTGCCTTTGCACTCTAAATTCACACATTTTCTGACGAGAGCCCTGGCAACTTCAAACCGTTCTTTTTGTTTTGTGTCTGCTGTACAGTCACCTTAAATCTTCTGCCATGATTCAACTCGAGCAACTCTCTCCCTCCTTCTCTTATTTACTGTTCCCTGTCATTTCCTCTCCTCACAAACATTTACTTTGGGATACAAGGGCAGCTCAGGGTCAAAACAGAGGAGGACGGGTCGGAGAGTTTTCTCTGTAAACGTTAAAATGCCAAAGCAAAGAGCACGGAGGATGAGCTGGATGGTTTATGGCGTGTGGAGAATCTTGTTGTCTAGATAGATTACCGTGGCCGCTTTCTTCTCTGGCCTTCATCTCGTGCTGTGCAGAGCAAAACAACCAGGGGGGAGGTTCCAGGGCAGGAAAGCAACAATCCAGGGAACCTATAATCAGCCCCCTACGCCCCTTAAAAATACTAAAACACAGCATCTGTGTACGCACAACAGGAAATGAATCGTAGGTGACAAAAATGCAGAGTGCACAAGGTAGTGAGGTAGTGACCTAAGTGCTCCAAAACAGAAAACACTCCTTCCTCCATGTTTTGTCACTTTTGTATGTGATTGGACGAGGACTGAAGCAATCAGTCAAAGTGTCAGTCAACAGAATATTACCTGACAACAAATCTAATCATTTATTAAACGTTTCAATCATCCATCAAGCAAACATGCAAGACATTCTCTGGTTTCAGCTTCTCAAATATGAAGATTTGGTCTGCGGGAAGCAATGTTGGTCGGTCGGTCAACCACTTTGGTCCAGACTGAAATATCTCAACAACTGTTGGATGGATTGAAATTTGGTTCACAAATTCATGGTATCCAGAGGAAGAATCCTAATAACTTAAGAGATCCCTTGACTTTTCCTCAAATGTCACCATGAGGTTGACATCTTTGAGTTTTTGAGTGAAATATTTTGACAAATATTCAGTGGATAGCAGCTGTGACTTTGTACAATACTTTGGTTCATAAGCAAATACCTGCAGAACTCCTGACTCCCATCATCCTCAGCTGTACTAGGTGTTTAGTGCTTATTAGAAAACATTAGCATGATGATGTTAGCATTTACAGTAGTTCAAAGTTCTCAGTAGAGCCATTAACTTGGCAGTAGACTCTGACTTGAGTCTTGTTTCTAATTTATATCATTGTAAACTGAGCAAAAAAAAAATTATATTTAGATTTAGGACTGTTGACTGAAAGTACTGTGAGACATCCCATTTGGAACTGGCAACTTATCTTTCACTTTTCTTTAGAGCATTTTATAAGTTGTCAGAAAAAAAAATTTGATAATTATTGATTAATAAAACTCCACACACACACACTCCACACACACTTAAACACGCTGCAACCCATCCGTGTGTTTTTCCTTTAATCAATAAGGGCCACCGTGACTGGCTGTCCAAACACACACACACACACACACACACACACACACACGTGCTGTGTCCAAACCAGCCATGTGTTCTGCAGTCTGATCTCAATTTGTGACCTGCAGCTTTCCACACCATCTGCTTCCTGTTTCAGGTCCTGTGCTGTTCTGACCTCGACCAGCAGAGTCAACGGCCCATAAATCCACCGATTTACACCAGACGTTAGCATGCGCGCACACACACACACACACACACAGACACACACACATATATATATATATATATATATATGTGTGTGTGTATGTATATATATATATATATATATATATATAGACATATGTAAACATGGACATGCATTAATCCTTTGTCAGTGATGCAATAATAACTTACTGCTTATGAGTTTACCCTCATGGAGCAGATGTGTCTACTGAGTATTACGTATGTATCTCATTATTCTGCATGTGCTGCAGGAGCCGAGGGATACAAATTCATTTCCAGCTATCCCCATCTGTGAAAGGGTGAGAAGGGTGAGCAGGGGACAGGCTGGATGTAGGAGCAGGACTCTTGGACTGTGTGCTAAACAGAGCTGTAATGCTAACTGAAGGCTGCAGTCCACACTGATGAGTGCACTCTGGTCCTAACGCACAGCATGGAGTTCAGTTCTCCAGAGAGCTCCAGTCAGAGTGGTCAACATCACTTATACCACCACAGGGTGGGAATGAAGAGAGAAGAGAGAGAAACTTCAGCTCAATCCAGCCTCATTTTAAAATCAACATCAGGAAAATAGAAGTCGGAGGAGTTATGCGAGGGCCAGGGTTCAGGAGGTAAACGCCACATTCGTTTTCTCGTAGCCAATGTTAGGTTACTTCCCAGGCTTGGATGGACATGAAACTCTTCTGGTTGAATCATCAGTACAACAGATGAACAACTGTATGAAAAGAGTATATATGGTTTATTTATAAGGCCTGGGCGTTAAAAGAATGGAGCAATAAGAAAATTCTTTGATAGAATTTGATAGTTTCCCTTTGGCCTATAATCCACGTTAGACATCTGTGTGTTTGTGTTGTGCCACTAACCGGCAGCTGTACAGTCTGTGTTCGCTTTGATAGTTTATTTATTGGACTATATCAAAGTGTTATGCCACGTTTTCTCAGATCTGCCACTTTGAATTTAATCAAATAAACAAACTATCAAACCGCACACAGCCGGATGTACACTCTGGATGTATTATTGATAAACCCTCGCTGCAGCTTATTGTTCTCTGTACTGACGGCTGATTGGACGCTATAGGGACTCACTATCGCCTCTGGAGGAACAAGTGGTATTACAAGACACCATGCAACACAATATATAGACGTCTTCGACACAATGTCAACATTGTAACCTCTTCTTCACATTCCGTTCATAATGTTGGTGGATTTGTTTACTTTTTAAACTAAAAGTGAACCGTTTTTTCCTGGTAATTATTGAAAATAGGTCATTCAAAATGATCAATAATTATCAATATTGACTGACATGAAACATTTTACCATGATACATTTTTCAGCTATATTGCGCAGCCCTAGCCTGTGTACATAAAAATCAAAAGAGGAGAGAAGTCAACTATGGTTCCAAAGAGTATTTTGGTAATTATTATTATTATTTTTAATCACAGATCTTGAAATGTGGTTGGGTTTGCTGGTAACAGTGCGCAGAAGCTAAAGTTGATGCTCAGTAGAAGCCTAATAAAAAAAAGTCAGCAGGTAAATCCCTTCACTTTGGATGAATTTGGCAACTATGGTGTTGTGTTTTGGACCACCATACCAAACTAATGGAATAATTGTTTTAGAAACGAGGTTGAACACAAACACACGTACGGTATTGTTGCCACTTACCAGGCAGCGTCCGTTGACACACACCGCTCCAGGCTCCTTGGCACAGGCTGTGCCATCGAGCACACGGCCAAAGTTGTAGTAGAAGTTGTGACCCAAGGCCAGGCAGCTCAGTTCACAGGGGTTAGAGCCTGGCAGGGAAGACCTTCAGTCAGTGTCTCATTCATTTATTATGGGAAAATAGGCAAGGCAAAAGGACAGAGAGGGAACAGAAACAGGCAGGAGGTGAAGAGAAGAATCTGGTAGAGAGAGCGCAGAGGGAGAGGAGGGGAAAAACTAGCAATGTCATGGAGAAAACTCACAACCCTGTGTGGATTAAACACCCAGCAGGCCTCACAGTGGACATGAGAGCTATGGCAGCATGGAAAGTTTACCACATGACTGCCAACAACACAGTTACTAAAGGGAGGGGGGACAAGCAGATAGAAACACACTTAAATTATACTTCACACCGATCTGCAAAGCTACAAGGGTGCGTGACCATCAGTCCCTGGTGTGGACGCACAAACTCCTCTGAGGCTGAAGACTGTTCACATGTGTGGAACATGGTCACGTACATTAAAACACAATGTGGAAACAAACATGTGCCTCTCTAACGTACACCTTGCTGTACACCATCCATGTTAGAGTATATTGGGGGACTTTAGGTTGGGGTGACTTGAGACTGGAGTTTAACTTTGTATACTTGACAAAGCTTTTATATTTTAATGTTAGACAATATGATAATGGGGAATGATAAAAAAAAGAGCAGGACTGATTTATTGGATTTACAGGTTTTTTGCATCAATGTTATGAAAATGCCCTGATGTTTCAGGTAATTAATTCACAGGATTAGCAAAAAAAACTACTCATCTGAATATTTAATCTGTAAATGGTAACAAAATTGAATTTCCAGAGAATTCTGGAATCGTTACTGATATATAAAATGAAGTATGTGATAGAAAAAATGGCAGCCCCTCATGATTTTATAGTTAAGAAGTCAAAAATAATATGTACGTTTATACTGGCAGTTTTACATATCTTGTTTTTATTGTCATTACACTTGTTTTGGACTTTTCACTTGTTCTGACGACCCTAGAATTAAGTCTCAAGTCTTGAGATTTTGGTTGGTGGTTTTGGTGGCACAGTAGCTATGATGGCTTTTGCACAACTATATCTGTCCGTATCTAAATGGAAAGAATGAACCAATTTGTATTTCAGAAAAATCCGGTGTGTATCTATACCCCAGTTGTAAAAACATTGCATCTCTTAACAAGTCCTGTGTAGTAGCAGTGAGCTGTCTTCACTAACCTCCATGAAAGGTGGTCCATCTGAAGGAGTTTCCAGTCACTAACGGTCTGTCATTAAAGGCAGCACACTGCATCTCTCTGAAATCCTCCGAGCTGGGGGGACAGTCCTGCACACACACACACACACACACACACACACACACACACACACACACAC
>CALSBV010010478.1:4931595-4953512 GCA_943590825.1 Bovichtus diacanthus
ACACACACACACACACACACACACACACACACACACACACACACACAGCTGAGAGCAACCTGTGCTATGACTCTCCATCATTTTCCATGGCAGGGTCACCTGAGGTTGCCCTCATTAGTGTTACCGCCGGTCAAATTAGCGTTGATAACAGTTGGAGATGGGGTGGGCTGGCATTCTAGATTAATGAAAGTGACCTTTGACCTTTACAATGCACCCCCACTTTCACATGAGCGGAGAAAAAAAAACGGCTCTTGTATTTGAAAAGCAAACTGCATACAGAAAGAGAGAGGAAGTAGTTGAAGGTGAAGTTAAAGAGCTACAGACAATCCAACATGCAGGTGAACAGATTTATAATAATGTAATGTTGTCTGACTTAAACAAAATGAATGAGTTGTTTTAAGTGACTTTGTGTAACTTATTTGAACCCAAACCACGATCTTTTCCAAAGCCTAACCAAATGATTTAGTTTGAATTCACAACGTTAACCACATGTTTACTGGAACCATAGTGGAGCATCACACCACGGAGTCCTGACCAAGCGTCCATAAGTGTCGGGTAGTTCTACTACGAACATAAAGTAAGAAGAAAAAAAAAGAAAAATGTAAAGCCGCAGATGTGCGGAAGATGTGAGCAGGTTACACGTTGTGATCAATAACCACAACGTGTATAATTCTACAGTACTCCAATACTATTAAAACAAGCTCGCTACAGTTTATAACGGATCTTTTGACAGCAGCCATGAGAGAAATCTGACAGTGGAGTGAACTGCTCTGACTGCTGCAAGTCAACCAAAATGTGCCAGACCGTAGTTTGACATGGTTACAACCAGCTGGTAATCTCGTATTTTGCATTTCATGAGCAACTTGGTCTTTTTGTCTTGTTCTCATCTTTAACTGGCCAAATGTGGATAACAGAGACGTTGCCAGAGCAGCTGTGATGACGACTGAAGGCAGAAAATGTTTCAGCAATCTAAAATAAATGGCATGACATTTGTTTTCTTCATTGCTTCTGTTCAAATGACATCAGAGATACACTGACGTACAAACATAAATGAAAAGTGCTAAGTGTGTTGACCCTCCACTGCATTCCTGTGTTGGATGTCACAGAGCGGGGTAGGGGTAGAGTGTCTCTGTCTATGTCTGGTTATTCCAGCCGGGCCTGGGGGAAGGTTTGTGGGGGGGTGGGGGGGGGGTCTGCCTGACAACAAGACAAACAGTGCTGAAAGATGGACGCTGCGGTTGGAGGAGAAAAGGTGGTGCGACAGCAATCAGAGCGTGGAAAGACCAAGAGGAACATTACCATTTCCAAGACAAAATACCATCAGAAGACAAACATGCTGCACAAACAATCCAATCAGCACACTCGCAGACCTCAGCGACAAGCAGACCTGCTCACATCTGATACTGGTCTAAGGGCTGTGATTGCTTTATTATCTAAATGATGTTCCTCTTTGGAACCTGGGGGCAGGTTTTTTTCTCTGCACAAATGAGCTTAATCACCACATTGAACTCTGTATATGTATAAATGTATATAAAAAAAACGAGGACATAAAGACAGGAAAAAGTGTGAAGGTCGTGGGAAATGGCCTTGGGCCCTGACAGGCTGATACTACAAGGCCCTGTGTGTAAATGCAGTGTGGTGCACTTGAAAAACTGTTTTGTTTTGACACTTACATGTTTTATAAAATCTCCACTTATTAGGTTTGTGTATTTGAATAACACAAAGGGTGGCATTATGGCTGCTGACTGAGTTGTTGTGTACAACTGAACTCTACTCTTTCAAAAGCTTTGTTATAAAAAGGCCACTCTGTGAACTACGTCCAATTATGCAGCTCTTTGGAGCTTTCGAGTCTCTTTTAGCTAATTTTTTTGTTTTTCCTTGGCACATTTACTGTTTGGCTCAGCCTCAGTGCTGTACTCAACTTGTGTTGTCAACCATTGTTGCTCTGTGGCTGCTGAATGTGTGAATAGGCTACTGTTGTAACTGCCGCACTGTTGTTATGGGCAACACGCCATAACCACTTTATAAGATGTGGATCAAATGTCATTTGTCTGGCTGATTTGTGTGGAGTTGCCCCCTAGGTGATGCAGCTTTATATGGTTTTGGTTAAAGCTGATACAATTAGTCGAATAATCGATAAATCAGAAACAGAAAAATAATCTGAAACCAGTTTTTTTTAATCGCTTTCAAGTAAAAATAAAGAAAAAACTTTTGAAAGCAATCCTAATATTTTTTTCTCAATTCTTTACATTTCATACACCAAACGATTCATTGATCCATCGAAAAAAGCAGCAGCAGGTTATTTGATGAAGAAAATAATTGTCAGTTGTTTGGTTCAATCTCGTGGAAACTTATTCCAGCTGTGCTTAGTTGTGATTGGCTGATTAAAAAGCTTCCACTGCGTAGGGTTACGTCATTAGAAGGAGCTGTGGATGACAATCAATCCAGGGTCAATATAGTGAGAGGTGTAGAAAAGTAAGCAAGGGGCGATTCTGTGGAGACCACGCAGTGACTTGTGGTCCTACACTGTGACTTACACTCTGCGGGGACGACAGGCAGACGGGAGCGACCAGCAGCAGGACAAAGGTCAGGGCCTGGCACAGAGTCAGCTTCCTGCAGACAGAGAGAGAAACGCACGCTGTCAGTGGGTTGGGAACATCACGCTCACTGTTTTACATATCATACACACAGGAACGCACAAACACAAAGGAGCTGTTTCAGCAGAAGTGTTTTTAAGAGGGAGAATGGAAGAAAACAGACAGGAAAGACAAGACTGACAATTCAAACAGCAGAGGTCTTTAGGTCATTGATAATATCCACAAATAAGCTGCCGCACTACTGTGAACCCCTGTGGGCAGGAGCCAAGGTCAGGAATGCCCCCCTATCCAGCAAGTATCATTAATTTCGCACCCCAACAGTGCATTATTAACTCCCACACAGCCAAAGAGGAAGGGACCACCTGCCTGACTGAACCCACCCCCCTCACCCACCCCTGTACAACTGATGACCTCCATTACATAAAAAGGTGCTACAAAACCTGCTGTATCTTTATCACCTGCTGCGTTTACATGAAGACTTTTTATTTTACTAATAGTCGGAATAATATAGCACCAGTTCTGTGTAAATGAAAACATAGCCTAGTTCTACTATGTTTACTAGATGGAGATTTACCAACACAATAAGTTAAGAAAATAAGAGCTTGTAAATGGCCCCTAAAGCTGCAGTTGGTAATTTTAATAAAAATGACTTTTTTGTGATATTTGCTCAAACTGTCACTAAATGCTGACAGCAGTGCATGAGACAGATACTCTGTGAAAAAAATCATGTTCCTCTTCCTCCTTCAAACTGTCAAACTAAGCGCTAATCAAATATGAGTCAAGATTATGTTTCTGCATTGTCTTTTTCTCATCTCAAATCTTTTCAGAAACATACTTTAGTGTACTCTTTAGCTATGAATGAGGAAATCTGCTCCGGCCGGTGGGTCGTGCTTGGTTTTGGCTCGACTACTTTCACAAACTTTCTCATTTTACAGCTTGACGGTACACTAAAATATGTTTCTGACAACATTTGAGGCGATGTTACAATGAAGTAACAGAATCTCAATTCATATTTGATCAGCTGTAATGTTGTATTTCTATATTTCTATATGTGGAGCTAGTATTTATATACTTTGTATAATACTGGGTAGATTAGTAGTTCAGTACTGCATCATATCTTATAAGCAAATATATGTAAAAAGTAACTAAAACTGAAAATGTAGTGGACTAAAAAGAACATTTCGCTCTGAGATGTAGTGGAGTAGAAGTATAAAGTAGCAGAACATGGAAATACTCAAGGAAAGTCCAAGCATGTCCAAATATGACTTGAGTACAAGACTTGAGCAAATGTACTTCCACCTCTGACTGTAATTTAGGAAATAAAGTTATGAGGGTTTGAATAATGTTTGACTGTGCAGCATGAGTTTGTAATGACTACGTCACCAGCAGTACAATCTCTATATGTTTCATCACAGTGTGTGTTTGTGTGTTGTTTGACACCATTTTCATTCATTTTGCATTGTATAATAATAATAATAATGTATAAATCTATACCAGTATACTCAATATAATAGGACATTTTTGCCAGCTGTCACGTCCAGAGGTCTGTGGGTCAAACTAAAACAAAGAAAGTTTGATCTGCCTTGATATCTATTAAGAAATGATGCTCACTGTGTATATATATATATATATATATATATACAGTATATATATATATATATATATATATAGGTTAAATTGAAACTGAGTCAAAAGCAATTATAGACAACTGTAGTCCCGACGCAGTGAGCCACTTCTGAGGTGTTACCAGATAAGACTCCCTCTGAGCCTTGTGTTGAGTGTCCGCTGTGTTTCCACTACCAGCTGCCTGCTCTACTTCTTTACCTCCGGGCAAACACGGCGAGGCAACTGTGATTCTCTCTCTGATTCATCAAAAGGACGAGCACCTTTTCTGAGAAGTGGCGGTGATTCCTGGAATGCCCCTCTCTTTGATCGCTTCCTGGCACTGCTGACAGGCCGCAGTGTGTCATACGTTTAAGGGGCTGTTTTTTGATGAAGAATGTCATTTTTTTTTTATTAAGACAGCAAAACTACATAAGACTGGTTGCATTTAGCAACTTAATTTTCTCTCTTTCTTTTCCCCCTGACCTTTTCTCCCACATCCTCCGTCAGCTTCCAGGCTGTCTGTCATTTATCTCTCTCAGTCTGTTCTTTCTCTTTTATCTCCCCCTGGGCCATAAACACAGAGCTGCTTCAGAGCTTTTGGCTCAGTCCCAGGTCAGTAGTTGCCCTGTCCAATTAAACGATACACATCTCCCTCACACTTGGCTGAGCAGCCCTTCCCTTCAGCGACCTGGACTCCCGTCCTGGCCTTAAATGGGGGAATTCATATCAGAGGAACAAGGAAGGTTGCACTGACCGAAAGAGGTTTGGGCTCATAAATCATGATTGATGTAAGAGGCATTTTCACACAGACTTTATTTTACTTCCAGCATCTCATGACTAAAGGGGCCATGTTAGCAAGTCCTACCTCCTGAGCCCTGACCATTTTCAAATGCAGACTATACTGTATTAAATAGTGTATAATAGTATAATAGTGTGTGTAAAGGGTGTATTTTTACTACAATAAAAGATTTGCTTCAGTCCTGCAATCCATCACAGGTCTGCATATTTTCTGTTAATGTTTAATTGTATGATTTATTTGAAAAGTCTGAAGTGCATTACTTCTTATTGATAGTGTAACTGTGACAAAACTAAATAAGTTTCAAACATCTGCTGATTCATTTCCTCGTTGCTCTGTATTGAATGGAAACCAATGGAACGGCAGAAAAAATGCAATGAAGCTTCTATAACACACCTGGATGGTTTGCAACATGGTCAGTTGTTATGTAAAATATATTCATTGTTGTTTGCAGAAGATGAAGTAAAACAAAACTGTTGAACGTAATAATGCTTTATTCCATTACCTCTCCTTGTTTTGGGATTGGTCAAAGCTATAATCAATATTTTTATTTGCAACAAATGACATTTTTGCCTCTCTGGCAGCTTTTTTCAACAAATAAAATATCTGATAAACTCACTGTACTCTACCTGTGCAGAACAAAACAGTAAAGAGACAAAGTTAGAGTCTAGCTGGTGAACATAGTGGAGCATTGAGCAGCTAAAGAGCCAGATATTTCCCTCAGGAGCTGGTAGAGACCAAAAGCAGAGCTAAAAGAGAGTAAATGTTGTACTTGCATTCGTCGGGTGGACAGACCCACGACTCCAAATGAATGCTAATGTTGCTCAGTGTCTTCCAGATACTGTATGTAAGTATGATATGATAGATATAAAAAAATATGCATTGTTTGACGATATGCATCCATCCACAGATGTTCTGTGTTTAAACACCAGTGCAGATTCTATAAACACGAGATACATGAGAAGGCTTAGGACTAAAGTAATCCTCATAGATGAAGTCATTTCTCTCACTTTCACTTGATCTTTGGCTTCAGTTTTTGAACATGAAAAGACAGCAGATCTGGTCCCTGCTGGTTGGCCCCCTCTCTACAGGGTCCCTTACAGAGGTCAGCAGGGGTCACTCCGCCTCCTCCTGCACTCATTAAGACTATAGCAGCACATTAGTGTATAGCTCCGGGGCAGGGAGAGGGAAATGGCTTTAATCAATACGAGACTAGTTGTTTATTTTAACTGACATTAGTCGCTCTGAGGAGGAAGAAAAAACACAACGGCCCCGCCCGACGCAAACAACACTGAACTACTCTTATCACTAAACAAATTACATAATTAGACTGAACCCACCAGGCCAATTACTTTTTTTTTTCTGAACATGACTGTATTATAAATAGAAAGACTGAATGCAAATTAATCATTAGATCAAACTTTGCAATTAACGAATGATCAAGGAACCTGGTTACACATATACAGATCTTAATTTATATACTCATATACTCATACTATGCTCATAATAAAGGAAGGTGAATAACACTAAATGCTGTAGTTTTTCACTTCTGTTGCTGTGTTTATCAGAAAATATCACATAATCATTTTGCTAAATATTCTCTAATTCCAGCTCCGCAAATGGTAATACTTCCTGTTTTGCCTAGTTGTCTATCAAAGTAATTTTTGGATTTTGGACTTATGAAGCTAGATATTTGGCAATATGGGAACTGTTGATGTTCACTATATGCTGAGATTTTTATAGTGACAGTAACAAGGTGACAACACTTACACACGCAACTCACTATTACACAATGAAAATGACAATACAACACGTTTAATCAAGAAAAGAATCGGTACATTGACAATTAAGGAAAATAATTGTTAATTGAAGTTTTTGATCCAAATCCAAAAACATTTTTTATTTTTATGTTCTACCTTTTCGAACAATTTTGCAATTTTCTTATGATGAACTGCACCAATGTGATGGAAATAAATCCAATGAATTATTATCACTATGTGTATTGTGATGCAGATTTGGATTGGATCTGGATGAACAGAATCAGAAACTCTGGTTGTCTTATGATCAAAGTCCAAGATGAAGATCACCAATAAAATCCCATCAACTGACACTTGAACAAAGTGCGATCTGTCCACACACAGACAGTCAGACGCAACAAACTCTCCACCCAGCCTCAGCAGCAGAGGTAGAAGGGGGAAAAAAAGGCTCCCCACCCCTGATAATTCCTCTGTAACGACTGAACTCACAAACCTTTGCTTGAACACACCCTTACAGACAGGTAGCTCTTAAAATCCCACCCTGCACAAATAAACAACAGCTCCATGCTGTTATCAAGCAATTACATGGAGGCTATTATTGTGTACTGCTTAAGAGTGCATTACAGGTGAGAATGTGTCCTTTGACCCGGTTTGAGTTGTGTCAACACAGGAGACACCTGACTGAAGATCCCTGCTCCTTCAGCCTCTTTGTGTGGGATCTTGGTTAAAGTGTTTCTGTATGGTGCCCTACCCTTTTACAATTGTCTGCACACCCACCAAGTTTGCAAAAGCAATACGTCTTCCAACCAGGGGCCGGTCTTAACCTTTGACCCGCCCGGTGATTTAGCTGTGACCCACCCAGTGTTTGGGCGAGTCTGGTGGAGGGTCTGATGGTTATATGGAGCACGCTACTGAATGAATTGACACAACCCCTTAACAGATGTTCAGTGTGAGGTCTCCGTGGTCAGCTCTGACCTCTGGATCTGGTTTGACTATGAATGAGGTGCCAACAATCAAACGCTCAATGGCCTCGGTCAGCACACATGGACAAAAAAGAGCGTCTTCGAGCGCTAGTGGAGGGTCTTTGTGCCTGAGCAGCTGCTTCACTTAAGCTGACGTGGTGAAACATTTCAGCAAAAATAAATCAAATAGCCTACCATTGTATGGCTGGACAAACAGCGTATCCTCACACAACGGTTCGTACGATATCTTACCATTTTTTTCTATGAATGTCGAGCAACACGTGTCAATTTCCGCTGCTTAAATAGGAATTGATTTTGTGGGATATGTGCGATTTACAGGGCATTACATTTCCTAGGTAGGCCTATAGTAACAAACAGTGTATGAGAACAGCCTGGGACAAAACACGCTGAATGGTAAATGACTAAATGACAGACAGACATTGGTATCGTTTTATTGTTTTTTGTTGTTGCCCAAATGTCTAGACTCAGCCTCTTGCTCAACTATGGTCCTTTCCCTTCACTGCGCTTCGCTGCACTTAACTCGCTCCTTCCACGAGAGGGAGAATAAACTTGGTACACCGTCATACCTCAGGGATTATGAGATTATCTTTTCACAGCCACTTTGACTGAAGCAGAGCCTCTCCGGTCATCTATAGTCAATGTTAGCAACATGGGAAACATGCAGAGATGCACGCAAGTAATATTGTGACAAAGAAAACATGATGAATGAGCAGAACCCCAAAACACTTTTAAACATTAAAAAGCAGACACAATTGAGGGTAATCAAAAAAGTTTTTTAACAGCCATATGTCAACAATGAAGCCTGTATGGAAATCTGAAAAAAAGACTCAACCTCTTCACCCAAACACAATACACCAACACATCAGAAATAAACACTGTTTTCTTGAAGCTGCACATTTACCCGCAGGACTGGGAGTTTCTCAAACTTTCTGTCTCCATCAGTTTCATAATTACTGCTAAGAAACACTAATGGTCCAGTGGCAGAAGTCCCAGATCTGGATCACCACTAAACCCAAATCAATTGTTCCTTGGCACAAAGCCGGCATGTCCATCACATTTCATGGAAATTCTTTTACAGGCATTTAAAAAGAACCTGCTGACTGACACTGAAACACACTATCTGTGTGAAAACACAACTCTAATCCTTCTTAGAAGCAAACCTTTCAAACAGTAAAGTACAGGCTTTTCATCGGGTCCGTGCAGAGATACAAAAACACGGAGCAGTAAACTCTTATCTGCCTGAACCTTGAAAGTGTCTGCCAGAGGACAGGGCTCAATGTGCACAAATCAAGTTCAGGACCTGGTTCAGAGTAACATGGAAACAGTATTCAGAAGAGCAGAGTTCTGTAGACTCAGGATCCTGAATCCAAAGCAGCTAAATGCGATTCAGCCATCAGTCATTTTATTATCTACACCTGTGCTTTTCCTACTGAAACATGCCGTCATCATGTCTTCTGTGTCTTCGGCCTATTGAGAAAATGAGTGCGCTACCGAATCCAAACCCAGTTTGCATGCTTGTTTCTTTTGCATTCTTCAAAAGAATAAATTCAGGATTTAACCTTGGTTTTAACATAGCACCTCTACAGCTTTTGTATTATTGAAGTACGTGGGCTGTTATTAAGACATATGTGATGGGATTACACACTGGAATCGTCCCATTGAATCTAAACTCACACAAAGGTATAGAGCAGAATTGTACCTTTTGTGTAGCTGCGGCATGACTCTAGGTCGATATGCAGGTACAGTATGTTACAGTATTCTTTGTGCAAGTCATATATAACTTTAAAAGTACAACGTTGTACCCCGAGTGATAAAACTGCACTTATAAACAATGATTTCAGCAACAGGCAAAATTGACCAAAACAATTGTGTACGACAGCATTTTTGCTTTCTGTTAAACAACTTTAGGTGAATTCAAATTGAAGCACTTGGTCATGAAACGCAGCAGGTTAAGGTCAAGTCAAGGTACAAGCAGGTGACCCTTAAAAGCTTAAGGTGATTTCTTTAAGAACGCTAACTATGACTCTATTTCTCTTTCACTTTCAAACTGGTCATTTTCAAATGCTTGCTCAATTTTGGATGAATTTGGCAGCACAGTGTTTTCTTTCCAGATGAAACAATGTCTCATGGGTATTGCAGTATTTAGAGTCATCCACAATACCAAAATGACAGAAATGGAACTTTCTGTTATAATGTTGTTTTCTTACATTGAACCCTCAAAACATGTGCTGCTACCTTAAGTTTTTTCATTAACTCTTACTGTGGATCAGAAGCTGCGTGTGCACCTGGGGTTCATTACAGTAAGAGCCTGTGATGGTACATCTGTAAAGAATTAGCTTTTCAGTACAAAAAAAACAACCAGAAAGTTTGGATAACCTTTTGGCTTGTATACAATTGTAAAATAGACAATTAGAGGTCATTTTTTTAAATACTGGTTACTGATACTGATTTTGAATACCTTCTCTTGCGCTCCACTTCTACAAGCATTGAAACTCCTCCCCGCAGGAGAGAGTGACATCATAGCATGTAAGACCAAATTAGAGTCCTCGTTTTGAAGCTATATGCTCAGTGTTCCATGGTAAGCTGATTAAAATCGGCTCATGGGGCTGATGGGCTCCTTCCTAAACAAACATTCCTCCAAAGAGTTATCAGAAAGACAGAAAATGTGCCCCGAGCCAAATCATTCTCTCGCCCTCGACATTTGCTTTCCGCAGCCCAGTCAGGCTGACAGACAGCATACACATTTCTTCTGACACATTGCATCAAATGCAGCCCATAAAAAGGAAAACCACACTGGAACATCTTGGGTGCAGAGTGCAGAAATGTAGGCATGTATTGTTCCCACTAAGAGGTGTAATCCAGAGGAGCAGAGGGAAAGACACGGTGAAGGTGACTTTATGTTTTTGAGAAACATATTTAGAAAGAAAATGTAGACTTCAGTTTGAGTAATGATGCAGACCCTCTGCAGTCGCCCGTGTTTGTGTTCTTTGTTGCGGGGAAGGGATTAGATAGACAAATATGAGCAGGGTATTTATAGCCGGTGACATTTAAGGTAGTGTAGCAGGATGGGAGGAATGTAGAGCCAGGATTCGCAATATCCCAGATACTGTATGGCAGGAGGATTACCTCACCCGCTGGCAGGAAGTAGCTCACAGCAGAATGGATATGACTTCTGCCCCCAGAGAAAACCTTCACACACCACAGGTGACTACAGGATTATCCAAACTGCTCCAAGTCAAGTTTTTTTGTTGCAAAAATAATGCGTAACATTAGGGCTGTCCCCGACTAAAGAAATTCTTAGTCGACTAACACTTGATTTATTCCACAAACTCTCCACAAAGTGTCACGCATAAGCGTCACTTTATATCTGGTGTTTACCAGAACTCATACGTTTCTTGGAAATAAGTCAATCAGCATGACTAAAGGATAAGAAAATGACTAATCGACTAAAGAAATCTTAGTCTACTATGAACAAAACGACTAATTTGTCGCCCAATCGACTAAGAAGGGCAGACCTACATGACATGTTGCAAATATGCACCCTAAACTCCAAACCACCACATTTTCCTGCAGTTCTTGTGATGAAATTAACCACAAAACAAACAGCTTCAAAGGGGGGGGGGGACTCAACTGTCCCTGGAATGTATCACCTCCCATCCTTCACTGTACTGCAAAAAAAATGTTCAAGGCTTTGCAGCTCCTTGCAAGCAAAATAACTCAAAGTAAATATTTAAAAAGCCACCACATATGTTCCCTCTGAAATGCAACTCAAAGCACAAACAGTCTCCAGTTAGAAAGAAGAAGAACAAGTCAACCTGTCTCTGGAATGTATCACCTCCCATCAAAGCACAACGCTTCTTATAAATCACCCTAACTCACTTCTCATGCGACCCTGTTGTGCGGAGACAACTTCAATGTCTTACCTCGTCAGTAGTGAGGACATAGTAGATCCTTGTGGAGTGGACTCAGGTATGTTACATTCGTTGTCAGGTGCAGTGTTGTTCATCATGGTGTGAAACGTCGCGGCTCAGATGCGCAGTGCATCCCAGCTGCAGGCTCCGACCCACGGATTTCAGACGCAACACCATCCATATCCCACTCTCTCCTAGGGTTTCTTATTCTTCTGTTTTTTTTAAGTGAAACTTTTCTCTCTCTCTCTCTCTCCCTCTCTCCTCTCTCTCTCTCTCTCTCTCTCTCTCCCCTCTCTCTCTCTCTCTCAGCTGCAGACCCCGTCCATCCAAACAGATGTTACTCAGTTCCCAAAATAAATGACATCAGATCCGTTTTGTCAAAAATAAATAAATAAATGCGCATCTTCTGCTGAACGTTCAGGTGCAAAACGTTTTCTCTGACACGAAGTTTCTGTTCTTTCACTAGCTATGCCTCACATGGGCACTACACTTTATTCCACATAGATTTGTTTTGTCTTTGAAGTGTGTGTCGCCTTATCGCCTCCAGCAGGTGATCTCACTTGTGCCCAGTCCTGCATGGATCCTGTCTCAGCAGGTAGCTCCAGTAGCTGTTTCTTCTCTTCTTTTTATGACCTTCCTCTCAGTCCAAACAGGTCCAATGTGTGGCAAGAAAGCCCGGCAAAGAGCGCAGAGAGCCACCGGCAGTGCTCCACTAGTCCACCGTCACTGGCTGTGTGAGCGCGCGCTCTCTCTCTCTCTCTCTCTCGCTCTCTCTATCTCTCTCTGTCTCTCTCTCTCTCTCTCTCTCCACCTGAGCATTGCATTCCTGTGGTGAACACGCCTCTCTCCTCCAATCACAGCCCAGCAGCCCCTCTGAAGTCAGCAGTGACGCAACGTTTCCGACAGATATGGTGAAAGTAGGACCAGAGGCTCCTGGACAGACTCAGTATGGAGTGTGGACTGGTACTTTGAGAGGTACTAGTTCACCTCCTGGGCACTGCCGAGGTGACCTTGACCGATGCACCTTGAGCAATGCACCGGACCCCCACACTGCTCCCCAGGCGCTGATAGCATAACAGCTGCCCACGGCTCCTAATACTTTCCCTTGAAACATAATTGAGAATGCAGTTTAGTTGTATGGGTCGTCTCAACCACATGGCCTCTCTGTGAACTCAGAGCACTGTCTCCACCTTGGCCTGTCCCAAAGGCGGAGACAATTAATCTGAGCTGTGCTACAATTTCAACACGCAACTGAACCCTTTAACTATATATGCAGACATAACAGAGGAAGCAGGACAACCTTCTATGTCTCACTGTGATCTCAGCTGTCAGTATCCATTACTACTTAGCTTGTTTTTGACAACACCGGGTATTGTAACCATGGTAAATATTATGCTGTATCAGACCACTCACCAGTACCCAGGATGTGATGTTGCAGTCTGAAGCTCATTACAGATGCCAAAGGAATGATTTACGAACCAACAAATGATGACTTGTAGACAACATGAGCCTGCAGCACCGTAAATCTACACGAGACAGGCAGCAGCACTCAGCAGAGTATGGTTAGTTTGTCACTCAGGTGAAAAGGTCAAAAATGTTCTTATCAAACAATATCTTGGACAAATAAAGCTGGCAATATTCTATATTTTTTATTGTAAGAACTGACTGAGTGACTTTAGTGCGGGCCCGCCTTTAGTCATCTGACTTCCGGAGCAGTTGCTCTGAGCGTCTAATATTGCCACAGATTTTTAACTATGTTGTTTATTTAGTACACACGTCACCTATTGCACGTCTGTCCGTCCTGGGAGAGGGATCCCTCCTCAGTCGCTCTCCCTGAGGTTTCTTCCATGTTTCCCCTTTAAATTGTGGGGGGGGGTTCTTTTAGGGAGTTTTTCCTTGTGCGGTGCGAGGGTCTAAGGACAGAGGGTGTCGTATCCTGTGCAGTCTGTAAAGCCCACTGAGACACATGTATAATTTGTGATATTGGGCTATATAAATAAACTTGAAACTTTGATTTGATTTCATAAAGACACTAAAGGGTGCCTTGTGAGTAGGCGGCAGATGCTGAAGCAAAAATGAGGCTTCAGCAGTCTCAAGTGGTTATGTTGCAAATTTAAATCCTTTTAGTATGACATTCCTTCTTTGTTTTCAGCAAGGACACATTGTCACAAATGTATTTTGTGGGTCTGGGAATTTTAGACTAGTCTAGTTATTTTCCCTTGCTCTTAAAAAAGGATCGCAAATTATTATAAATGTATTTCAGATCTGTAACAACAGTACATATATATATATATATATATATATATATACAGTGTATATATTTATATACACTGTATATATATATACGGTATATATATATAATGATTAGTTAAGTGCTCCCAGGTCTCCGTGCTTGTCTCGGTTTGTAAAGACATTTTCCTCTGCCCTCCCTATAGCTCCCTCTTTACTGAGCACACTTCACTGTTTAGTGCTCTGTATGGTTACTGAGAAAGCGATAGCCAAGTGTTTACAGTAATCATCACATTCATGCACGTACGCTCTCTCTTTCTGTTGGTGTGTGTGTGTATGTGTGTGTGTATATGCATTTGGCAGCCTACAGTGTACTGCTCTGTAATAAGAGGGTTCTGAGTTGAAGAGGCACTTTACTATCCCTCAAAGACATTAGTGGGGGCAGACCTGCATGTTGTTTTGTTACAGACACAGTTTTAGCCTGTTGGGCAAACAATGCAGAGAGTAAAATTGCATTTTGAGAGTGTACTCCTCTGCCAAGGATGCTCAAGCTATTTCTTTTAGTTAATGTGAGCATTTACACACCCCCCACGTCCCCCTCTCTTTCAGGTTTTTACTGAGCTTGGCAGCCTGCCAGTATGAATGGTGGAACTTGATGGCTGGACTGGGTTTCACACACCAGCACTGATGAAAGACTGCCGGTGGGGGTGTGAAAAATCATATACATTACATGCAGCCAGAACACAGCTGCAGCCAGGAAGTTAAATGTGCTTTATAGCTTGTTGCTCTCTGGGGAAGAGTACTAGTGTTAGTGTACCTGGAAGATTTTAAAAGATCAAAACAGATTCTTTTTTTTTTTTGTAGAACTTCCGATTTTTCACATAAAAATAAATGTTGAAATCCTGTTATAGTCACGAGGTGAAAAATGTGGACATCTGACGGTTCTGGCATCTGACATGCACCAGGGGTCTGGCCTGCAAGACAGACAGGTAGATAGACAGGCAGGTTCAATCGTTCAAATCGGGGTGTGTTTTTTTAACAAATATAACAACAAATGTTTCTAAAATACGTTACCCAACTAGCTATAATGCTCTGAATACCGTATATAGAACCTTTAACTCCTATATGAAACAGTACAATAAAATTAACCAGTTGGTGTGAGAATAATCAATATGTAAACTGTTACAATGTGCCTTATTGTGTCCTTATTTAGTAAGTTAGTGGCCAATCTACTGTGAAATAAGATGGGAAGAGTACACCACCTAAAAGGGTGACAGAAGATCTGATTGGAGCAGAGAAGCGCTGAGAGGCGTGGCCTAAGTGCCAACAAGGGGCTAATAGGACCTGGCCCCAGCCAACCAATGGGAGAAGACTATACCTGAAAGGCGGCGGGTATAAAACATGTTGTAAACTAGAGATCTGTGAGACAGAGTAACTACTTAAATGTGGTCTGTGGACAGTGACATGGTCCTCAGCTGAGGACTTTTGCAATGCTACCATATCATCATCGAATAAATACAGTTAATATGAAGAGGAGTTTTCTGAAATTGATTTCTATGCGTCTCTATTTCCAAATATAAGAACACAACATTGGCTGGATGGAAAATATGACCAGTTTATCTCACATTCAGCAAGATATTACATTAGTGGTACTTAAAAGATTGTTTCAGAGCAGAAACAATGAACAGCAAATCAAACATTTCCTCACCAGGATTGCGTTTTTGGTTTTAAAATACAATTTAAAATCCTGCCGTTCTCTTGCTGGTCCTCATTCAGAGCCTTTAACTTAATAATGATACGATCTGTTGGCGCGTTTAACCAGATTCAGACTACTGTTCACTCTCACAGCTGCCACTCATTTACACTAACGAGCTCGTTAAGACATGAGCGTGACATGAGAGTGACATGAGCGTGACATGAGCGTGACATGAGAGTGATATGAGAGTGACATGAGCGTGACATGAGAGTGATATGAGAGCGACATGAGCGTGACATGAGTGTGACATGAGCGTGACATGAGAGTGACATGAGAGTGACATGAGCGTGACATGAGAGCGACATGAGCGTGACATGAGAGTGATATGAGAGCGACATGAGCGTGACATGAGCGTGACATGAGCGTGACATGAGAGTGACATGAGCGTGACATGAGAGTGACATGAGCGTGACATGAGCGTGACATGAGCGTGACATGAGAGTGACATGAGCGTGACATGAGAGTGACATGAGCGTGACATGAGAGTGACATGAGGTGGTCAGCGAGGTAGTTACAGTATGTAGAGAAAGACTCACTGTTGGTCTTCGTAATGAAAGACAGGGCTGTTTCTTTTTAAACGAAACCATCATAAATATTTCAAACACAGGCATGCAGAGAGCATGCTAACCTCAACATTTCTTATTTGAACACATAATATGTAATGTTCTGCCATTCGGGCTCTCTCTATCAAAACAATGACAAAAGACTCAGTTTGGTTGTGTCCATTGCCTTCGTTGCAGTCAGCGTTTCCCCGTTAGGATTCCTTCGTTTTTCACCGTTCAGGAGTTTTGTTTTTTTTACCGGGAACCGAATTATCTACAACTAAAGGGGCCAGGTGATTAAAACGGAATAAAGCAGTTTCACATTTAAAAAAAATCTGTGTTCCTCCAAATTTTGTATGGCTGGAGCTAACATTGCTCAGCTTGTTTCTCTAACTGTTGTGTCTGAATCTGTATGAAACGGCTACTCGCACGAGCACGCGCACAGTGGGCCGCTGCAGACGACAGATGCTACTTGTGTCAAAGCGAAATTAAACCCAATGCTATTAGGGAACCTGATAATGTTAATGAGGCAATCTTTAAACTCTGCCTGTTGAATGTCGCGAAGCAACACCTCTAATCCACACACACACACACACACACACACACACACACACAGATGGAACCAAGCAAGGCTTCAGGCTTTAAATTGTATAAACATTTCATTTTTGAGCAATTTTTTGAACATTGCTTGAGCATCCATGGCGGAGGAATGCAACTCTCATTCTTTGCATGTTTGCCCAGCAGGCTAAAACTGTGTCTGTAACGAGACAACATGCAGGTCTGGGCAACACACACGCAGGTGATTAAAATCTGAAGAAGGGTCATCAAGCATTGCAGCAGCGTATTTGTGAATTTAGTAAACACGAGCATGTGGATGCATCAACAGCTATTTATTACTGAGACTCTCTTGAGGAGAATACTTTAATTAATTTAATTTAATTTCAAAATATGCAACAACATGGCACCATCCCAGCATGCATCATGGGTGGTATTAGAAGTGCAGGAATACAGTATTTGCCCGCTGGATGGCATGACAGGCTTTTGTTTCTAGAGCCTGCAGACACTTCCTGCTTTCATCATAACCACCGTCCATCACCCGGGCAACACATTGCGGTATACATGGATGTGATATGACATGCTTTAGATGTGGCCGGGCTTAATGGCTGTAGCAGAATCACGTAGACCCTCGCAGAGGTTGTGAAGGTTTGATGAACGGGGTTGATAGGGTTCAAAAAATAAAGGAGGTGGGACAACGAGAACAAGAAACTTTGATTTACAGCTGGCAGGAAGGTATGAGAGAATTACAGTGTGAAACACTCAGGTCAGAAATCCTAAAAAAACAACACGGCTTCCCAGAGTGTGCAGTCAGACAGTTGAGGCATGAAGCAAACTCATCATAAGAACTATTCATTACATGCAACAACCATGTTCATTTCACCAACTGCTTTCCCATGGGAGAAAATAACACACAAAAAGCCACTTAAAGCCTCTAGTAAATACCATCCACTACATTTACTGGACTGTTTGAATACTGTAAAACAGGCCGAACATCTGCAGCACGAGTTTACGTACAGAAACTAAACAATCACATGCTGCTTTAACTGGCGGGGAATATAAATCAGCACACTTTGTGCAAAAGGATGTCAACACCAGCTTGTGCAGAGTTAGAAGGTGTGCTGAGCAATTGGGACACAGCATTTTGCAATACACAAAAATGGCACGATGTAGCTTATGTTTCTTGGTATTTTCACTGCAATCTAAAGAACATTTTGACTGGGGAATTTTCACACTTTCAGAGAGGACATTAGGCATCGTGAAAAGCTGATGTCGAAACTGGATGTGGACTAGATACTCGGTCAGGGTTGGAATATGACAATATAATATAATAATGATATTCCACAATTACAGCAGGTAAAAGTACAGAGATTAAAACAGAATAAAATACCCAAATTACAATAACATAAAACAGTCAAATAAACCAATAGAACACAAAAAACATATCGGAACTGGAAAAACAAAATGTTGGGCTAACATTAATAAAAAGCTTTTTTTTAAAGATACGTTTTTAAGAAGTGATTTAAAAGACGTTATTGTTTTTGCATTAAATGAACATGTTTGAAAGAGGATTTGAGTTCCTAGTTTAAAGTCAGAATTCTGAGATTAAAGTTGGAATTTATTTTTAAAAATGTATCTGAGTTCTGATTGTCTCACCCTTAACTAAACTGGAGTGGAAAACATTTGACAGTGTATTTTATTCCCAATGTACATTCTCTATGAGGACTGTGTGTCATATATACACACGTCTAGGATGAGTGATATTTGAGGATACGTCCACTCTGGGGTAGTAAACAGCGTTGCCTTCCCCTGTAAATTCACACAGACCTGTAAGCAGCATGACTTGATCTAAACAAGGCGTCTAGATGGGAAACATATGCTGCCTCTGTCCAGGCCGACGCTATCTCAGTGTCTCTTTGCAAGTGAAGTCCAGCGAACCTCACGCTTCAGTGCGGTCCGCTTCCTGTCCAGCACACTGGATGTTACCGTAACTACAATACATCAGGCCCACATAAACAAAATGGTCCCTGGGCAGAGGAAGTTGTGTTTATGTCAGTGGCACGGTAGTGTAAGAAACACGAATCAACATCTCAGTGCACACACCTATAGAATACCAAACACAGCTGCAAGGAGGGAATCCGCAGTGAGCGTGTAAAAATAACTTCACATTCACTAAAAGAAAATCACAAACACGCTGTAAACAAAGTCTCGCTTATTGCTGACAGATGTTCCCGCCGAGCAGAAATGTGGTTGGCAGAGAATAACACGTACTGTAAGCATGTAAACAAAAGTCAAAAGCAGCACCGACCACATCCAAGGCCCCATTCACAAAGCTGACTGCAGATCAGATGCTGCCGCTCCTTTTACTTGAGCCTGTTCAGGTCTGATCCTGCTCCTGTGGTGTGGGATTCAAACTATTTCAGTGGTGTGACACGCTGCCAACTGACACCCAACATGCTAAAAATACAGATCACAACAGTATGGTAACTCAGGAGATTTTTTTTTTTAGGTGATACAGTGATCATATCATCATCTTATTCCTAAAAAACTCATATATTCCTAAAAAACTCATCTCTAGAACAATGTTTTTTGGGGGGAAGTCAGTCTGTAAATCCAACACTGTGGTTCAACTGTTGGAGGCGTTACGATATTTGATGCAAACGTTCACGTTCCTCTACGAATCTTCGGACTTTTCATGAGGTGTTACTAACAATTCAAAGTTACTTGACCAACTCTCCAGTTGGTAACAGGAGACCTCTCCAACTGATGACTGTTCAATTATGACTTCACTGATTTGTGTCTCGAATAGCAAAAAGAAAAAAAAAAAAAGTCAAGCAGCTCTGTTGTGAGTGTGTTGTGTTTTATTCTGCACTGCATTAACTTTTAATTCTTCTAAAAGTGCAGGCCGCTCCCTGACTTTCATTCCATGCCAGCACTTTTTTTTAATCTGCCCAGCCTTTCAACAGACAAAGTGTTCAAAACACATTTCTATCTCCTCTTTTATCAATATTACAACCACCTGCAGAATTCCAATCTGCAGACATTATTGGTCACAGCTTACAGTTTTTCTCTGAGGGATCTGGGTGGTATTAGCTGCCAAACAGCACAGACAGCAGCTCGCTCAGCCACATAAACATCAGCAAAACATGTGGTAAAAACACAAACTCAGGGCAGTGGAAGTCAAGGATGCTTCTTATTACAAACAGTAAAATAACAAAGACATTTTACTGCAGGCAAATAACGAGGAAAAACAATATGCCGACGAGGCAACACTGAACACATGATCAGTATTCCCTGTGTGTAGTATACAATTGGAAATGAGTCTGATTGTGCAGGTTAATGTTGGAAACTTGGGAAAGTGGCGCACAACGCTGTCTGCAGAAGGTGGCGTCTTTGTAACAATTTTCCAAATGAAAAAACATTGGGGCTTTAAATGAACAATGGCATATTGGTCATTCACCAACCACAAATCACTGTTTTCCATGTGTTAACTAAAGACCGAGGGGCTGCCCTTCACAGATGGAACGCAAGCTACGAGCACGCACATAAGGCTCTTACGCACTAAGTGAAGCCGGTGGCAGTATACTCCGAAACCGCAGAGGGCGAACAAACACAAATATTCAGTGAAGAAGTGTTACTCGCAAACATGTAACTCCTCAAGGCCGAGGACGGATGTCGTGTCAAATATTCATGGCTATACTTTATCGCCTTTATACAATCCTTGTAAAGAAAGGAGTCGAATATTTGGAACAACAAATGTATTTTCATGAAGTGAAGGTTGAAAAGTTGAACATCCTACAAGCAGTTTGATTTAGCTGCCAAACATTGTTACTCAAATGTAGATTATTTGTAAAAGTTTTTGGAGATTATGAATATTTCACTTCTTAATTTAAGTTATTGCTTTTATCAGCTATATGTGGCAGTCATGTCTGAAAAGCCTTGCGCGCGCACGGCTTGCTACGACATCTTAGGTGCGCGTCCAAACTAGTGTCGCCATCACGCTTTACGCACAATAAGCTCGTGCACTTTCGCGCCGGGAACACCATGGTGAGCCACTCCCACGCTTCATGTACGTCATGATTTATTCACCACTCCTGTCTTCATTGCGCTTCACATTTTGCTTTTTATCGACACACCAACCTTTCCACCAGAGCCAAGCTCAAACACCTTTTTGTGTCGTTTGGACTTCTTCTTTTTTAATTTCCAGCAATTGAAAATGCACATTTTTGTTTCTATGTCAACAACAAATACACTGATTAGCTAACCAACAATAATTATTTAGAGTAAAGGATGTAAGATTTAAGTACATTCAGAACATCCACACATCATCTTGTGATGGACAAAGAGGGAAGGTAATCATTTCCCTCCCAGAGGGGCTTGACATAATACTCGACCAGATCTATACAAACACAATATAAAACCAATAATGAGGTTTTAGAGAGGAGGTTCAGTAGGACAGGGGAAAATAAGAAGAGAGCTAGAGAGAGAGAGTTCACAGTAAAGGTAGAGAAAACACGCTTTTGTTGCCAGAAGAAGAGACTACTGTTGTCTGTTTCTCTCAGAGACGTTGATGTGGTGTTTTGATTCTTGGGTTCAGAGAAAGGTGCACGTATCAGTTTCACTTACAGTTTACCTGGAGAATGTTTTTCATGTGTTTTATGAATGCTTATTTACACAGGCCCAGAGCAAAATTAGTATTCATTTGGAGTCATGCTTGTGTTTAAAATATGTGTCTCGTTCGCTGCTAGATGGTCCATGTTCCCCACCAGCTATTATATCTTTGCGTGTCTGCTGATTGGTGTAGAGCAAGTGGCGTACAGTGGGTTCATCACAGCTTGATTTCCCCCCAAAAAAACAGCCGCGTGCTGCTGTTCAGATGTGAGGCACTTATAGGCTTCACTTTTCAGACCCGGAGGTTGCCGCTTGGTATTCAGAATTAACAGTTAAATACAATAAAAGCAGTTTGCTGCTACACAGTTAGCCTGTCAGTGGCTTAACAGACCTCAATAATAACTTTCAGCCAGCAGCCCAGAACCTTCAGGTTCCCACCAGTTGGACAGTAAACACACACACACACACACACACACACACACACACACACACACACACACACACACACACACACACACACACACACACACACACACACACACACACACACACACACACACACACACACACACACA
>CALSBV010010478.1:4953612-4970339 GCA_943590825.1 Bovichtus diacanthus
CACACACACACACACACACACACACACACACACACACACACACACACTCACACACAATCCTCTGCGGAATTTGAGGCTGGCATCCTGACCTGCACAGACTCACTCTGTGGACCAACTCCAGCTCTCTGACTGATGACGGTGATTATCTGTTTAACTCCTTGACTCCGTGCGCGTTGTTGCTTTCTGTGTTTGAGGTTTGGCTGATTTCCAGGAGCCAAACATGGTCCATCTGCCAGACTATACTGTCTTCACACACTCCTATACAGCCTATATATACTGTCGGTGTGTGTGTGTGAACGCACAGAACGCAATTCCCACCCGCTGGGCACCAAATGTCAGATTTATAAATCCCAACGGGGAACCACTGATTTGATAAATTTGGTAAAACATTACCAAACCTAGTTAAAAGGAAAAGTTAACACTTTTCTCTTTTAAAGCAAATCACATTCCCATATTTATATTGCGACATATTTTGGTTGCTGTAATTGTTTTTGCATACTGGAGAGATCTTTTCTTAACACAATTCCAATGTAAGTGATGGGGGACAAAATCCACTTTGTGCGTGGAAAACAAAAAAAAAAAGCTCTTAAATTTAGCTGAAATCTGAGTTAAAGAATTTATTTGCTATCTATCCAAGTCACGCTACCTTAGGCCTTTCTCTTAGTGTCCCCTCACTGCAGCCTATAAGTTTCAGGGAAACACAAAGGAGGAATTCTGGTAGTGAATTCTGTCTCTGCAGGCTGGTTGGGAGGTAGAAACCATCATCAACGTGTTACCATCTGACTCCAATTTGGATCTTGGCAAATAAACACAGAATATTACAGCCATCAATTTCACCTGAAAGGACTTTCTGGTGGCCTCTGATGGTACGCAGCTGGAATACCAAGAAAAAGTACACTTGTCTACTTTACGTAGGAACAGGGTCAGGGTCAGTTTCATTTAAGCGAAAGACAGAAAGTCAAAACATTGGCTTTTACATTTTTAAAGGGAAAATAAAAAGATTGGTGCTGTACGTAGTTCAGTGAGTGTTGGCAGAGGATGAACGACACGTTCCAGAAGGGGGGAAAAGATTATTTCATGTGTTGTCAACTTAATTAGATGGAAAATCACATCTGGCTCATGGTCTCTTCCTAAAATGATGGTCTGTTTGCTTGTTTAAAAAACAAAAGTTATTACCCGTCTGATCAATGAAACCAAACCAGCAGACGGTAAGAATTTCAGAGCGTCTCACCAAAAAGAAAATAGAGAAAAAGCTGCGTTTGTTTTTGAAATAATTTGTCAGCATATAAAGAAAGGGTAGAAAGTGCTCTAAAGAAAGTATCCTTGCATTTTTGGACCTACATCTGCACTACACCACACCGCTGCCATCTACTGGCAGGAACAACAACAGAACCTTAGATACACAGTATAGAGTTTTATTGTTTATATTAAATCAGAAAGATAAGCACTATAACATACGTTACAAACCAAGAACATTTTATATCTTGGGGAAAACAAACTCAAATGACATTACAAAAAACAAGAAGTAACACTAGTGGACAAAACATTCTTTAAATAACAGAACTGTACATTTTAATATGCAGCTAAAAAAAAGTAAGACAAAAAAAAAAAACAAAAAAAAAAAAAACAGTGAGTCTAAGAGACAGAAAAAGGACAATGGGCAGTTAGTACCAAACAGAGCTAAAACTAAAGGAAAGTGATTACTAGCTGATACAGGTTACTGCTGGAATATGAAAAGTCAAAATACACCGAAGTAAGGCAGCAGAAGGCAGGCGTTTAGACAGCAGGGAACAGGCTGGGACAGAGAAAGGAACAATATAAACAAAGGAAAATTTAACTGCAAAGTGGCTCCAATCGCTCACCCAGAGTCTTAAGAGCTAACAAGAGAGCAGGTACAAATGTATAATAGCTGAAATTGAATATAAACTCTTAGAAATCAATCCCAACACCTCTCTTCATTTTGTATTTGACAAATAATCACACTGAATCTCTTTCATACACTCAGAAATAACCCGCAGTCCACACAGTGCAGGTAGGACGCCTTCAGACTGAGTAGAAGTAAAAAAACGAACAAAAATAAAACACAAACAGTGCCATGCACCATTTTGCCTGCAGTCCAAAATGTTGCACGAGTTATTTAAATCACCCACTACAAACTCTCTTGTTCTCCGACTAAGCAGACACTCTTCTTATTGACCGAGAGTCAACATACACTGTGGACACTGGACACATGTAATATTGTCATTTCTGGCAAATTTGATCCCCCACATTGTGCACATAAAATGAACACTGCATAACGTACAAGTTGCACCTGTTCAACAGGTTTCACTGAATTGAGAAAAAAAAAACATTGCATAGCTAAAAAGGTGCGAAGTAGGACACCCGCTCCAAATCCTTTTCAGAAACAAATATTTAGAATAGCTCTTTGACTTTATTAAAACAGACACTAGGGGGCACTCAATGCCCTAAATGGCCGAGCTATTACATAATCAAATGTAAATATGAGCTTTTTACAAAACATATATTACTATAGGACCATGAAATGGAAGCCTATAAAATAACATTTGAATTTTCTCACATATCAAAACTAAACAACCATTGCTGGTGTTTTGAAGTGAGCACGTGCAGTGACTTTACTTATTTATTTGTCACATAAAGTCTCACTTTTCTCAGTAATGGCTTCATTCAACTTCTTTGGGTTATAAGGTTAAAAAAAAAAATTTAAAAAAAAAAATACATTCTCACCAGGTGTATAAAATACCAGTCTACACACTGTGAAGCAATTAGTGCAAAAGAGGTTAAGTGCAACGTTACATGATGTCCGATGTCCACATGATTACAGTCTGCTCTCTGAGTCACTTTGACTATTCAGCCACAGGGGGGGGGGGGGGGTCACTGTACTGTCTGCCACAACACAAGGACAGGAAGCCAGATGCAAACAGGTATTTAAGGGCATAATCGATCCACAGTAGCACAGCCCTTATTCACAACAAGATTTGCGCTATTACAAGTCAGTACAAAATGTAAAATAAAACATATGCAATGAATGTACATAGAAGTATTTAAAAAATAATAATAAATCCCCCCAAAAGTGAAGTTCCTTTTTAAAAATGGATTTCGACGCTGTCCCAGTGCTGTCAAAGTTCTGCCAGAGGAAATCACAGCCGACTCATCTGTGACCGAGGAGAGGGGAGAATCCAACCAGATCGCAAGGAAAAATATAGCTTTCATTTAATGCATCTTAGAATTCTATATCTTAATTAGAAATTCAAAAATCTATAAGTAATATTTACTTATTAAAATCTCATCTTTTGTAAACAGTTTGCCCTTTTTGTTTCGAGTTTGAAAATACATTATAATCCGACTGAAATTGAGGCTTTTATATATCTATATATATCTCTATAGATATATATATATAGATATAGATATATATATATATATATATATATATACTGTATATATATATATATATATATATATATATAGATATACTGTATATATTTAAATGTATAGATCTATGGCAAACATCTCAAAAATAATCTGATAACATATGTAAAGAAATACATTTAAAACAAAAAGCTCTAATCTCTCTAGTCTTCATTTCTACCACGATTGTTCAGGAGCCTGAAGTAGCCACGGCACGGCTGGTTCTTGAGGAGAAGTGGACTGCCAGAAGTTTCACCACCGACATGTGTCACTGGCTCCAGCTGTAAACAGCTCATTCCCTTGTTTACTGGAGCAGTGAGGAAAGTAAATGTGTGTGTCGGCATTCCTGCTGCTCTTCAGCATGGCGATGGGGTTGCTATGATGTGTAACCATGGCGATGAGGTTGCCATGGCTTCAGGGGGGCTGTGAGCTGGTGATAAGAAAGAAAGAAAGAAAGAAAGAAAAAGAGAGAGAGAAAGAAAAAGAGAGAGAGAAAGAGAAGCGGGATCGTTTCACGTGGTCGCCGCGGTGCACTCTCAGAGCCGGACCTGTTTCTTCCCCCAGTGCTGATTTGAAACCCAAAACTGCATCGATCCGCCTCATTCAAAATAATGTCCAAGAGATACGAGCATGTCTGAGAAACTTTGCATGAAACAGGTGTAAACAGTGTTTGTTCACAAGTCTTCTCCTTAAAAAGTGTGCGTGCACCACTGTGTACATTTCACATTTGCTGAATCTTAGTGGCAGTGGGTACATGCACAGTGGGCCTATAGAGATTGTTGGCATGCATATTTCAGATTTGTACACTCTATACACTGCAAATCCACGTGTTTGTGAAACCTGTGATGCTCTTTTATGTTCAGAGTCTGTCACTGCGGAAAGTGTCCTCCACAGATGGGTCTGGCAGCACCATGTCGGGGTCACTGAGCATGCTCAGACCGTCCAGGCTGAGGGGCTCGATGCGCAGCTCGTCCTCCAACGGGAAGCCTCCCTCCGAGTCAAAACACTCAGGCACTGTAGAGAGTGCACTGCTGATGTCCTTTGACAGACTGGAGTCATCTGAGAGAGAGAAACAGATGATGGTGGGTGAATGTTTCCATCCAGTCGGGAAAACACTTCCTCTTGCTCTAGCTAACAGTCTCACACTCCCCTCATCATTAGTCGTGACAGCTCTCTTAAAAAATAAATACATCTAACACTCTTCTCCCTTCAAGACTGTTGCATATAAACTGGAGTATCACTGTCTGTTCAGCCGTGGTTAGACCCAAATATAAGCACTTGCAGCTGGAGCCTTTATGAGGGTATGAAGGTTCATTTTCCTCCTTTGTCAAGCTATATATAGAAATGTATTATGTATTATCAGGATGAACCCCTTCGTTTCAAGGGGGGACCCAAACAAAAACTCCCAACAACTATGGAGAACAGAACAGAACAGAACAGGACAGTGTTATATAACATAACATAACAACAACTAAATAACTAAGACAGAAAAAAAGAAAAAGAGCCCAAGCTGAGAATAGACACAATCAATCGAACAATGATCAATCTCTACATAGAGAGCGGCACAGTGATGGCATTACTGAAAACATTGGCAATCCGTTTTAAGATGAGAGAATTACATTTTCATAGATGTGAAGTGATGGCAGAACGGATATTTAAAGGCAACTTATTCCAATCGGAAAACCAACTACGCTCGATTCCCCAACGACAAGCTGCTCTGCAAACGCTCCTCTTTGATTTAGGCCTCAGGAAGGAATCACTAACATGACAATGCACTGACGGTTTGCACTCAGTGAAACAGCCCTGTGGGAACAATGAAAATTAAAGGAATAATCTGTCAGGACAAAATTTATGCAAAGCACTGCAGAAGGGCTTTAGTGATACGTTAGGTAGAGTCGCACTACAAATCAGTTTCTGAGGCCATGTCAATGGTGGTCAGAGGACATTGTACTATTGCCAATCTCATTACCTTCAGTAAGAGGACATTTTCCCTGGCTCTCATCATAATCATAAACTGAATATTAAAACGTTAGCTTGTTGTTTTTAGTTTACAAATGGATCGGCTTCAGCACTCAGCCTTGTTTTCAGCAGCAGCCAAGAATTGACACACCCACTGTACTCACCTCTACCTGCCCAGCACCAAATGGCAAACCAAAGTTTAAGGCAATAATATGTCACGATATTGGATACTATTGTCCACGTCCAGACACTCTTCTAACCACCGTTTTATTCATTTCTCCAAGTTGGTTGATTTTTTTGCATCTTCCCCTCCTCCCTCCTTTATACAATGTAGTTATCTGACAAAAACAAACAAAACACTGAATTCCTCCCGCCAAGGATGCACATATGGTGGCCTATGAGGGACACCACAACAACCAGGCCTCCAGTTAAGACTTACCAGTGAGGATGATGTTGGGCAGTCCTCCGCTGCAGTTAGAGTACAGCATGTTGGACCTCATGTGCATTGGGTCCTGCAGGTTGCCGTGGCTGCCACCCAGCCCTGAGAGGGCAGCCTGGGAGTAGTAGAGCAAGGAGGAGGAGGAAGGGTCGAAGCAAGACCCCCCCGCTGTGGAGCTCATCGCGTTTTCCAACAGGGAGAACTGGTCGAACTAGACGGCAGATGGCGGAGAGAAAATGGCAAACAAAAGAAAACGCAAAGAATCTGTGAGCAGAGTTCACATTGGCAGCCTCATTCTCCATGACGTCTTCAAGTGTTTTCTCATAACATCCACAGTGCATAGACAACCTTATTAACACTGCAACTGATGACACATTCTGTTCAGCTCTGTGGTCGGACTTCATTACTAGATAATGTTTGGGCAGATTTCATGAAATTCCATTCAGAATACTTGGAAACATCTTGCGGACAAAACTAACCTCGTAGGTTAGGACACATTGCTCCTGTAAAACTCCAAAAATTCCTTATAATGTGTAACATGAAATGATGTTGATTTAGCTTTGTTCGTGTAAAAGATTTTCATCTGTGTGAAAAGTTCATGTGAAGCAGTGATTTTACCAATACACATTTATTTTGAAACACGTTTCCCATTACAAATGTTAAACATTAGAGATGTGCTGATCGATCGGCCACTGAAAGGAGAGTAGTGTGTATAAGATTATGGAATTTTTATGTATTGAAAAAGGTATATATCGACTAATTGCAATAATGTAAACAAACAAAAGCAAACTTAAGACGGAAGGTAACACTTATTCATGCTAGACTTGAACGAATAAAACCTTATTACTAAAAGGTTTTTTAGTATTTCTCAATACTCAGAGAACAAGTTCGAGTTATACAAAAAAAAATAAAAAATGCTGCCTTAAATAAATAACATTGGTAGGCTTAGGTCAGCTGCCTGTTTATTTCTCCAAAATTTGCCAATTTTGTGTGTGTGTGTGTGTGTGTGTGTGTGTGTGTGTGTGTGTGTGACCCTGTACCTGATAGGGGTGGGTCTTGGTCTGACGATTGGAGAACTGTTGCTCCATGAAGGGGTCGTTGAAGAGTGTCGCCATGTTGTTGTGCTGTCAGAAAAGAAAAGAATTCCAAAACATCACATTGTCGTCAAATCTGGAGAGAAACCAAACTGTCTGCAAATGTTCTTGTTTCTAAGATTTAATATCACATTATAAGGAAGTTCATTGAGGGGAAGTAGAAAATGTAAATATTATTACATTTGTGGAATATTTTTATCTGTGATGTAGGCCTATTTAACAAATTACACAGTAAACGTGATCGCTCAACTCCGTGTGGGTTATTAAAAATGACAATGAACCTAATCTCAGACACTAATTTCTGCCCTGCTAGGAGACAAAAGCTAATTATGAACATCAAGAATGCACAGAAAACGACTGGTGCACAACATATGATTTTGTCTTAGTCAGTGTGTGTGCGCATGGACAGTAATCTCACGCACACCCTGACAAAGACGCTCTTCATGGCACTCACATGGCTCGTGTTGAAGTCCAGTGGGATGCTCTGAAGAGGGGAAAGAGGCTGCTGCTGTTGCTGCTGCTGTTGCTGCTGCTGCTGTTGTTGCTGTTGCTGCTGCTGTTGTTGCTGTTGCTGTTGCTGCTGTTGCTGCTGGCATTGTCGGCCCTGGTCGACTGCATGCTGGGATTGTTGGTAGAGCGGATAGGGTGGGGGCGGCTCCCTTGGCATGTTGCTGGTATCCAAAGCAACTCCCTACAAAGGACAGCGAAAGCCAGCAGGAGTCACTAAAGACTGACTACAAGTTTAACGAAGAGTTGAAGTTTATTTATTCTGATTGTGGTGCCATTACTCAGCTGCACTCTCCCCATCAAATCAGGGGTACAAACAATTGCACCAGTGTATTTTTTGCAATGGCAAGAATTTTCACTAGGATCTCAGACTTTATTTTATATTATTGTACATTTCCGTTTGTTAGGGTTTAGTTTTAGCTCAAGTTTTTGTATTTTTGACAGCATGCCAGCCAACAAATCAACAGAGCGTCAACACAAAGTCCACTTGAATTTGTTTTTCTTGCACTGCAGAAGTAAAAAAACCCTAATGTTTCTCATACTATTCAGTTTTATAGATGTGTGATGTGAATTTAAGTTTATCAGGGTAATGTAAAGGTGCGTGTACCTGTGTGATGGGGGACAGCGAGGGGGACATGGTGGGAGACAGCTGCTTGGACAGACCCCTGCGCTGCTCGGTGCCAGGAGACAGGGTGAGGGGGCTGATGGGAGCGGGCCGTCGCCGGGGGGAGTTGCTGGACAGACGCAGGGATGAGTTGATGGAGGGATTGCTGAGCGACGACTGCAGCTGGCAGTTGTTGAGGGACGCCTGAATTGAGGGATTGCTCAGAGAAGAGGAGAGACCTATAGGGACAGGAAATAAAACAGGAAATCAGACTCAGAGTGAACATGCACATTAGAATAAATCTAATGAGGCAGCTGTGAATCCAGAGCAGATATCGGCCCTTGAAAAACCAAAAAGAACATGTGGAAATTATGATGTGCCATGTACTCCATTTTCCAGCATGCTCTCCAGTCCCCCACCCAAAACACTAAGCTTTATTGTGTGACTGGGGAAGGAGAGAAAGATGGAGAGCAGAAGGAAGAAAAATGAGGAGACAGAGGGAATCTGAGGGAAAAGAAAAGAGCTGATTGTAGCGAGCCAAAACAGAGTCAAAGTTCCTCTTTCACTTTGGTGCGTGGCCAAGCTGAGCACTGTTCAGCATGGGAGCCCAACCACACACACTCACAAAATACAGAAAGGAAAGACTGAGAAGGAGCAGCGGTGGGTGTGATCAGATCAGGCAGCAGAGTTCATAGTGAGGAGACAGAGAGATCATTCAATGAGCTACCCATAATGTATCGTCGGCTGGCAGAGGAAGAAACCTGGAACCTGCTCAAAGCTCTGCAGCAGTGGTAACCAACTTTGAGTCTAAAGCTGTAACAGACCTTCAGATTATTAAACCTACAATACTACAATCCCCACAAATGATGACTCACCAACATACACAGGTCTGAAGGGGCTCATGTTGAACGACTAATGCCGACTTTCCACAGCATGGTACGACTCGACCCGAGTCGCTTTTGGTACCAGGTACTTTTCTTGGTTTCATTTTCTACTGCAGATGGTACCCCCTTAATGTAGGCGGGATTCTAAGCCGATTGTCATGGCGACGCCATGTGAACCTGTCGTGTTCTGCTACGTGACACAAACACACGTGTTCCCTCGCTGGATCCTTTCATCTGCAACCAGACAGAATAACGTCTGTACTAGAGCTGCGTTGATTTCAGTTTTTTTTCCCCGGTCCAGTGCACAAGCTTATACTGGTGTGATTTTATGCAAACTGGTTAAAACGGCATTTTTCATCATGACACGTTCTTAAAAAGCAACCTGTGCCGACCGCTTCAAAGCACTAACGACAACGGCACGCCGCTAAAGGCAAAAAGTAATTGGCAGTTGAGACAATAGCGACACCTAGTGGTAACATTTGGTATACTGGTCTGGTCTGGTGTTTGGCTTCATGATATCAAACTGGTTTGAAATTGTTTATACCAGCTGGACCCTAGTCTATAGTTTGTCAATTTATACGCCGTGGTTTTGCTAGGTCTGCCATTTAAAAAAAATCTGGGTTGAGTGAGTAAAAAGAAATAAAAAATACTGATGCTTTTGAAGGTAGCGTGGCTATTTAAAAATGGCGGGTTTGTGCCAGATGTTCTCTTTGACCAATCAGTGGTCTGCAGTGTTTCAACTCCACCTTCTAGTATCGACTCACGGCCAAAACGCTGCTCCAGGTGGAATCCAAATGTGGTGCACTTGAAGGTGAGTGTGTGTGTGTGTGTGTGTGTGTGTGTGTGTGTGTGTGTGTGTGTATGTGTGTGTGTGTGTGTGTGTGTGTGTGTGTGGGGATTAGAGGTGTTGCTTTCAACATTCAACGGGGAGAGTTTAAAGATTGCCTCATTAACATTATCAGGTTCCCTAATAGCAGAGGGTTTAATTTCACTTTGACACCAGTAGCATCTGTCGTCTGCAGCGGCCCGGGCTCATAACCATGTCGTAGCCATGTGCTGCACGTCATCCCCTCTCTACCTCTTTCTCCCTCTACGGCTGTTAGAACAATTAAAAAGGCAAAAGCAAAAAAAAAGCAAAACAACAGTGGGGGCGGTGGACGTGGAAGTTATATAATCGGTGTATGTGAACACTGTGTAATACCGGTAACACAGACTACCGCAGCAAGCCGTGCTCGCTTGGAACTTCGACCGAGGTGATTACAGAGAAAGTACCAGGTACTATCTACAACTTTTGCCAATTGAAAAACAAAAAGGATAGTCTCCAAGCGAGTCGAACCGTGCTGTACCATGCAATGGAAATGCCGCATAAGTAAATCAAGACAACAGACTGAACGACAGGTAGACTATCATTAGAGTTGCGTTGCTAGGCAACACCCCAAATCCTGCAAGGAGACAATTGTTTGTAGGTGACAGTACCAAAGCAGATACAGACATTCCTCAGAAACCATGAGTCTTATTCATTTCTAGTAAAAAAAAAAAAAAAGGCAAAGAACCAGAGGGAAAAAATGCCAAATTTGCATAAAATGGTCGAAGGAGAGATGAAAGCAACAACTGTGCAGAGAGGGCTGGAGTTCATGAGTGAGACGAGCATCAGGTGAGCTTTTACACTGCACTGAAGCCTGACAAAATCACAGCACAGAAAGCAGAGAACATTCTTTTTTTTTTCATACTATCCTTTAATCTTTTGAAGCTGCAAGTGCTAGACACTACTTTATTTTAAGAGTCACACAGTAGGTGGGAACCATTCACACAGCACATACACACAAACACAAAGCTGTGCTCCACCCACCCTGCGAGTTGCCGATGCCCAGGTGCATCATGGCGGCCGGCAGGTTTCCGGTGCTGCTGCCCCCACTGAGGTTGGGGTACCCTCCATTGTCCTCAGGGTCCAGCGGGGTGGAGAGTGCAGAGGTGAAGTGCAGGTTGCTGAGGTCGGGCAGGGAGCCGCCGGTATTTAACATGCCCTGGTAGTGGGACAGACCGGGGTTCTGCTCCGGAGACGGGAATATACTGCAGAAAATGTACACAGAAAACTTGTTTGACTCATCAGGAACAACACTGACACTCTGAACCTGTTTGAATTTATGTAAATATGTTGTGCATAAATAAATGTGGGTCATTAAATGTGCTGCCACTGCCTTTTCAAATTGACAAGATGTTTCTTTGTCTCCCATTCACTTGTTCTAGCCTCTTCTTTTTTCCACCCACTCCCCATTTCCTCCATTATTTCTCTAATTTCCATTCCTGCTCATATGCTGCATTTCCAGCATATGAGCAGCAACAGTGACTCATTATTGTCTGTCCCCACACAAACTGGCACAACACAAAACAATGAACAAACACTTTTCTTCCAAAAACATACAAATAGTGTCTCTCTCTGTCAGAAAAAGAGAGCACATGAAATAAAGAAGGCCCAGCAGCTCCATAGGAACACAGGAAGATTGTATTGCTTTCTGTATAATATTGACCATCTACCAGGAACATAATACAGGAAACCTGCTGCTGGAAAGCTAATGAATTGCTGGTGAAAATGGAGACGTCCGTTTGCCTCTAAATCATGACATGACACCGGAGGCATTCTGTAGTGGGAAAACAAAGCCCGTGGAATCTGATTGTAATAACTCTGTTCCTCTTATTTCAAAAGGGTCAGAGGTCTAAAGAGGAACACGGACATCCTGTTTGACGAGGTGGGAATGTACGGCATTTCATTTCTTGGATTCCATTGTTTCTGTTGACCAGCTACCGAAAGCTACTGCCCATCTGGCATTACAAATGCTTTGTGTAACATCACACTAATGACGATCCGCATACAGTGGAATAAAAGGAAAAAGGTTTAGCAAAAAAATATGCTTTGAGCCTGAGCCTTACTTGATTCCAGGCACTTCACATGATTTCGGCCTTGATGCCAGAGACTGGACCTGAAACAGAAACACAGAAATTACAATTGGATAATAACACTCCAACATGGCATTTTAATCTTTAGATTATTATTTCTAGGTTGACCAATACCTTAACTCAGGGGATCTGCCGATACCAAATACAAAATCAGATATCGGTGCTCTCTTTTCCCCATATTCAAAATATGCATACCTCACAGTATATAATAATTTTTCACAATTTTGCCTTACTCACTTAACAATTAACTTACTTTGGAAGAATTTTTTTTGTATGATAACACGGGCTAGTGATTCCTGTGGCAGTAAAAACTGAGCCAGCCGCGACTGAATGAACGTATGTATGTATGCGTACTGTACATACCATAAGTAGGATATATTGTAGCGGAAATTCTGAATTGTTATTAGGACACTGTCAAAGAAACAGTATTTAATGTAGATCTGTTAGATGAGGTCAGTATGGGCACTGATACTGGTCTTTTGTATCAGATCAGTTTATTTCTGTCTGTAAAGAGCCACAAATCACATGAATTAAACTACAAAATGGAACAGTCTACATTAGCAAAGATTTGCCTCTTTCCAGAATTGGCCGAGCAAAAATACTAGTTCAGATCTAAAAGGACAATTTTCATCTCGTGTAGGGTGTAACAGTGGACAGAAAGACCAACATGTCAGACAGTTTTGCGCCTTTTCTCGTCTAGTTGGACGTTGTCCTATGACGTTTTTCTATGATGCTTAGAATGCTGTGGCTGTTGACATTCCTGATCCCAAAAATGTGGCTCTGGCCCCTCCTGTCCATTACCTATTTATAGTCATGCAGGAAAGACTGGTTCAATGTGTAGAATTTAAGATGTCACAATCAGCTGACAGTTAAACATATAATGTTTTGTAATACTGTGTCGATTCACAAAAACACTATAGATTTTTTTTATACAGTCTATGTATATATTTGTCCGTTTACATATATATATATTTTCTGTCCTGCAAGACCTTTTTTTTTCTTTTTCTGAAAATTCCTTTGCTCAGATTCCACAAAAAGTTATGGTATAAGTAAACTTTTTTTATTCAGTGTTCTTTATACGATGACAGTTTTTTGTTTTTTTTAAATGTTATTTTCTTAAATATTGCCTTTCTTAAAACATCGCAATATATTGAATTGTAACCCCTATATCATGATACGTATTGTATCACCAGATTCTTGCTATTACACAGCCCTATTGTGAAAAGACATACATGTTGTGATGTCTGACCCCAGTCATTGTCAGCACAGAAAGCATCAACAGGCGTGGATGTAGGAAGTACTGAGAGAGCAACAGTCTCACCTTCTTGGCCTCCCACAGCTGCTTGGGAAGGGGCTTACTGACACCTATTAGATTCTCCTCGTTAGTCAGGGTGGGGAAGGAGAAGACTGCAGAGAAGAAGGCACAATTAAACATGTATTTTATAGACAAACTAATGTAAATTATCTCTCAGTTACTGAAGGAATGTGCCACTCACCATTCCCGGAGCCGTCCACCTCCGCCTCATTTACACTTGCTGCGTTCCAGCCTTCACGAGAGACAAACAAACAACAAAAAGGAGGGAGGGGGGGATGATTGATGGAGAAATAAAGACATAAAAACAAAAGAATATGAACAGAGGATATTCAATATTAACCAGCTGTTTGAATTATCCCGGCATGTCTGGCACGATAATCAGTCGAGGAACGGGCCCTTTGGAATACACTCTGAAATTACTGTGGGGTTTCATAAACCCAACAGCTAGACATCTGGCACCATGTTATCAGTCAGAGAGATGAGGACAGGGAGGAGGGACGCTGGGTGGGGGGTTATAGAGTGATGAGGAATAAAGAGAGGTCCATTGTTTTTCTCGTGCCACAAAGAGCCTCTTTCTCTCCCTCTTTAGTGTAGACCCGATGCCAGAAGCACATGCCTTTGTCTCTCCCTCCTTTGAACTTTTCTCTATTCCGTGTCTAACTCTTGTGTTTAGCAACATCACTTCCAGTGCACTCTGTTACTTATTAGGGAAATATTTTTCTATTCCTCTTAAAGTCTTTTTCAAGTCTCCTCATCGCTCAGACTTCAACTCAGCTTCTCTTACATGAGCTTTTGAAACATTGCCCACCCATTCCTGCTCCTGCCTTGCTCTCACTCTCTGACGCTCGTTCATTTTGAGAGGCAGCTCTTCGGCTGATGGAGCAGATGGGGCAATGAGGCGATACAACAGCCTGGCATCAATACATTTCCCCCTCAAAAGAGTCTACTCGCCTATTCTGGGACGGAAAACGAATGGCTCCTTTTCCATTGACACCAAATCGGCAGAAAAGAGATCGCACCAAAAACACTGTAGCTGCACTCGTCTTCTCTAAGTGTTTCCAGCCCGGCAGTGTGACTCATAGCTGTAATTCCTAGTTGGATGCTTCTTTAATCAGCCAGAGCTTAACACCACTCGAAACCCGCTGAAACCTTTGGAGGTGTCAACGAGGCCTTGGGGCGTCACGGGCGAGGAGGCCGCGCTGCTCGCTCCCTAACAACTAGTTTGGTGTCATAGCCTCTTTTAGAGGAAAGGATATACAGCCTGTAGAGCTATGTGTAATATGTGGTGGTGGACTATATACAGCAGGCTATGCAAGACAGCCCTGTATATACCATGTCATCCTCCACAGGCAGCTCAGTTCACTTCTGGGGAAATATAATCATCTCCCTAACATATACAGTTCAACTATAATGGCTTTATTCTAGACGTGTTGGCAGCTCCGTCCTGAAGGAAGCTCTGCACAACAGTAAAGCTTGATATATTGTAAAGTCTTTTCTTTTTTTCTTTTTTTTTAAGCAAAAATTCATGGTTTCAACTTCTTAAATTAGAATATTTAATGGGGTGGGGAAAAAAATCCATACAGCATAGTACCGCAATATTTTGCGTGGCAATATTATATCAATATTTTATTATATAAATTATTAATATTGAAAATACAAATTAAGCTTTTTTGGAAACGGATGCTTTTTCATTCCACTACATCAGTGGTTGAGTTGCGACCCCCCTACCCCACCCCATGCAAACGCATTGAAAGCTCATAAACTGTTTAGCAAAACATTTAGCAGTAGACTCACTCTGTGCTGGCGTAATGTTCTTTGGTGTCTTAACATTATGACATACGATTACTGTCAGCCCCAAAGATAAGCAAGTGGGCATTTGTACTGTAAAGGGTTAATTGAGAATTGCTTAATTAGGGGGGGTTGCGCTCAATAAAATATATTCTAAAAGGTAAATTATGTCACTGGTACAGGCGATTGTAATGTATAAGCTATTTATCTTATATTTTATTATTATTATTATATTTGTTTTTTTTCCACAAAACCATCTGGCGACCCACAGAAAAAAATGGTAATAAATTGCAATATGTTATCCCAATACTCAGCATATTGCAAAATGTTTAAAATTGAATTAAGATCGTATCTTGACTTAGGTGTTGTGGGGCCTCTGGTGATATTAAACAGTTTTAAAGTCTTCTGTGACAGTCAACTGAATATCTTTGGGTTGCATGATTATGGTGATGGGCTCTATAGAGCCATATGATTGAAATGATCAAGAAAGTAACATGTAGCTAACTTGATAATTACACAAGAGTTTCACGGGACATGGATATATCAAACAGGGAGCATTCCCAAACATGAAATACCTGATATCAGCTATTTTTGTAAACACCATACACACAGACACAACGTTTCCAACTGGATCTAAGGTGAGTCATTCAAAGCACAACAGACAGTGTGCATACTATATCCACACTGGGTGGATTGTGTTTGTACGTCAAACTCCTACTTTGCCCAGATCTTAAGGCAATATCCTGTTTAAACTTGTTGGCTAAACACAGTGAAAAGTACTCCACTGAAGGAGCACTCTCATCCACTCCACACTTCATCAGCGCTGAGATCAGACAAACACCGTCAAAAACACAATGGACGCTCGGACGGGAACAGCTGAGGGAGGGAGAGGGGTGAATTCTTTGACTTAGAGTTAGATCTCTTTCTTTGGACCAATTACAATTCAACTACAAAGGGTATAAACAGAACATTTTAAACCAGCATATGCCTCGGGGTGATTTGTGTAACTGAGCCCAGAGTGGCTTACGAGACTCAAAAGCAGCTGGATGGACTGTGTTCTCTGTTAATAAATGACCCGGAGAACAGAAACACAAACACCATAAACTAGCATGATTATTATGACATGAGCCCAGTATAGGAGCAGCCTGCATACTGCATGCGACTGAGAGGGTGTCTCGTTCAAAAACATGTTGGCTACAATGACATACTGTAGAGCTCTGCTCTCACAAAGCTGCATTTCTCCTACAAAGTAGAATGCACTGGATGAGTGTTTGAGCTGACGTCTCAATACACAAGTGAATGTTAATTACACTCTGTAGGCCGTTTCCTGCCCTTGTTGGAGGTGCACATGTCATACTGTGAATATTTCACCTGCCTTTCATTTGTTAATAGATCGTGTCAGCTCAGCGCCACATGATCGTTCACACTCGCCCCGTGAAACAACACAGGTTTATGTCACATCAGGTCAGCAATATGCTGCACTTTTACCCAAACCCCAAACAGAAATTCTAATTTATTATTTTTACATTTAAAAAGAGACCGCAAAGCAACGATGTATGTAATGATTAAAAAGGCAGTTAAGTAGGAGAAAGTGAAGTGAAGAAAGTAAATGGACTGCATTTATAAAGCACTTTTCCAATCTTTCTAACAATCACTCAAAGCACTTTATGTCAGCATTCACCCAGCACCACAGGCTGACATACAAGGTGACACACACACACACACACACACACACACACACACACACACACACACA
>CALSBV010010478.1:4970349-5009301 GCA_943590825.1 Bovichtus diacanthus
CACACACACACACACACACACACACACACACACACACACACACACACTCTACCTCCTGAGCCACAAAGTAGCAGCTCTGTTAACAGGCACCATCATAATGAATAACTTGAGACTTGTGTTCTACTTGTGTTCCTGAAATGAGATTTCTAACATTTAATGCAGTTTTGATTGATATGTCAAGAGTTGCTTATAAAAGGAAAAATAAGTTGCTGCTGGTAGGACGGTTCAGACCAGGAGTTGTAAAGTGTGAGACTGCGGGCCTCTCTTCAGACAAAGCTTGGAAAAAGGCGCCTAGCCACTAGATGTATCCTACTTCACTAAGTGGAGTAACAATAAGCTAAACACATTTTTGAGTGGGAGGGTGGGGGGGGGGCTTTATATTTTCTACCCAGTTTTTGTTTTACTTTTTCTCCAGGCTTCTGTGAGCTTGTTGTGTGACAATGTTAGATTACTGGATGGGCAATAAGAGTGAATGACTGAGACTAGGTTAAATCAAATATGTATAGAATTGATTTAAAAGGTCTTTACAAGAGGCTTAAAATTGCTTAGCTATAGTAGTCAGAAAAATGATGGCTCTGAGGTACAAGCCTCCATAATCTACCGTAGAGTTATGGACACATTACAAATGTTGGTCTCCACGTCTTGCAAGAGATGTTCTTGTTTTAAACACAGTCAAGAAGACACATAAATAAAGAAACGGCTTTCTTTGAAGGAGTACTTGTGTTCTGGTTGTGTGTGTGTGTGTGTGTGTGTGTGTGTGAGTGTGACTCTCACCATTGCGCTGGGAGGGACCTCGACCCATCTGCTGGTTCATGCCAAAGGGGTCCTGAGGGTTTGGGTTCATAGCGCTTGTATGGAGAGCAGAGTCTGAGTTGGTTCTGTGTAGGACGAAGAGGACGAGGAGGAAGAGGGAACATTATGCAAAGTGTTTCAGCACCTTGGACAGAGGCAGAGGATTTCTCAGGGTCATAACGTTAGTGAGTCATTCTGCTCTGCCTCCACACAAGCTGCATTGCAGGCTCACACTGACCTTACTCATAAACATCCTCACAGCAATGGACTAAATGTTTATCAGCTGAGACGATAACACACTTTGGCTCAGCGATGAAATACTGCTAAAACGTTTGCTGTCCCTAATTACATGATATAGGGAAATACAGGAAACTAGTGCAGCAAAGATTAGTCGATCGGCAGAAAAATAATAGCCAACAATTTTGATAGTTGATTACTTGTTAAATTAATTGTTCATGCAAAAATGGCAGAAAATGCCATGTTTAGCCTCTCAAATATGGAGAAGACATTTAACACGAGTTTGTTTTGGTTGTCTCGGGATATATAACAGGAGATATATGTAAACAATATACATACAGATCATCAGAGACATCACCTTGGACTTTGAGGAACTGAGATGGACATTTTTCACTTTTTTCTGACATTTTATAAACCTAACACTTAATCTAGAAAATAAATCAGCAGATTAGTGGATAATGAAAACAAGTGTTAGTCCAGCTTTCTCTAGTGCCATCCATCAAACCTCAACGGCTTCTTTCGTGAGTCATTCCTACTTTCCTTCTAGGTCATTGTAGAAAATTGTAGTAATCACACTTAAGTTTGATCAATTCTAATGTGATGCTTTCAGAGCTGCCAGGTTTGGTTTTGGACAGCATAGACAAAAAGCATCATTTGAATAGTGCTTCAAGATTAAAGATTTTTTTTTGTATATACATACATAGCTTTTGGTAAATGTTTTGGTTGTCTCGGGATATATAAAAGGAGATATGTGTAAATAATATACATACAGATCATCAGAGTGATCACCAGCCAGATTCAGTTTGTGTTTTTTTTTTTTTAAATTAAATTCATTGCTATTTAAATTCAAAACATGGCAAGCAAGCAACACAGTATCCAAAATCCTATTAAATATTCCAATGATGGAAAACGGCTCGCTATAATGGAATACATTTGCAATGTTTTGCATTAAAACGCAAGGTACCAGCAAGGTCCCAATTTCAATACACTTAAGCAACTATTACAAGTTTTAGCATGCCTTGTTTTACAATATGTACACATTTATAACATGATGAGTTTTACAGCATAAATTTGTCATCTTTAAAGAATACGGACATTTAAGGATATGTGTTTACTTGCAGTCTTGAAAAGAGTCAAGTGAGAGCAATGTCATTTTCTTCTATGTGATGTGTTTTACCTTGATAAACATGTTAAAAATGTTTGGTATAAAAAAAAAAAAAAACTGTAAAGAACAAACTGAATGTTGACATGGAATGCCTCGTCAATTAGTAGTCTTGTTTATTTTCTCTTAAAAAAAGGGGCCAGTGTGTAGTATTTAGGGGGATCTATTAGCAGAAATATAATATAATATTCATAACTATGTTTTCTTTTGTGTATAATCACCTGAAACTAAGAATCGCTGCGTTTTTGTAAGCTTAAAATGAGCCCTTCAGGTCTATACAGGGGGCAGGTCGTCTTCCATGGAGTCCGCTATGTTGCACTGCCATGTTTCTACAGTAGCTCAGGATGGACAAACCAAATATATAATAATCACAATGGACGAGAGAATCATCCTTGCTGTTCCCGGAAATGTATAATATAATTTATAGTTTTTAAATATTTACCGGGATATGAAGAGAAGGGCTTTTGCTTGGCAGACCATCAGAGCAAGACTGACTGTGTCAGGTAACGTAATGTTAAAGTTAAGCTGGAGTGACTATGCTAATTTAGCTAACAGTTGTACGGGCCGGGATACAGTAGTGCACAGAAGCTGTTTCCAAGGTAAATGCCTTAAACATGCAAGTGCCTTAAACAGTGCCTGGCGTTTCTTCGCTGAGCGCTAGTCTGCCTGTCTATTCACATGAGGAGCGCAATGAGACCCCGTGGATCCAAGAGGGCACGCAGGCGGAGTGTCACTCCCTTTATGGTAAGGATGGCACCTGCGAGGCGAAGGTACAGTAAGATACCACGGCGTTACCACGGTTTTGCACACGGTGGCCTGTTACCGCAGTCTTGTAAAAGGGGGGGTAAACTAAGGGGTATTCACTTGGTTGCAATCTGCAAAATCCTACACACTGTCGCTTTAAATCATACATTTAAAAAATGTTTTAGATCAATTTCATTTATACAGCTCTTCGTGTCTTGAAAATATTTAAGTTTTAAGAAGATTGGCTTTCTAAAAATAGTTAGGGCACATTTTTTAAATGACATTTAGGCAGATGTCCTGTTGCCTCAACTCTATAAACAAATCCCAGCAGACTCTTGGATGTACTGCTGGCCGTTTTATGCAAAGCTAGGATAAACATGTCACACAGCAAACTCTGTATTGAACCCAAAAGGGGTAAAATGTATAAACATTTTCTCTAACTCATAAAATGGATAGCAAATAAGCACATTTTGAAGTATACATTTTCAAAAGAAATGTCTCCAATATCCCTCAGTGAAAGACTTACAATAAGTACGGCTGCTATTTTTTTTCTAAACAAGGCAAATATTTATGTGAATTATAAACAATTAAGTTTGGTGATGTAATCAGAACTCCTCTCTGTGTGGATCCATAGCCCTGCCCATGTGCTCTAAATGGTCAACACAAACTGGATTAGCATTGAATTCAGAAAACTTTAACACACAGAGATCAGAGATCAGTTTCAAAACACAGAAGGATGTAAAAAGGCTGAAAATAAGAAAATATGAATAAGGAGCCTTGATGTTAGAGCCATAAATCCTAAAGCTTGGTTAGTAAGAGGTTGGTTAATATTTCAGAAATACCAAACTTTAGGGATGAGTTGAAAACTACAATGACAAAAAAGTATTAATAAATAAATAAACAGTTTTCAGCTGAGATTTGTGGCCTTTCTCAGTGCTTCAAAGGAAGAAAGGAGGGGATTATTGAGATGTTACAAATCCGGCGGAGATTTACAACGGATTGAAACCAGGGCGCAATGTAACCAAGAGAGATTGCAAAAAGACAAAGAACAGAATTGTTGGCGTCTGTGTCAGCGAGGGATAAAGCGGTAAAGATACAGAGGGAAAGAGAGAAACAGAAAGAGAGAAACAGAGAGAGAGAGAGAGAGAGAGGGGTCAAGGGTCACCTGTTGAGTTGTGATATTAATCTAAACCCAGGCCGTTTTTCCTCAGTCCATGGCTGCTGTTCCCTTCAAAGACAGACGGAGGAAAAAGATGACAGAAATTTACTGGATGAAAGTAGAGACCCCTGGCTCCTGCCTTTAAGGTTGTCAAGAAGAGAAAATATATTGGTTAAAAAGTATGATGAGTCTGTGTTGGTGCATGTGTGGAAGGAAGAAAGCCCCTGGAAAATACTCAGATGCAGCACAATACTGTTGTACATTTGAGGAAAAAAATGGAAAGACAGAATAACTTAAAACCAGAGTGAAGACTCAAAACCAGGTTTGTAAACCTACAGCCGAGGATCTGAAAGGGAGAGAAAACGGGTGCAACCCAACCAGCGAGAGAGAAACCACGAATAACACTTGATGTGAAGGGTCATCGTCAAAGGCTGAAACAATGATCTGGGAACAGCGACGAAGTGGATTTTTCTGAAGCGTTCAGCAGAAAGTGGTCTTGATTCTTCTTCTCTAAACTGAAAGTACATAAAAGGAAGTGCTGCCTCTGTTCAAACTGGTAGGGCTTATCTTCTAAAAATACAAAATAACTCAAATGAATTTTACTTCAGCCATGCTTGGTGGTCATGTTCTCGGTAGGCCCGCTTACCAGAATATATCTACAGCATTTTTGTTATTTTCTTGTTTTTCAGCTTTAATTTAAGAAGTATGTGGGGGTTTCTTAGTCCAAAAGTGTCCGCTTGTTACAACTTGGGTTCTAGTTTTGGTCATCATTTATTTTGGTTATGATAACATTGTACTCAAAACAATTGTGGAGATCTGGGAACACAATGACATCTCGAGAATGAAGACAGACGGGGGAAGAAACACAAGAGGTCAGATGATAAGACACTAAGGCCAACAGTTTAACCAGATTATCCAAACCAGTTTATGTTGAGGTGAAACTGAAATTGAGTTAAATTGTTTCTAGTTTTGACACATTTTTTTGTGATGTGACCCTATTCCCAGATATCAGCAGTTACCTTGATGATAACAACGTTATTATTCATGATAGGAATGTTACAGAAAAAGCTGGTTAAGCCACTAGGGGGCCCTGGGGCAAAAATGTGCCAACTCTGTTCATTTCAATATGTATTCTGTTGCCTTTAGTTACCATCAGGTAGGACAGGGCGATAGAACGATCTCTACATTTTCCACAATAAAATCTTCCATCTTCTGTTTTCGTCTACTTACAAAAACACTAACAAACTTTAGATGAGTTACTGAGTCAGTTCACTGACTGTATGACTATTTGTGCTACTCTTACACCACATTTTTACCATTTACCATTATTCCACTATTGTCACTTGTGGCCACAGTTGTCGTTATTCAGTAGAAGTTAAACGTTTCGTTTCTGTTTTCTTTATTTCGAAAAACCTTTTTTATAACCCGAGTCCTACTTGGTGCCATAGCAAAAACAAGGATATTATAAAAGCCTGAAAAGTTCAATATGACGTAACTTTAAAGCCTGTAGGTCTCCAGTCATACTACAGGGGGCCATCTTGTGCATGGCAGCAGTGTCCTTTCATGCACTGGGACATTTTATGAGCAGTAGACAAACTACAATACCTCCAAATGTGTCACAACACCTGGTTAAGCCACTACGCTCGTCACTCACTGTAGTAGGGCGTAATGGCCAATATTTATATTTAGACATATGGAATGCAGACGAGCTGTGGCACTGCACCCATCCAATAAACAGCCATCTGACACAATGACATGTAGATTTTGTCTGTTACTGTCATACGTTTTTGTCCTGGATTCTCTCATGTTGACAAAAGTGTAATTATGTTGAATAAAACACATGAAACTAATTTAGGATATCGGCGAGTAACAGAGTATACATCTAGAAATGAGGCTCAGCTACTTCAAATCAGTAGTGCAGTGTTAAAGATGAAACACAAACCGACAGGCTGATGGTAAACTGGGGTAAACCTGTCTAATATTACTCAAAAAGCGAAAGAGAAGTTGGTGTTTGTGAGCAGACACACTGGCCTTTTTATAGTAGGGCACCAATCGGACCACCTAGACGGAGGATAAAAGCCCTCGGAGAATCATCACACTGTATCTCTCAAGGAGGACATTTTAAGATCACTCCTCTGGAAGGCCTTTCTACAAAGCAATCTCCAGGGAGTTCATTCTGAGATTTCATCCCCTGAGAGGCTGGTACTGGAATAGCAGGCCATACTGGGTGAATGGAGGAGGAGGGCGTGAGACTGGACTGAGGTTCTGACCTTGAAACAGATGGTCTCCAAAAAGGGACACACACGAGGACCCCAGGAATCAATCCCCTATAAAGTCATTCTCTTCCCAGTGCACAGTGGTATTCTTTGATGGATTACATTGCCGAACAAGCACTATACTTTGAGTAAAACTCTGGAGGACATATGGTTGAAGTAAAAAAAAAAAAAAAAAAAAAAAGAAAAAAAAAAAAATCACAGCTTGACAGACTACAGATGGACAAAGTTGGGAAATCATTACTTCTTTTTCTGAAGAAAAAACAAGAAACCCCCCCCCAAAAAAAAAAAAACAGCCTCACAAAATCCAGAGGGATGATACAAATCTGTTGGCCGTACTGCTGTTCATGGAGCGGTTAAAGGCTATGTGAACAACTCTGTTCCACTGCATTTCTGTCATGCCTGATGGATTCCTTAGCACTGGCCCACATCACTCTCAGATTTGAGCTAAGAGAGGCTGGCGGCTTAGCACGAGACAAATAATACAAACACACAAATGATGCATCCTTACTGCCTATCTCGCTCTGTCCCCTTCTTCTCAGATGTTTGCTCTATACCAATCGGTGCTTGAGAGGCTGGGTGGACAGCAGATAGCTGATCACTGTTGTGGTAATTAAAGCACTGAAACAGTTAAAAGAGCTCTGTGGCTCTTCTCCAGAGCTGTAATGTAGTGCAGATGTGGTTGGCGTTGTAAACACTAACCGCCCCACTCTCCCCCGAGACGGACAAGCAGGGAATCTGCCTTTCACTGCAACAACACAAGCATGAAGACCATTTCCATGGATGGATATTAAGTTGAGGCAGTGGTCATGAAAAAAATGTTTCTCTCCCTCTTGGAAAGGAGAGAGAGAGAGAAGAGAATTTTCTTAAATGGGGTTTTCACAGCAGCTGGAAGAAGAGCCTCCCTAATCTGGTTAGACTTCAGTCCAGACTCTGATTCGCCAATTCCACTCCAACATTGTGTCATGTCTTCATTTAAACTACAAGTTCCGTCAGCAGTCTAATGGCGCTTTCATTAGGGAACATTTAGTCCGTTTTAATTCATCTCTGGTGCGGTTCAACCCCTGGTGCGTTTTGTTTTGGTAGTTGTTGAACGCAGTAATCGTACTCTGGTGCAGACCAAAACAACCGATCATTTCCGAGCTAACCCTAGTGCGGTTAGATTGCAGTGAGAACATAATCCGACCAAATTGCAGGAAGTGAACCAAAATGCCTTTGTCTGATCGGAGCACGTCTTCTTTAGAAATAGCAGATCAAAAAATTGTATCTGCTGCGAGTTCAACTCCATGTTGTTAGGTTAGTATTTTCTACGTGCTTGTTGATTTCCGTGTTTACTTTTTCCTAAGAAAGACTTCTGCAAGTACATTTCCCAGCTAAGCTTCTCTGTACATGCCCCTGAGCAAAACATTTTTTATTTGGTCCAGTTTCATTCTTGCACTGTGAAACCGAACCGCACTAAATAGATAACAAACCAAAAGTATGCATTCCACTCTGATTCGGACTAGCCAAACGGACTATGGCTTGTGAAAGCACCCTAAGAGTAAAAACACAATGCTGATACAGCAAGTTTGTACTGTCAATGAATTTTTTTCCCACATACACAGCACTCTTGTGAAATATTTATGCTGAAATGACAACAGATCATGATATTTGTGAAATTACAAGGTTGCAATGGAGACATGATCCTGACGATTGATGCAATTTTGGTTCCAAGAAGTTGATAAAATCCTACATGACGATTCATAGTGCAACTCAAAGATAGATATTTAAATTGAATTATGACGCTGTCGTACTTCAAAAAGTTAATGCAAATATATTATGTATGCTAAAATTGCATGAGAATATGCATCCACATCTTGTTTTGGTTGTAGAATAATGGTGCTGCAATGGTACGGTATTATGGTGTAAAACCATTGTCCAATTCTTTAGCGGAAATCCTGGATTGTATTTCTATGCGATCTTTCACTTCAAATGTTTTACAATGCTTTTCAAGATGGCAGTGGTTGTTACGAATGTGAAATTGTTGTCTTGTCTGAAAGCAAATTCTGTTCCGATTTTCAGGAGATGAAGAACGTGCCTGCTGCATGCATCTCAAATTACACCTCAATTAAGCCCAGCTGTATCCTACTACTTCTGTGTAAGAATAACTTCCATCTTTTTTTATCCATTCTACTCTTTCACATACTCTGTGAAACCAGAGACTGTAAATCATCCTTGTATCATAAAAGTCTAATTCATGACATCCTGCCAGATCCCTAAATTGCAGGAGGGTTTACTAGCCAGCTTTTTCCTCTTTTTTTTTTTTTTTAACATAGCAGGAGCACAGTGAGCTACTAGAAATAAGAACGCGTAGCCAAGAGCACCCAAGGATTACCTTTAGAAACAATCATAAAAATCAGAACGTAGTTTTAGAAGCTGGTTGCACCCCAGGCAACAGTTAATAGTACATAATCAACACTAAAATGCAACGCAAAATACAATGAAACTAAAACTTCTCTCATGGTAAGATTGGTGGACATTCAGCAGTACACCAATCTTACGGACTCTGTTCTGTTCGGACACAGCCAGTTTCAGCCAGCACTAAAGGGGAAACTTGTATATCTCTGCCTGCCTGTGACAGTGAAGTGGGCCAAAATGTACAGCTGAGGGGCAAGTGTATCCTTGTTACACACTGTGACAACAATCTGCTGCAGGTTGGAGCAGGAGGCTAGGCTTGGCCTGCAGAGACTTGACAGAGCAATGCCAATCACAAATACATGGCTATTTGTACTGAATGGTGGAGGAAGAAACAGTCAAAAGGGAGAGATGAGTGAAATAAAGAACAGATAAATGCTGTGCCATTTCACAAGGTGCATGAAATTACTATTTTCACAATACCAAAAAGCAGGGAGATTTTGATCGTGGCAGTTAAACCACAAACAGGCGATGACTGTTATGTCCAGAGACCATGTATGGCAATCATTGGAAAGTAATTGTCACAAACTGCTATGGTCCATCACATTATTGCATAAAACAAACAGAATGATCAACTGGGAGGTTCACTTCATGTAGACTGTAGAGTATGAATGACAGGTCTACTAGACAAAGCCTGCATGTACCTTCATGACAGAATATCTAATTATTTAATATAAATTAAAATGGTTATTTTCATACTGTAACTGATGACGAATGTTTCATTGAGAAACAGTGTGGAAACAAATCTGTGCCGCGCAAATTTAACATGAGAGACTGCATTCATTGCTTTGTGCCACATGGCTCTCCCAGAAACACACCCACTCTGAGAACACGACGTCTGGTTGCTCCGTGAGGACGTTTGTCAGCCAACCTGTTTTGTGCTGTCAACAATGACGAGAGGGCGTGGGCCTTGTTCACTTCTACAGTACAAGCTGTTATGGTACGCTCAACACGGAGCCTGGCGAATGTCCTTGTCTGCATTGTGGAAGAAGACGAGGCAGGGTGATTGGCAGCCGGCCAAAGCCAGCATACAAAACACAAGTGTGGAGACAGAGCAAGAGTGAGTGGGGAGGAGCTTGGCTGAGCTTTTTAACACAGGGCCATAATTCACTCTCTTGTAAACACTGAAGAAAAGCCGTCTACCAATACGCCGACTGCTCTACGTAGGCACAACCAGAGCTGGAAAAAAGGGATCTTGCAGCTCAAACCAAGGCCAGCTAGTAGTGCAGCATTGTTTTCCAGCAGGTTCTGACACTGAATTTCTGCTAAGCTGGAGATTCTGGACCACAGTGCAATGCTGCTGTGACAACATAAAATCCCTAAACAGCAGGACGACTGCTGTTGGGCATGACCTTTAAAGCAAAAGGCTATCTGTCAAACACCTTTAGGTAGACGCGGCCTTCCCAGTGCTAACACAGCACTTGAAACATTGGTGCAGAAACAATAAAGGTCAACAACTCCACCCGTCACCCTGCCTCAGTTCTGCCCTGGACATCCACTCATCATGATATACTTTTCTGATTTGTGTTTGATCGAGACGGCTAGTGCATCGATATAACAAGACAATACTAGTAGGCACGAAGAGGCTTGATACAGGAAACAGGGCGGTGAGAGGAAACAGTTCCTGTTGTAAAATAATCTAGTTAGAGGAAGAAGAGAAGACAATTCAGACAGCAGATGTGCTACTTACCTTCTCCAGTTGTTGTCCAGAGGTGGGGACAGGTACACTGCTCCATACGGAGAGCTCTCTATGTAGGTTTCAGTTAAGGGAATTATTGGCACAAATACAAAAAGAAAATCACTGTGATATTAAGTTCATTTTTCTATGAAGATTACATGCATGTATGAGAATGAGAGTAACATGTTCAAGGAGAAAATAAGCATTTCCTATTGTAAGCACATTCTCATCAAAGCCCTATAGCGGTGAAAGACAAGTGTGAACAATGGCGCCGCCTTTTTCAAATACTTAATGAAACAATGACAGCATTATTTGATTTACTACCGAATGCGGAGGCAGAGTTCTTGGCATTGTCTGTGGAAGGGCAGGACTTCAGAAGGGTGGCGTTTTGTCTTGACGACAATCATTCTTTTAATGTTTGCTCTCTGGGTAGTTCAGGGAGGGGTGTTGAAAAATGTTGACCGGTCAACAAAAACAAATTAGAGCAGAGATTGGGTGCCACACAAGGACAACCACTGTTCTACACAGCATCTGTTTAGGCCTTGGACACATTATTATCAGTGGTAGTGAGACAGATTTACAGAGACTGGAGCCAAGCTATCACCGCTCACACAAAATATGGGATAAGCCCCTTTTCAAATGTACACAAATACAACTCAGTTGAAAGGACGCGATTGTGGCTTCTCCAGACGCAGAGGATGAGAAATCCCGTCAAACTGGTTAATTGACTGGTTCATGTGCTCTTACCCAACACCATTCAACATATATAACCCTAAACTGTAGATGGCGTGCTTAAGTTGTCTGTCCAGCGTGTAGAAACTACACACGCAGTGACAGTAAAATTGGGATATAATTTTTTTTAAAAATCACCCTCAGAGCCACAAAACCACTTGTCCATTTTCAAAATGTGGCACTGCGATTGGATAAGTCAGAGCCACAAACCGCACGACACATTTTCAGTTTCAAGATGCTGCTTTGCTTCCCGCAATCATCACCTAAACCCCTCTGCAAAGCAGAAGATGGTGTAGTTTGCAGCTGCCGGACTTGATTCTCAGTGGAAGAAGGACCGGCTCTTGGGAACAGGCAAACTACAGACCCTCCCAAAAACAATGACAGCATGCATTGTACAATTGATCTGAGATCAGTAGTTTTGCAAGAGTTGAGAAACATGAAGTAGTTAAGATGTGGATTTTGGCCCTAAACCGTAATATTATCCAGGGCCCCAAAAAAGCTGAGGCTGGTCTTGAGTAAATATTTTCCTGATAACATTTTTTTATTTTTTTAAATCCAACAGCAAAAAAAGAGCTCACTAACATTTACAGTAGGCTGGCTTCTGCAAGAGGTTTGAACTCACAACTTTCGCTTGGTGTTCTATTTGAAAGCCTGACTACTAGACCACTAGACTACCACCACCCGTCATATATATCTAAGGTTGGACTTGAGGACATGCTGAGATGTCCACACAAACATATACCTTGTGACCAAGAGCTGACTGGACAGTTCGGTCTATTTTGGCACAAACAATCTCTTCCACCAGTGACCTTTACACCACTTTGACCGCGGCATCTATACGCGTACGGGACACATGCATGTACAGTACGCACAAGTATGGAACCAACACCACCCACCAAATATAAATGGACCAACTGCTTCTTTTTTTGATACTAACAAGAGCAGACTTTTATAGGAGTGCCTCCACCCACGCTGTGTACATTACCGTGTGTTCTACATTACAACGCATATGCACAATAAACAGAAAGATGTAAGACAAACCACAGAGCTTTATATTGCCATAATGAATTTAAATTACAGTGTTGAACCCTTTGAAACAAGTATGTTTAGAGCTACGCTATACTGGTTAAACTGTCTTCAATTGAAACGGTCAAACATCCCCCTCAATGTTGGTCAGCACAGTCTAGTTTACACATCAACCCTGCCCACACATGACAAAAATGCATGACTCTATACAAACTGTAGAAACAAGCCAGTTTCATCAGTGAGGTCATACTGTGCTGACAATCAAAGAAAAAACTAATGTGGAAACGCTTTGCTGAAAATATGGAATACACCCTAAAAACCATTACGCATCTGTGGCAATTGTTCTCCACAGAAATATACGCCGTTATGACATCACACACACACACACACACACACACACACACACACACACACACACACACAGTGAATCATCTCCAGATCCCTTATTAAAATGCTCTGAGGTGGGGGCGTGCTGATGGATCAGTGGGCTAAGGGTGTTTCATGTAAATGCAACATATTGGGTGTGAATCCAGATCAGGAAATGTAATTCATGTACTGTATGATTAATATATCAAGAAATACAATTCATGTCCTGTATGATTAATATATAGTTGTTGTTTTTTTGATGAAAAAGCAATTTTTTAAAGATATAAATCATTAGAACTGTTGAGTTTTTTGTCTTTGAAACATTTGTTTTGTAAGAAATAAGTTATTTTGTGTGATATAGTAAAGAGTTACAATGGGGACAGTACAACGTGTTCTCATTAGCGACACTTGAGTTGTTGGGAAGACGTCGGGGACCTTTGTCTTCCTGCACTTCAAATTGAATCACTAATGATTCCAAAGGTGCTTAAATCAACAAGTGCAGCTCAAACTAAAAAGACAGTATTTGCAAGTTACACAAGGCAATCCATAAGTTTCTACTTAAAATGGCAGCTAATCATTCTGGGGCTAAATTCAACCGCTGGTTTGTGTGTCTTTATTCTGTACTACATGAGATAACTACGCAGCTGTGATGAATTCTGACACACACTGCACATGTAATAGTTGACTGGCGACAACATTGATGGTGATTAGCTGTGCATTGTAAATGGGAGCAGTTCATATGACGCGATCTGGCTTATAAAACTCAGAAAGTCTGAATCATACAGACCATAAGAAAATTGTAATTGAAAAACTGATTTGTCTGCTCTTCCTCTCTCCAACTCTGGGGAAATGGATTTTAACGGGTGTCGCTGAGAGCTAAAGTACCAACACTCAAGCCTATGTTCCTCAGTCTGTGTGTTATCCCCATTACAACAATTACAGCCTCCTGCCGCTTCCTCATAAAAATGACATCTGCTGCTACACGTATATGCAAAATACCCACACGCATACACAACCTGAGAATCTCCTACTGCCAATGTCCATCAGGCATAAGTAAAGCACACTGTCTCTGCGTCACATTTCAAATTAGCATTATGACTAATTCTGTTCCTGAGGCTACAAAACAGCTGCCTACATGTGTCGTCACGCTGCAAACTGCACCACAAACATAAAGTGCCATTAAAAAAAAAAAAAAAAGACTACAACAATAAATACCAACCACCCGGAAGCCACAACACCCACTTCCACATCTCCTACTGTTAATGATTTAGGCTTGGAAGGATATCTGCCGTCCGTGTTTGTCGATGGGTCTGCGATGGGGAGAGTTGATGCGGTTGCGGTCCCTGTGGACCCTCTCGACCAGCCCGTGGTGGCGGGTCCCTCTGACAGAGTCCAATCCTGACGGAAAGCCACCCTGAAAAGAGGAATCAGACGCTTAACAATGCAGTTTCCCACAGGTTGTCAGGGAGAGGGGAAGAGGGGCATCCGATAATCACTTTGTCAAATGTCATTTTAATCAAAGTTTAGTTGTAACTGAATTTTTTTATTTTATTTAACCAAATCCAAGATTTTATTTTTATTCATGCCTCAATTAAAGTCTCAACTAAATTCTAAAGCTCCAGTCTTCTTTAAACAGTTACATCACGGGACTATACGGTCATGTGACGACTGCTACCTTTTAAATGTTTTTTGATAATGGCTCTTTAAAAACACAAAAAACTGCCGATCAACACTACAGGCACAAAGGTGCTATTAAATATAGAAGTCCATTTTGATTAGAAACTAGTCATGACTGCATAAAGATGTTTTCTTGAACAATGCTTTCATTAAAAATGCCAACTTTAAATGCTACAGCAATGGAATTAATGGAAGGATTCGACTCTCAATCACTTCAAAAGAGCACTTCTTCGACTAGAGTTGATTGGAATATGCAGAGGAAATACTCATATACATTTCTTGCCTTTTATTGTTTATAAAAAAAATTAATACATTTTTTAATTATTTTTTTTAAATTAAAAAACCTGTATATATTGAAATGAAAAACTTACTTTCACTTTTTTTGCAAGTTTAAAGCCCCAATCAATTATTGCTATATTGATCGTGTGAGCAACACTACATTGAGAACTCTGTAGTCATTTAATTGAATTTGGGCTAACAAATGGTTATCATCAAGTGGAATCTAGAAGCCATTAGGTTTGTTGAGTTTTGCTCCCAGAAGAGAAGGTGAATGGACTCTAAAAGTGAGAGTTTTCTCCCTCCATGTGGGGATTGATTTCTGAGCCTGACCCCAGTGTTGCAATTACTGCTCTACCTCAAAGGGCCATTCTTTCGAATAACAAGGGCACTTTCACCTGGACCCTCTGTATCCCAGCCCACTCCTGAGAGCTGATACAGGGCGAGCGCTGCAGAGGAGCACTGTTGGATTGCATACAGCTCTCTAGTGCTTGTAAATACTGCACTGATCTTTTATTGCATCTTTTTTTCCAGTCGGCAGCTGAATTATTTAATGCTCTCAGGAGAAGATTGTTTGCACTTCTGAAGGTCCAGTAAAGCGTGGTGGTTCTCAAAGTGAGTGCCTTGAGGACGGGCTAAGGGTGCCGTAAGATTTATCACTTTGTTGATCGTGCATTTTTAATAATCTTTCACCACATAAAAAAATCTAAAATCAGCCACATTTACGTTAATTATGTTTTGTATTATGTTATCAAACATATCGAAACAGAAGAAAAAAAGCAAAGCTACATTTAACACACAGTCATTGTTTATTTTTTATTTTATTTTTATCTTCAGAGCACCTATTGGCTTGTATTGAGTGGGAGAAAAGGCCTATATTATTTCACTTAATAATAATATAATATTACATGATATAATATGGTTTAACTATTACAATTTAATAATGAATATAATTCTAATATTTATTTTATATATATATATATATATATTATAAGCATGTTATATTGGGGGTTGGGTGGATCAGGCTGCCATGACAAAACAAATTCCTTTGAAGTGGTGCTGTGGTCTAAACAGTTGGGGAACCACCGGACTAGAAAACATTAGAAGTGACGGTTATTGTGCTCAGGCCTTGAAAAACCCTAAATGAGGACAAGACCTTGAATTTGGTAGATTCCAAGGGAGGCATGGTTTAAAAGAAAACTATTCAAGGTTACATCAAACATGATTTTCCTTAAAAGAAAGCATTTGAGTACATTCACACAAAAAACTCCACTGATTTCATTTCAAGCACCAGCGCATCTATAAGGCTGTGTTCAGACTGACACTGTGTGAAAAAATATATGTGAACCGCACTGCTGTGCTGGCACACAGCTTGGGGTGCTGATGCGGTGCGCAACAGGAAAAGAAACTCCAGTAGGGCCACCTCGCAAAAAAGTTTAACAGTCCCTTGTTGTTATTTTAATTTTTTTTAACCCAGTGCTGTTTTTGGTCTGAACACGTGGTAACAAAGACAAGACAACTGTGTAATTGTGTGGTCAGGCAAAAACTCAAGCAAACATTAGTGGCGGCTCGATTGCATACAAAGTCATTGCAGAGACGCAACTTCACCTGGGACAGTGTGCGAAACTGACGCAAAGACACGTCCGTGACAAGTTGAAAATCTTTCAACTTGAGCAAAACACTCGTGTGCTTTCTATTTGAACACACACCTTAAGAAACCTTGTTCACTGGGTGAACAAAATACATCATATACAGTCTAAAGTAATTCACTGCAATTACGCTGGAATGAGCACTACTGATACACCTAAAGGGCTGGTTTCCCAGGCAGAGATTGTGCATCGTTCTGGACTAAAAACAAAATGAGATCCCACCTGGAATTCAGTGCTGGTGTTGCCGATCTGGTTGACGTTAGGCAGAGAGCCATAGTACTGCGCCCGTGATTGAGTCAAACGAAGCTGCTGGACCTTCTGAAACTGCACCTGTCAAGACAGAAGGGGGACGAAAACAAACACACAAATGTAAGGGTTTATGAATTCCAGACATCAGAGTCATCATGTGCAAAGAAAATATAGCTTCAGAATGAAAACAACAGTTGGCTTCCATTAGGGCTTTTCTTTCTCACCTTTGTCATTGACTCTCAAATAAGAGAAATAAACCCAGATAAAGTATCACCTGTGTCTAAAATCTCACTGTATGTGAATTACAATTGTCTATGAATGCCTCTTTAAAGCATTCACATCAAACTGCATACAGAATTCAAATGTTGTAAAGTCATATTGTGAAGCAAGTGACTACTAATGAGTCAACCAGCAATTATCAGTCATTACAACTACCATTCATGTCCACTTAGGCCTCAATGCCAATTGCTCTAATTAGTAAAGTACAAATGCATCCAAAATAAATGATAAAAATAGAAATATTTCTAGGTTAAGGGACACACATTCTAGGAAATGGCAGCTTGGCCTCCAAACTGTCACTCTATCAGGAGATGCCACAACGATAACCTCGCAGAAGAGGCGGCTTGTTCTGCCAACGCAAGGTAAACAGAGCCGATCCTCAGCCGTCATCAGGAAAAGGCAAATCAGAGGGGCATTTCTTCCTTAGACTGCACAAAAGGGCAACATTTGAATCTCAAAGACTGACCTTATTCGATTTTATCAATGGGTTTACAGCGAACGAACAGAGCTCTCTCAAAGAGATTGTGAACATAACAAGACTTTAGGGGCGGGCTTAGAAAGTGTTAGTATGCAGCGATGAGTGCGTTTTATCTTGTTTGCCAGAAACTAATTTTTTGTGTTTTTCGTTGTTTTAATTAATCTATGGCCAGTAGACAAAACCAAAAGAGAGTTGTAATAGTTACAACAAAAACAATAGTTTCTTGCCCTGAAAGAAGCAACAGCAGCCCTGCGAGTCATGCTGTGGGTCGCTTCCCTTCTCTCTGCAGTTGAGAGCCATGAGATACTAATGAAAATGTAGTCTTATTAAAAACTTTCCAAGACACAGCGTCTATAAATTCTGAGATAATACTTTAACCTTGAACGTTGCATCCAAACCTGACAACTGATTTAGAGGAGGCACATTTCACACCTTTAAATATGAATTTCATTCTCTGTCAACTGTAGCCAATGACTGTCAGATTACAACTTCCCCTGCACTAAACAGAGGGACATGACAAACATATTTTAGACATTATTGTAATTAATGTTGACGTCACACCAGTAAAATTTAATTTTCCATCTAGGTCAAATGAAAAAATATGACTTTTTTTTTTTTGTTTTAACAAATCCGCATTTTAAACCTCTTACTACAGTGTTGGCTTTAGCTATTACATAACATGCAGACTTTACACATTTATGGTTCACAGGGATGCCAAGTCCCTGCAGCACAGCAGCTGATAGAAGTCCATGGTCTGTTGGTGCACTTGGGTACCATTCCTCAGAGCCCCTCAGGGGGTTTATATTCAGTCCTTTGGTCACTGGTGTAAATGTTGAAGCAGCCAGTTCTAATTCCAGCTGTTTGCTGGCAGTGTGTCCTGCACCCTGGCCAGCCTCAGCCTCGCTGACTGGACTTTTCTGTCTCACAGGGTCACTGACAGTTCATACCTTATGGCAAACTTCATTCAAAACCACATCCTCTTTGACTGGCCATTCAGGACTCTCCCACTCATAGAAAGAGCACATTGTAAACCAATGGCATAAGTATAATGTGAAAAGGGCCTTTATATCCTCCCAGAGGACACTATTTTTACTATTTGGAATGTGTAGTGTATAGGTTTAAAATTGTCATGAGATAGAAATAAAAATAGCAAAGAAACAAGAGCTCCTTTTAAAAAGCATGTTGACTAAGGTGATATTAAGGGAGCTGCTACAAAATCCACATGTATTTGCGTGTGAGGGTTCTCAATCATCCAGGATATCTAGAGGCACTTGGTAAAAGACAACTGAAGACCAGTGTCCAGTTTCATTTCTCCGACCGACAGTCAAAAATGTTCAGCTACAATCTGTTAATTTGATCATTTAAGATATATGACAAAGAAAGGAAGCAATTACTTACAAGAGAATGTTTAGTTGTTGTTTTTTGTTTTTTTACATTTTGGCTAGAGAAAGTATTATCGATTATCCAAATATTGCTTAAGATTTTTCTGGATTTTTCTCATTTGTCAACACATCAGGATTCTTCTGTTATACTGTACAAAAGAGCTAAAACAATTAGTCGATTAATGGATTTGTCGATATTTTGATGATCCATTAAGCTGTTCAGTCCTTTCATGAACAAAAATATCCAAAAATGTTCTGGGTCCAACCTCTAATGGGAGGATTTGGTACTTTTAAATAATTGGAACTATATATCTATAGTTTCTGACTTGAGGTGGACAGTTTACTATTTTCTGACATTTTAAAAGTCGAAACAATTAACTGATTAATCAAAACAAATATTATCAGAATAATCAATATCGTCATACAATTTTCTTCACGATACATGCCGCTGAGAAACAACTATTAATAGGCGAGACAGCATTGTTATGCTTCATGCTCACGTCTGAAATACATATGAATTTTTGGAGCTGAATGTCACAATAAATTGGAAATGTAAGAGACACATGGATTCATTTTAGCTGTGCTCATGACACTTAAATGACAAAATAAATCATCTGAATATGACTGTTGCGAGACATTTTGCCTCCATAAGTTTTTCAAAATATCATAAGTCGTAAATCTACGAAAGGGACACCTGAGCATCTGTACTGCAAATGAATGGGAGCACTGCATAATACAAGGGAGTGTAAATATGACTGACGTGCCCAAATTATGAATCATCCCTTGAACTGGAGCCACTCTTTCTTCTCTGTGCATAGGATTCAGGGGGGGAAATCAGGTTTTAACGCAGGAATACATGAAATATAAAAGAATAACAAAGTGCAAACACAGTATGGTCTGAAGACATGCACATTGTATATTAACAGGCAACACTGCTTCCTTTGGGTATTCATAACCAGGGGGCACTTTAGGTCGGTGGTGCAGATGTAGAGGAGCTACTTTCTCAATTTCCTGTTTCACTGCTGGTTGCAATTACAAACAGGTCTTGTACGGTTTATGGACATCATCGCACCCCAAATGCAGAGCTCTATAATATGCTGGTCCCATTGTTTTTTTCTTTTTAATACTTAAGTTTTGGTACGTCATTGTTTGCTCTCTATATATATATTTTGTAATGATATGTTTGCAGTAAATATGGTTTGCCACTGCTGAATGAATGTATGAGGAGAAACATGAAGTACTGTTTGAATACCAGAAATCTCAGACTGCAGAGGAAGTCCATTAACAGGCAGCTCATTGCAGCCCAGGCGGTGTGAGAGGGAGCTTCGTCCGTAATCACAATGAACGCATTCGTGCAACAACAACAAAAGCTCAACAATAAAAGACAATTAGCTGAAAATGAAGTGTATTTACCCTTGAAACAGTGAGGTCTGTCATCAGCTGATCAAAGGCCCGCGTCTCCTCTGCTTGCTTCTGGTTGTGCAGCGCTATCTTTTCGCTGAACTTCCTGGGGTTTGAGCCACCTGTGCCCGGGGAGCCGGACATCGTGCGGGCCGCAGTTTTACAACTTCAGCTACTTGGAGAAAGTCGTAGACGGTGCTGGGAGTCTATTGTCCAAAGTCCTTCAGTGAGCCTTGCAGTGAACCCATCAGAGTTTTTAAAACATAGCACACATTGCTGTTCGGCCAAAGTTAATTCAGAGTCAACTGCTGGCTGCAGAATCACAACCGAGTGTGTTATTTGTACACCGAGCTAGTAGCTAACGTAGCTAAGCTAACGTTAAAGCTCTCGTTAATAAAAGTTGTCTTCTTATGCTCAAGACAGCGGAGTAAACAAAGCCTTTGTAAATGATGTGTTTACAATGCAACGCCAACAACTCCCGAGAAGAATGACGTGTTGATTAGAAGAAGTTAATGGTACAATATAACTTCATATTGACACGTTTCCAGCGAACCACTTGTTTGAATCTCTCGTTAACATAACGTTAGCTGTCATTGCTAACATAACGCTGGAGGTGAACGCAGAGCTGAGAACAGCTGCAGCTAGCCAAGTTAGCTAAGCTGCTGTCAGTGCCATCTCAACACTTTTGACAACTCTCACTGGGTCAACATCTAACAGACGTGTATTAGAAGCAAGTTGTGGCAGATTTAGCGCTGCTTTTAGAGAAAGTTGTTAGCCTCGATAGCTCAAACTCGCTACTAACGTTAGCAAAGCTCCCGAGCAGTTAGGCAAAGGTTTGCTCGGTAAAATGTATTTCAACAAGTGTCCGCTGGTCTCGTCCGGACTTAAACTGAATTTCGACTTTATGTTACCCCACACGCTGGGAAACCTCCACAACACAAGTATTCACACGTGATGCAGGAACATAATCCACAATTTCCCACTTAAATTGATATCTCAGCGCTTCTCCGGAGTCGAGTCTTCTTGTGTTAATCCACGGACAGCGGAGAGATTTCAGACAAACTCCAACCCGACGACTCCAATGAAGACAAACAAAAAAACGCCGAAAGAAAAGCTTATCTCCTTTGTCGCTGCCGAAGCAAAAGTCTCCTGAAAAATTGCTGCTAATGTGTTCAGTATATTAGCCGTCGGTTGGCAGGGCTAGTAACAGCAATTTAGATCCGCTGGCTTGTTATCCTCATACTACTGCGTGAAAAACATTGCCTCGTAAAACACGGTCAGTACCTGTGGTGTCCACAGGGCGGCGACACAGCGGCTCCAGTATCCGTCTCTCTGGGGATTACTAATGACTGCGAGCTCTAATATTATTATCAATAGCACGCTTTATTCATAGAGCACGTATCAAAGCAAAGTACAGAGTGCTTCACGGAGAGAAACGTGTAAATACGTTACCAAACAATGAATGGTAAAATGCAGGGACACATGAAAAATCATTAACAAAAAAAATGCAAAACCAATAAACAGGCAGGTCAGATAGAGTCAGGCAGGTTTGGGTAGTAACCCATGTTATCGGGATTACGTAATCAGATTTTAACAAATGATTACGTCTTTGATTATGTCTTTAAAAATTGGCAATTTAAATTTAAGGGTAATCTGATTCGAACAATTACAAAAAACGAATATGTTCTACTGTATATCTCAGTAAATTGCTCCTCTCAGGTTGCCAGTTTTGTTAATGGTGACTAAACTAATATGTTTTTTAATGGTGATTTTTTTTTTTCCATAGTAATTATTCCTTTTATAAACATTGAAAATGGAAGCTCACCATTTCGAGTAAGTGCTACTGTTGCGTTAAAAGAGCATTCATCGTCCAGTTTTTTTAGTATAAGGTGCAATATTTTCAATGTTTTACATATGTTTCAAATAACAAACAAAATAGCAATGCAATTTGTATTCAGTAGGCTAACTGACTCAAAGTAATCTGACACAACCCTGAAATCAGGATCTGCTTTCCGATAAAATATATTTTTTAAAACAGACTTAAAAGACGACACTGACTCAGACGACCTTATTTCCTCAAGCATTGTCTTCCAGACCCTGTTTGCGAAAGCTCTGTCCCCTTTCATTTTCAACTTGGACTATGGAAGAGACAGAAAACACTGCCCGAGGATCGCAAACCATGCAAAGCTTCATACGTAATTAAAATGGATATAATATATTCTGGAGCTCATAGTTTTGGCCCCAAAATAAGAATTAAATCATTTAAACTTCCATTTAGTCGATTTGCCCACAGTGTTGCATAATGCAAGAATATTGAACTTGTATTTTGAATTTGTTTTCCAGTCCAGAAAAGCGTAAATGAACCTCGATCATTATTGAACCAAAATGGTACAGTTGGACTCTAAATATTGAGTTTGTCTGTTTTTCTCTGGACCCTCTGCAGTTTACTCAGTAGTTAGATTGAGGAGGTTTAAACTGTGATTTGTCTCTCAGATATGTTCAGCTGATGTTCCAACAGTGCTAACCCTACATGTAGACTAACCTTCTATTTGTAATAGCTAAAGCAACACGTTACCTTTTATTTGCAGCTTGTTACAGGCATTATTGTGCTCTCCACACAGAAACAGGAAGCTGCTCCTGTTTAAATCTGCCACATTTTGATGCTAAACTTCCAGTTTATCTGACCAATGACTGCTGAGTTCTTCTGTTCTTGTTGAACTGTCGCTCAGAGGGATCTTTGTCTCTTTCTGCTCTTTCTTTTGTCAGTCTGTTGCACAGAGCAGTCCTCGCAGACATCTCACTGAACACAATCAAGCTTTGTGGCAGGAGATTACACACTTGTGAATGGTCGTGTGAGTGACAAATGCCAGTGCAAAATTACTCCATTACAAGTAAAAAGTCTTGCATTCAAAATGTTACTCAAGTAAAAGTACAGAAGTACCATCAGCATAATGTACTTAAAAAGTAAAAGTACTCATTGTGCAGAATGGCTCATTTCAGTTACATTATTATATTATATTATTTTGCATTTATCACCAACACAAACTTGTAAGATCATTTTAATGTAGTTCATCAATGTGAGGCCAAGTTTAAATACTTTGTGGAATATATTTGTAATATAGTACTGCATCATATCATAAGCATATGTTTTTATGTAAAAAAAAAGTAACTAATAACTAAGTGTCAAATACATGTAATTGAGTAAACAGTATTTCCCTGTGAGATGTGGTAGAGTGGACCGCCAGCTGGTGTGGTTTACCCCTCTTTCAATACAGTAAACTATCACAATGTGTTTGAAACATAAGAACCCACTGCATGCACTACTAGAAATATGTTTTGTACTGTACTGGCTTGTGTGTGTCAGCTTTCTTTAGCAACCTAGTATCAGACAAACTTTTATGGAAGTACTCTCAACCTGCACAGTGGTGAAAAAAAGTCATCAAATCCTTTACTTATAAAAAGCAGAAATACCACGATGTAAAAAATACTCTATGCCAAGTAAAATGGAAGTATTACCAGTAAAATATACCGAAAAAAAACAAACAAAGTAAAAGTATTCATTCTGGAGTAGTATGCCCCTGGGAGTGTTGTATTTTTTGAAAAAGAAAAAGTCATGCACGTCAACAGCATTTTAATGTTGTAGCTGGTCGAGAGGAAGCTCAATATGAACTGCTTTCTATATCTATAACCATGCATCATTTTAACAAAGTAATCATATGTTGTGTTTATAATCTTCTGGAACTATAGCGGTCTAATAACTGCAGTGGAGTAAACGCACAGTATTTTTCTCTGTAGTGAAGTGAAGAAATGTAGTGAAGTAGTAGCATGAAACAGAAATTCTCAAGCTAAGTACAAGAACCTCAACACCGTACTTAATTACAATACTTGAGTAAATGTACTGAGTTACAATCCACCAGTACACAACAACTTTCAGAAAAGGGAAAACACAGAAAACAGTTGCATCTGTAGAGCTTTATTCTAAAACAGGTAAAATACATTGAATGGACTGTGAATGAGAGAACAAGGTCTCCTCCATTTCTAATAACAGTGTCAACCTCTGCTCATTTACATGAGATTAGAAAATCAACATAGTTCAATGTAATCTCAATTCAAGGCTTCTTGAAACAAGTCAAACTCTGATGCAATGAACTCAGAATTGGAGTAGAGTGACATCTACTGGACCCACACATCCAGTTACTGCAATACTGCACATCCTCAAGCTCACTGACATGATCCGTTTTAGGGTTTGCAACTACAGAAAATGTGGACTGACAACATAAATATAAATAAGGGCAACTTTGTCAAATTATTTTCAACAAGATATTATAAAAATCTCTGTTTTAAATGTCCATCTTACACTTCCCATCCTATGTTTTACAGATTGACACGAGGTGTTCACTGAACTGACTCTGTAATGTAACAATTATCCGTGATTCAGTTATACAAGATAAACAGCCCACGAGAGAGATACAAAATAAAATTAAAAATAAAAACTTTCCAGTAAGTCATCCGAGAGAGCTAATGATTGAGCACATCAGCACAGTGTTGTGTGCTGAAAGTGCCACGTCACGTCCTGCTTAAGAATGTCAGAGCTGAAAGCAGAGATGCACTGCAGGTCAGTTGAGGGCTGCAGTCGTGGCCAGTTCAGGCCAGTCCAAAAAACAAACCAACATCCTGACTCGCCAAGAAAGACAGGAAGTACTCCGGAGCCAGATTCGTGTCAGAACAGACTTCAGTGGTGTAATGTGGATTTGTCATGCTCACACAACAAATTAAAAGTTAATTATATTGAATAAAGTAGCATGTCTGATGCCACTTTCTATTTGCATAGATATCAGAATATGTGTGTGCGAGTCAGGGTTCCTACATCAAGTTAGATGCAAGACTTATTATTTTTTTTTAATGCCACTTGGAATGAAATTTAAGACCAATTTTACACGCAATTACTCCATTATCCATATTTAATGCAAGAGGCATTTGGTAATTATTATTATTTATTTATTTATTTTTTAAATGGAGGTTACCAATTATTTTGACATTTTACAATGAAACGTCAGAAAGGCATATTTAAGACTTTTGAAAGACTGAGTCCAAACATTTTAATACTAAATAAGGCCTTATATTTAATAAGTAAATACTTTTTAAGGATCCTCGGGTGTGATAAGGATGCATTGAGGTTGGTCAAATCCAAATTAATAGAGTTGAATCATATTCAATTAAAATATGTGAAAAACACTTTTACTAACGACAGCGCTTTCAAAATAAAATACGGTGAAGAAAGAGTCTGTGAAGTGAATGTCATTTGTTCTTTTCCTCCTCAACTCTTTCAGTTTTTCTTTCCAATTCGTCTCAAGCTGCAACAGAACATCAAACACAAAAGTGGCCCAGAGGAGACGAGAGGTTTTGAGTGCAGCCTGATCTGGTCTCATGTACCACAGCCTTGTTGAAAACTATGCTAGAACTTTGGTGTTCGCGGAGGAGATGATTATAAAGCTTTTATCAGTCAGGTGGGCAGATAAACTAACAGCTAAGAAAGACACACAACATGATCTCTTTACATAAAACATAATTTTTTTTATAATTAATCAAGGCCCATGCACAAGATATTCAAAATATTTAAAGCAAAACATACAAATCTTAAACCTCTGACCTATAGGCAGTTACAGACAATAAAGACAGTAAGAAAAAAAAAGACTCCAGAAAACTTCTGTGGCGTGCTGGCTTGCGTCGCATTCCATTAAGAATAAAGCACATATGGTAATCCACATAATAAAAAATAATGCAGATAAACTTGCATAAGCACATAAGAGAAGTGCAGTAGGGAATGTGTAGGAATGCCGCCGTGGTTCAGGTCAGGGCTTTCTGCAACCCTTGAAAGTGGGTTTTGTGGTTTGAATCAGTGTCTGTAGCCCTTTTATCCTTTCGTTTCTATTTCCCATAAAATTTCTTGTTGAGCAGGAAAATGAGCAGGTTGACATTGATGGTGGCTCTATCGAAGAGCTTCATCACCGCCACGCCTTCATACTGCAGCTGGAGGAGATCCTGAGAAAGAAACGCAGAAAAGATCAGACACAATAAATCAATCGCAGCAAACCATCTCTATATCATGTACAACTGTCCGTCTAGTCTGTAAAGGCCTTTACAAACCTGACGAATAAACGACACGAAAATGTGAAATACTCCCCTGCAATTAATATATGTCTAGGGCTTTTATTGTGAAAGGTAAAAATAAAAATGTGCTGCATTTATCAAGGTTGAAAGGAATTATAATTATGTTACATAATATAATGTAAACATAAACACAATGTGATTGGTTGATGCCTTCATTCGCAGTGCAAAAGCTCAGAAAAATGAACACTTCTTCCAGGAAATAAATTACATCGCTTTTTTCGATGCGTTATATTTGCATTCTATGTGAAAGCATTCATGACAAAAACTGATTAGTTCGGAAAAAATATATTGACGTGTAAATTAAATCGCATGAAAACAACGGCCCAAATGTGAAAAGGCTTTAAGGGAAAAAAAGATATGAAAAAGAAAGAATACCTGATATTCTAACTGTAACGTCTCCAAGTGCACGCCCATGAACTTGGCCTTCACCTCAAAAACGCCGACAGTCTCTGATGGCGAAATCTCAAAAATAGCATTTTTGAACCTGTGAAGAGAGAAGAGTATTAATTACTAAACATTGTTACTTAATGTGGAGAAAGGAGTGACCTATGTCAAGAAACTGATTAGTAACAGCCTGCTGGTTCTTAAACTGTCACGAATCTAACTAAAACAGCTGAAACAAAGTCAACTAATTGGTTTTCACGTATGACAATGACAGAACTATTGATCTTCCTGGAAACCATTTTTCAAGCAGAATTTGCAGGTGTTCATGTTGAAGCTTGGCTTCGCGTTAAAGAAAGCAGAACTCACTGGTTGGGCTGCAGATCTTCTATCGCGATCAGCACGCCCTTCTCATGGAGGCGAGAGGCCGTGTATTTCTGCGCAACCTGTTTACTCTTCTTGGCCTTGTTGTCGCCTGGTTTCTTTGACAACCTGAGAAGAAGATGAAGAAAGACGAGTGTAAAGCACAACACGACACCATCTCCCAGCACATAGCATGAACGATTCTTCAAGTCTGTTCGACATGTTTGGAAAATGATCATCACAGGACAGAAGGTAGCTCCGCGAGAATGAGGCCGTTTTGGACACTAAGGAAAATGAACAAAGCAAGTATTCTGGCCTTCATCCATTTTTGATAAATATGTTTTCAACTGGTTCACATGTATGCGATTTGATGACACAGAATAATCCATTTAACCCCTCACATTAAAAAGGGAGGAGGAACTCTAATCTGGTTTGGATCCCACAGGTCGTCTATCTAACCAGGCAGCAGCTGTGTTTTAATGGATCGGTGCACTCCAGGAGTAAAACAGCCTCTGATTAGAATCCAAAATCAAAACCAGCTGGAGTTCGAGGATCAACACTGTGACCCACTGCCCGTTACAAAATAACCCAGTTCTGACGTTTTGGGGATTTTTTTTTTTTAGTTGAAAGAGAGTATCAGAAGAAAACTGCACTTTAAAGTGGAACTGAGTACATTTTAATATCTGTTCATTTATGGTGGCGAGTGATATTGTTATCTCGATATTGAACAACGTTATAACATGTATTCCTCATATCGTGCAGCCCTAATTGCTGCATGCATGTCCCCCCCCTTATTCTCATGTCTCCAAACTAAAAGAGAGGGGGGAAGGTTGGCCCTCCATCTGGAATGTAAACACTTACCCCAGCTAACCCTCCAGCTTGAAATATAATACCCGTCTAGGATGTGCACCATACAGATGGCAGTGTTAGTTTGCCAACAGGTGAGGCTCCTGTCTGCAGTTTAATCATGCACTCATGTGGGTTGTTTGGCATGTAAACAGAAATCCTATATAATCCACTTTTCAAAAGCTAGATGTAAACAGGCAGCCAATAAAATCTGACATTTGGAGCACGACAGAGCATGTCATAAATAAAAAAAGGTCACTCACTTGCCCTTGCTGGCCAGGTTGTCCATGCACGTCTTGATATACTGATTGTAAGAATCAATCTGGACATTGTAAAACTTGGTCTTTGAATTGAGGGCGATGTTGGTCTGCTGAAGTCTCACCAGCTCAGCTTTCCTACGCTGACGATACCGCCTCTGATTTCTGATGTCCTGTAACACGCATCACATTTAAGTAAAAACACTGAGGGATTTTAATTGTCCTCTTCCTGAGATAATCTGTCTGTTTTTCTCTACCTTGGCTATGTCGTTGATGAGGTCCTGGTAGCGGTTCTCGGGTTGAACCTTCCCCAGCTCGGCCAGCCTCTGCAGGTTGCTCTTGATCTTGTCCTTCTTGCCCTGCAGCGTCAGGCTGTCGTCCACCACCGGTTTGACCTGCTTCATCTTCTCCGGAGTCTTGGCGTCTCTGATGGCCCTCCTCTGCATGGCACGCTGGTACTCGGCTTCCTGTCATCCAGGGAACCAGAGGGTTTATAGTTAGCTAGTCTCAGTTAAACAAAGTTCCTATAAAAAAAAGAGCTCTAATCCATCTATCTTTAAAGTTCAGGCAATTCAATATTTCCCAGAGAGAAAAAGCCTTAATTACAGAACGTAAAGTGATATTATGGGCAGAAATGAGTGTGTGTTGGCTGGATTTGAGTTGCTACAGCCGCTAGTTGAAGGTCAGTCTCCACAGCTGCCACCAAAAGAGAGAGTGGTTTTCTCATTTCTGCCACCGGAGTTCTGTGACTCTGCACTCAATTGCTCTTCCTCAACGACACGTGTCTCGGTGAACTGAAATTGAGTTTTTAGAACTAAATGCGGAGGTGAATTTTCAGTGAAAGTCAAAATACAGTTTACTGGAATTCGGTTCCAAACTATTCAATTTCAAATGATGTTATTCAGAATCAGTTTTTGTAATGCAACTATTTAAGTCGAGCAATTTTAAAAAAAAAAAAATTAAAAATTACAATTAGGTTGTTTTTCTGCCCATACCATTTGCTTTCATTTTGAGGTGTCATCTTAAGAATCTGTTTAATATTTTCCCCTCAGTGTCACACTTAGATTGCTTGCCATTTGTGTAGCATGTGTTGTGTAATGTGGTGTCCTCACAGTAAATAAATGAGACTGTGATAAAGGCAAATGTAAGCAGCAATATCATTAGTTATAATGTTATGTAATATTTCCAATTTTCCAGTGAACACAGCTGCTTCTGTTCGGAAGAGGATGTTGCCATGGAGGTGGAAGACGCAAGTCATCATTTGTATCTGTTTGATTTCTGACCTGTTCTGTGCCTGCTGTTAAGTCCAGGATCTCAGTCAGAGTCTCCCCAGGCTGGAACCTGATCACGTCCACAATGAGCCTCTTGGTGCTGAAAAGAAACATTTAGGAAACCATTGGATTTTCTGAAACAACCACATCAATCTTCTTTGTTTGCCATGAACGTAAAGCATGAACTTACTTGAGCAGGAGAGTCCGGGCGTCCATCTCAACATTGGCCTCACCGGGGACGTCAAATTTGTTAGCGAGTGTGAGTGAAACCTCGGTCTTCCCCATCAGCTCTTTGTTGGGGTCGTTAGCGGGAAGAGGATTTTCACCTAAATGAGACGGAGACATTCACAAGAGATGACACAATAACCAAATTATTAACGGATGTTGTTAAAGGTTCATGTGGTCACACACATTCATCAGAGGTTCAAATGAATTCTTTCTGTACATTTTTTATTATTATAATTATAATTTTTTTTTAAATCACATCATTGGAGTAAATATGTTCATAAAAAGAACACAAAATGCCCCTACACAAACACTGCTGCTTTTTGATTTTGAGAATTAGTTTAATTCTAGCTCATTTCTTTACCAGACTGGAACTTCACCGACAAATAAAACCATCCGCCTCACTCCACCCACTCTTTGCACTGGTCACTTTATCTCATCGCTTTTAACCGCCTGTCTTGGTATACATTTTGCTTTCATTTGCTTTTTATTTTTTTGCTAACTGTACTCTTTTACTTGTATTTTGATGTAGCACACTACTGAAGAACCGCTAAACAGTGTGTTATTGTTCTAAGCACAAGGACAATCAAAATCTATTTTATTGTATTCTCTTCTCACCAATGAGGGACTCCACGGTGGGAACCTCGCCCAGGTCCTCCAGCAGCTCGTGGATGGGGTCATTGTGCTCTGGTGCAATGGCGTCCTGATGGTCCAGCAGCAGCTAATAGGACAGAAGACCAGTCAGTGTGTTAGTCATACTGTAGAAGACAAAACCGCTTAAACACCTCTGAAAATGAACCATTTAGGCCCAGACTGACAGGAATACATATATAGTTTATAATGCATGTACAATATAATATATAGTGAGGAGGTTCAAACGCACTGTGTGAGTGTTGATAATCTCTCCGATGGAGATGTAGATGACAGGTTTAGTGACGGTGACCAAGTCAGAGTACTGATCCACATTGAACTTATCTTCAAGCGACGGAACGTCACACGCTGCCAGGAAGAAACGCCTGCAATGGAAGAAGGAAGGATAAAGTCAGACGAGCCAAGAAAAGAAAAAGTGACAATGTAGGAGGAAAAAGGAAAGAAACTGGAACATTATTAACATCATCCTCATGGAACTGAATGCTATTTTTATAACAGTTAACAACAGACCTGAACTTCTGATAGGAGGCGCTGAGATATTCATTGATGGGATTGAGGTGGGCGTTGTCTCCCAGGAACATCTTATTGGAGGCGGCGTGCTGTAGCATCTTAGCGACGGAGCCCAGGTTTCGTCGCTGCTCGGTGGTCAGCTGGCCACCCGCAGACACCTCAATGATGTCAAAGGCATCCGGTGCCACGATGGCTGGGTTCATGTAGCGGTAATACAAGAGGTTTCCCACAATCTGAAAAGTCAAAATCAAATGATTCAGTTAGTTGAAATTAAAATGATGAGAAAAGTCGTTTAGGCTTAAAAAAGCTCTTAAAATTGGAGAACTGAGAAAACATGTTTGACTTAAACAATCGATCAAATTGTTCAGAAAGAAATGTTAGTTAAGTTATATTCAAAAGGTGCCGTGTGATACTGAGCGGCAAGTGAGAAATAAAAATTCTGGTGATCCTTTTTCTATGTCTGATCAAACTTGTTTTATCGCTTGTGTTCATGACTCAAGAACAGGTGAAAAAAAAAAGGTAAGGATAAACGTTGGATAAAAATCGTTGTTTTTTTCATCTGTGAAACAGGTAAATAAAAAAATAAAAAGTTTTGCCATGATTTTGTTGAAGTTACTTTTTTTTTTTTTCATCTGTGAAAACAAGCGAGAAAAAAAGTTTGGGCAAGAAAGAATTGGAAGGAATATATTATTTGTCAGGACTAAAATCATTCATGTTTTTACACTTTATCCTATTTAGAACATGTGGTGCATTTCAGCAGTTCATGAGATTTAAGGGTGGTTTGGTAGGAGCTACAGCAAAAAGAGGAAAGGCTCTTGACCATGTCAGGACACAGCTTGTGCAGGGAGGAGGAAAGCCAGAAGACTGCAACATGGCTCGCCTTAATGCCAGCGGACAGAGGGAAGGAGAACACCCCCGCCACGACAGACAGGCTGCAGCTGGTCGGCAAGGCGGGAAGAGCAGCGCAACAGCAGGAAAAAAAAAAGAAAAAAAAAAGAAAAGAAAAGAAATGTGTAAGAAACAGAGAAGAGAGAGCCAGGCAGAAGATGAGAAAACTGCTTTCAATGAAGAGGCGAGGGAAGAGGGGCTATGGTTGTCCAGCTCACCAGGGTTAAAGGGTCAGTTCAACCAATTTTCAACAGAACTGTCTATGAGAGTATTACCGCAAATGATCTGTATGTAAAAGGATGTGGTGGTCAAAGGTTGTGGCTGACAAATCCGCCTGTAAACATCAATATTTTTCAATGTGATCTGCTTCTGAATTTGATTTGAATCGATGTTTGAAGTGCCACATATCAAATGTCATTTATCTGAGTTGTATTGGGGTTGCAGCATAAGTCTCAGTGTCAGAGACCTGACACTTTTGTGATGTGGGTGAACTGACCCATCAAAAACTGGGGCGCACACAGTTTAGCCTTCAAATTACCTTGAGCAGCTCGTCCTCAGTAGCATCGGGGAACTTCTCATGGAGGGTGTCCTTCAGCACTTTGGAGATGAAACGCATCCCATATCTGACGGACAAAAGCCACACAGACAGCGTGAGACGGGCAGGGAGAAAAAAATAATAGCTGTTGCTTCAAAACAGCTGACTCGTGTCTGGAAAAATGTGATTCACACAGCCGGTGATGCTGAGGATGCAGTGAGGAACGTACGGAATTTTATCCACCGAGACGATTATGGCAGACAGGAATTTGTCCGTGATCGTCTTCATGTTCTTGATGGACGCTTCCAGTCTTGTCCTCACCTCCTCGTGGGCCATAGCCTGCTCTGGAGTCACATCGTAAGGCAGCTTACTGTTGAAAACAGGAAAGACAGAGACGGACAAAAGGAGAATCCATCAATGTTGATCACAACCTCTGAAGCCTTTTTTACTAGCTCTACTAGTGTGCAGTACTGTGGCCATGCTGTCATCACTGGAAAAAAAACCTTTCGCCAAACGAGCAAAATATTCTGTAATTTGGAGGAATTAGCTTGTATCAAACCACAAATATCTGCTAATGGTGTAAGCAATAATAGGCGTCGTTCACCAACCGTTCTTAAGGAGAAATTTCTTATGAAAACCCACTAATCTATGCACACTCGAGGGCACATTTGAGTGGCGACATGTTTGTGCAAAAAAATGTGGTTATTGCGTTTTCTTCAATTCTACAGTCGTATAATATTATTGGATTTAAATAATAAGATTTTTATAGTTTATAATATTTTTTAATAATTATTTTATTATGGTTTTATAAATAAACATTGCATTGACAGTTCAACACAGAACAATCTTCTTGTGTTTTTTTTTTTATATCCACTACTGAAAATACTTTATGTAAAATGTATGTTTGGAGTCCGGTGCTCTACAGTCTTAAGACCTTCTTGACTTAATTCTCTCACTTTTTCCTTTTCAATTTCTACATATATTCACAACTATAGTTTAGTTAAGAGAAAATAAATAGTTTTACCTTGATTGAAGATTGGGCTACTTCTTGAAATAAGCACCCCAACTAGTTTTCTAATTTACAGTAAGATATAAGCATGATAACCATGCAATCTGTTTTTCAGTTATGTTACTTGCCAACTCAAGCTTAAAAACAGTGAATATTCTACTGAAAAAAGTTTAATGAACAAATGCAAATACAACCTCCACTCCAGCTCACCTGGCCTCTCCAGTCTGCGTCTCCATCTGGTTGACCCAGCTCTTGTAGATGTCCACCGGGTCGGTCTTGATGTTTAGCGTTTTGTCATCCATGATCTCCTTGACGACCGGTGCCAGGATCTGCCGTAGGGCGTTTTGTCCCCGCGCTCCTCGGTGGAAACTCACCACCATCTTGATGACTGTTGGGTTTCCTGTGACGATCTCCTTCATCTGGTCCACTTTTGACCTGCGGACAAAACATGTTACTATGTCTTCACGAACCACGTCTCGTGTGATTCAAACCTGTGGTCATAAATTATTGTTGACTGTGTTTCCGTGTCTGGTTCTCACTTGATCTCCTCCTGCAGGGCAGTTTTGAAGAGCTTGGCCAGCAAATACTCCTCTCTCTGGTTGGAGGCGTAGTTATACAGGGTGAAGATTACGGAGTCCATGAACTTTGTGGATTTATTCTGTGGCATCTGGAAGATCAGCTTGGCGAGATACGTGGGGTTGGTCTAAAAGGAAGGAATATTATTAGAGAGGTGACGACTGGGAAGACAGCTGCCGTGATACTGTTCTTCGGGACACAAAAGCCCCTTTCACACATGCCCTGCATCCCTGAACTGATCAAGACATTACCCGGTGGAGCAGTATGTGAGAACACAAATGTTCAAATCATTTGAACTGGATACCAAATGGATTTTACCTGGCCAGCTCCCCAGTACAAAGTCTGTTCAATGTCTGATTGAGCCCAAGTGTTATTTTCGAGAGTTTCCAGAGTTCATAAGAAAAAATGGCTAAAGAGAGAGACAAGGGAATGAAAGAACAGAGATGTACTGTAATGTACCTGTAACAGGTAAAAGAGGTACTGGTATGCTTCCAGTTTGACCCTCTTCTCCTTGCTGAGGGCCTTCAGGCCTCCCCTCTGCTTGTTCATCATCATCATGTTGGACAGCTGGCCCTTGTTCTTCCTGGTCAGCTTCTTGCTGTGGGACACCACCTCCTGCAGCGTGATCTTGTTCTTCACCAGCAGGCCGATCTTGATGTCCATCAGGTTCAGGTCGTTCTCCAGCTGCTGGTTGGAGCGGATGTTGGTGACCACCTCCTCGCGGAGCCGCATCAGTTCCAGCTCCTCCTGGAAGTCCTGGTCGCTGTGGTCCAGCAGGTGGACAAACTTCCTCACCACGGCCATCGGAGGATCCTCAGCGCTGACTGTGTGAGGAAGGGCATTTTGAGAGTCAAGCGACCACAAACGCTGGAGACCAATTCCAAGCAATAAAAAAAAGGGTTGGGATCCTACTCACTCAGCGTCTTGTAGTCATCTCGGGCCTTGTTGGCTCTAATGAAAGCCTGAATCTTCACCACCTGACTGATCTGCAGTAGAAAACAGCAATCACTTGGCTGATCAATAGTCTTCATTAACCACAGAAGTGCACTGTGTGTTGAAGTGGAAATGTCTTCACTCATGTCAGAGTGCTAAATGAGTTTCCCTCAAACCCCACAGGACATTGACTTAATGTCAGCACATGTCGGGGGAAATGATTGAGAGCTTTTATTAGATAACACCGCAATTTGTTTACTTAAAATCCTAATTTTTGTAACGGACAATTTGTCTTGGTGCTTTGAAATTGTCCAAAACTACATTTTCAGCTATTTTCATGTAACAAGGTTTCAGGCTATGAATACTTACATGATCCTGGAAGTACTTCAGACGATCCTTGTACTTCTTCCGCGCTTGGTGCATCCGAACCATGGATTGGATCTGAGAGAGACAAAAACAACTCCTTTAGTCTTTACTGTATTTATACGACTGATTAATCATATTCAGATTACATACATTAAGAAGTAAGAAGTAGAAGTTACCTTCACGGCCTCTTCACTGTGGTCCTTCAGATACTGCTTACGGTCTTTGAACTTCTTCCTCTGTTTGTGGCCTTTCCAGTGGGCCTGAGAAAAAAAACAAAGATTGAGAATCAACACAATAATACTTCCTGATAGCAGACAGAAGTTTGTATGTGTGCCCTCAGGATGATACCTGCATCTCACCTGTATGCATGTTACAGCTGGGTCTTGGGATTTCAGGAAGCTCATCCGCTCCTTTTGGCCGTTTCTCACCAGGTATCCACGGCAACGAGCTTGCAGCTTCGCAATCAGAGACTCATTTGCCAGCCACAGCTGCTCTCGATTGTAAGCCGTGGTTACCCCGGAAACCACCGACTGACAGGGAAAAACAATCATATTAACGCGGAGTTAAAAAGCTACGGCCATGCAGCGCTGCACTGTCAGGGACAGTGACCTACCTGGATGTCCTCCTTGTTGAGCTGCGTGTTGTTCTGCAGGAAGCCCTCTGGCTCCACCCAGGTGCCCTCCTTGCTCTGCAGATTATAATAGTAGTTGTGTCCTCCCTTCACCCAGTGCTTCACCCACTCACTGCCATTGTCACCTGCACAGACAGCATTACAAAAGGAAAGTGAACAAGATGGAGCCAACACTTAGCAAGAAGCATCATCCACCCATTTCCAGTTTGGAATAGGGTTTTTAATTACAATATTGGACGATTTAAAAAGGGGAACTACGCCGACTTTCAAAATGTATACATGTTATTCCCATGGTCTAACGCAGTACAAAGATATTCTCACAAATCCAAAAACTAGAGTGCTAAAACTCAAATTTGTGATCATCAAGTATAAAGTCAGGAAGTGCTCCATAGACAATAACTTGTGAAAGATGTTACACTGAGAGCAGCCAGAGGAAAGTTCTGAGTATATTGATACATTTTCTGTTTCAGGACCGAAAACACTATTAGAGAATAACCCTAACCCTAAAAAAAAAAAGTAAACATTATGTGGATCCACAAAGTCTCCCATACATTGTCTATGGAGCAGCTTCAGACTTTACACTTGATGGCATCACAAGTTTGAGAATTGCGAGAAGCTTGGGAATAACTTTTGAAATTTTTTTATTTAGATGGTGTTCCCGTTTTAATGTATTGTTTACTGGAAAACAGAGGTGAACAAGCAGGTTGTAATTAGAGCTGCATGTGTTGGAGGTTTCAGATCACAGCGTACGGAACTACCACCACTCAAAAGTATGAAACTTTTATAGCAAATTATAATCTTCTCATCAGGCCAATCTCTGCAACCTTTAAAACACTGGAAACGAGAAGAGATGCATCATTCCTCCACATTTCATTAGAAATGTAGATTATCGACAGGCACAGCAACCGTCACTTTTTCTGATGGCATTAACTTCTAAGTTGTGATACATTTCCTTCTCACCTTCTGACTTTTTCTCATCTTTGATCTTGGACAGGTCATCCTGGTAGGTCTGGCCACACTCAGAGGTGACACCATACAGTCCTGCCCCGGGGTTACGCAGAGCAGCCAGGGTCTGAGCCGGATCGCCACTGTCCACCGCCTCATTGACAGCCTGAATGGACTGCGAGACTGCACATACAAAATATATATATATATATATATATATATATATATATATATATATATATAGATATAGAGATATATATAGATATAGTATATATAAAGAATGGGTCCAGTAAAATGAAAAGAGAGTGTGCCCTTACACTGTAAGGCCTCCTGTGTGTCCTGGTTCGCCTTCAGAACAGCATCCTGGATCTCATCCAGCCACAGCACAGCAGAAGGGTCCTGGGTCTCCTGGAAGGACACGGGAAAATATGTTCAGAAACTAACAGAGCGCAGCGCAGCACACGCACATGCACACGCATGCCTGAAGGTTGTGTATGGTTGTTGTCAGCAGTGTTTGGTTTGGTTTACTAACAACATACTTTATCATATCAATAAAATACAACCTATCAGACTTTGTTAGGTATAGGACAATATAGTCCTGGACTCATTTCCGTCATTGTTCCTGTTGTTTTCACAGTCAAACGACTTTAATCATGATGAAGACAGGCATAACTTTCCCTGCCACAGGCTAAAATGGAAATAGCGAAATATTCAGCACGAGCAGCACACAGGAGGGCTGGGATAATTGGTTCATTAGCAGCCTTTATGTACTTGTAAATAAAGTGAACTATGAGGCCATTGTGGTGGGACCACACCAGCAGTAAGGCCAAAGTACTTAAAACCTCCTCGGTAGTAGTTCCTGCTACAGTAGTCCAGGAGCACATTTTGCCATGATGACACACACACACGTACACACACACACACGCACACGCACGCACAGACTCACAAGGTGAAAACAACACTAGCGTTGCAGCTGGTAATGAAATGGCATTTACAGCCATTGTCCTGGCATGCAGCTTTTGTCTCGTGGTTTTTTTTTGCTTACATTTTTTTTCATTTATGTATGTTAACTACAGTATGTTTGGTTCCAAATGTATTATAAAAAAAAATACAGCACATCAGACTTTGTCCTGGACTTTATAGTTCAAAGTGTGTCAAATGTGTCTAATGTTTCATCACCCAGTATTCAAATTACAACATCTCTTAGAGTTGCATTGTATTCTGGTCTGTTTCCTGCTACAGTGGGTGTCGACACCTCTGTCTATGATACATTTCTACATGTGTGATTGAGAAGCCCTTTCCCTTTGATTATGAGGGACTAACGCATCATCGCTGACACATTTTAACTGCTCCTGTAGCTGCTGGCAATACAGACATGCTGTCACACCTTCTACATCGGGCCAGTTATCCACATGAAGAGAAAAACACGCAATACCACAAACAGACCTAAAAAGAGAGAAATGTCACTACAGTGTAAAATGTGTATCCCTTTACGTCACGTTAGAACAGACCTCAATACTGAATTCAACACTAAATTATTATAAACTGCAGTTATACCAAACCACATCTAGATGGCGGTCTCCGTCTCTATATAACGTGCGTGGCAGCGGTTTGCTACTTGCCGCTCTGCTGCTGCTTTCTAGAGCCCAAAACAGGCAACTCATTTTGTTTCGGCCTCCCCCTCCGTGTGTCTCGCCCCTTCATGTTGTGCTTCAGTGTAGATGAGAGGAGGTGTGTGTATGCATGTGTGTGTGAAAGAGGTGGGCGGGTACGACGAATACCCGATCTTGAAGATTTCTAATGCAAGGGGAGTGTGAGTTGGCAGCTAACATCTGTATGCACCTCCAGGACTCAAATGAGCTCCATCTTTATAGTAAACAGAGCCGTACCTGGGCGAGTGCTGATTAGTGTTTGTATGTTTGCACTTGGCAACATAATTGCCATTTGTGTGTGTGTGTGTGTGTGGGCGATGAGTCCCTGCACTGGCTGGAGACAGGGTGCGGTGCCAGAGGTGGTGGGTGGATCGGAGGAGGACTTGGGCGTAGCTTGGTGCATTTTATCACACGTTACAAGCACATCATGGAAATAGACGAGTGAAAGCTGAGGAGGTTGGGTAGTTTATAAATCACACATTTAAACTTTTCTTCTGCACATTTATTTTTAACTTTCTTAGAAATCATCTGAATCCATTTTTTTTCCAGGACTGACCCATCTTTTCTATTCTTACATTTATATGTCTTTTTTCCATTTAGTAGGCTATTTACAATTTGTGAATTTTTATTTATTTATTTACTTTATTTACATTTTTTCCCCCTCCTCCATCTTTTTATTTTGCTTATTTTTAGTTATTGCTATATATATATATATATATATATATATA
>CALSBV010010478.1:5009701-5022819 GCA_943590825.1 Bovichtus diacanthus
ATATAGTCGACAATATTAGGCTTGTTAGTCAGTAGAGTCTGGGCAGAACTTCCTGCTGTTTATCTAGGCACAGCCCTCAGCCCACAGTCAAAGCCAGCTTGTGCCTGACCGTCTCTCTGACTAACTGTTCAGATACTGCAGAGTTAATGAGGCGACACCAAGAAGCCAGTCACAAATTGAACCGAAGAGGACGGAAAAAAAACAGCTTTGTTTTTTTCTTCTTCAAACTCCGGACCTTGCATCACGTGGAAACACTCTCTTCCAGCATGACTACACCTTAGCCGTGTGGGTCCATCTCCTCAGTCAACCCCACCTCTTATGCTCTTTCTCTCTCAGCTGGGGAACATCCCATCGTCACTGGCGCTTTGAAGCCCAACAGGAAGCTCACACTGTCCTAACTACTTCCTCTCTGTCTTTAGGTAATCGCCTCAAACAGCCACATGCGCCAGTCAACAACCAGAGTACTGTGTGTGCGTGTGTGTGTGTGTGTGTGTGTGTGTGTGTGTGTGTGGCTCTGGCCCATTTAATACACTGGTCAGCTTTCTGCCCTTTTATGGAAGCAAATGAGGCCCTGCTTGTTATTTCCTATGCCTGTGAAATCGACAGGAAAATACTTTGCTTTTTTTGTCATCTCCTGTTTTTTCACTGGTCATATTTTTTTGGGTCCCGTGAAAATTTGTGCCGAGTTCCCACAAGATTCAAGGTTTGAGCCGTAACTGATTGATGTTGACATTTGAAAGAGTGTGGGCAGTGGCCAAGTATTTTGGAGTCTAAGCTTGATAAGAGACTTCCTTTATCTGTGTTTACACAGGATAGAAAACAGACTCAGTGCTAAAATGGATACACTGAGAATTGCTCTATTTACAAACCTTGTTCTTAAGAAAAGAAAGAGCTAACTGGTGTTCAGTTTGTCAGCTATTTTTGATTTAGTCCTGTGTCAAATGTCCTTGTTAGTTTTCATCATATTTAGTCAACCTCATCCTCTTTTTTGTTGTTTGTTTTAGTTGATTTAAAGTCTGGGCATTTTAGTCTTACATTAGTCAAAGAAAACCCTAAATATTTTAATATAGTTTTAGAAAATGTCTTTTTTAGTCATCAGATTATATGGAACATTTCAGACAATCTAGTCAAACCAAAACATTACCTCATCATGAAAAAAAAAGGTTGTTGACGAACATATTGACTTAGTTTTGGTTAACTAAATTAACACTGGAGTGAACATTTAACTCTAATATGAACTCAGTTTATGCTTATTAGGGATTTTCCCCTCCTCTGCACCCGTGTGCTCTGTGGTATCAAACCCACCTCCTCCAGTCTCACCTCACCTACAGCTGCGTAGGCCTCAGCTTGTCCTATGACAGGAAAACAAACCCAAACATGGATGTCTTCCTGTGACATCCTATGCAAATATGCTGCACAGACACGCACACGAGAGCCAAATTGATCAGCCCGCCTCGCTCAAGAATAGATAAGCGGCAAATGAGTCCGAGAGAGCAGGGTGCCGATGAACTGCTTTCAGGAAAGACTGTTCAATACGTGCCCTTCTTTGGACTCAGACGCACGTGCGATAACAAGGAGTGGTAATGAAAACAGAAAAGATAGGTCAAACCTCAGAAAGCTGCAGAGACAGAAAGGCAGGCAGACAGACATACGACAGGAAATGAGCGGGGGAAAAGATGATCGCACCATGACATCAGCAGTCTGGTTGTGTCATGTGGAGCCAAGAGGCCTGAGTCACATGGAGCCATCTGCTACAATGATGAGTCTGGGATCCCATTGAGCTGTGACCACGCGTCACAATAATGCATCTACTGTATGAAGCATGTGGGTATTACAGTGAACGAACACATGAAAGACTGTATTGTGTTTTTAAACTTTTGAGGCTTCCAGGTGATGTAATGCACCCTGCCCAGAACTCTTGGGCACTGGTGGCTAAGTGAATAGGTGGGTGCTTCTCAAAATGTACAAGTTAGACAATCTTCATTAATGAATGAATTAATAACATTCATATTAATTTAACTTAATTAATGAATCTTGTTTAAGCAGGAAGGGGCCTTTTTTTTACCCCTACAATAACGAGATTCTTTCAAATCATTAAATACGCATCATATGCCCAGTCATAGTGTAGCCCTGAAAGCAGTAAAAACACTTTTCAAAAGTCTGGAGTAACTGTAGTCAGGCGCTGTTTGCATAAAGTGTTTGCATAATGCTCACCTGAATTAAATACACATAAAAAAGGAAATGACAAAAGGAAGGGACCAGGGCACACGGTAACCACACACGACATTAAGTAAACGTAATATTCATCCAAACCTCATATTGATCTATATAACCTGAACATCCAACTTCTACTTCAAACTCTCACATGAGAACCCTGTGCAGTGTTTGTGTCTTACGTGAGCCTTCTCTCTGCGGGCCTCCAGCAGTTTATCGTGGTAGTGCTGAGCCACAGACGGGTCCACATCTGTGAGCTTGGCTGAGGGGTTCTGCAGCATGGCCAGGGTCTTTGAGGGATCTCCTTCATCCAGGGCCTCGTTGATCAGCCCGATGGCGGCAATACCTGCACAAAGAAACAAACAATTTAACAAAACAAATTAAAACCGCAGAGTCAGTGATCACAGGATGAGGAGAAAGATAGGGAAGGGAGGGACGTCTGTAATAATCAGTCAAGATGTGGCATCATCTGACAATTAAAGATTAAATTAACTTAAATAAAGCAGTTTTACTTTTAAATGTTTTATACTTGTGAACCTGTGGCCAACCAAGGACCTTTCCCAAAGTGAAGATACTTTTATTTTGGAGGTCCGGGAGCGTACTACCTAAGTCTTAACTGTATTCTACTGTATTAATATTATTTCTAAATGTATGTTATACCTAGTACTTGGGAGTATTTATTGTATAATATATATAAAATGTATTTGTTTTGAGATGTTTACCATCGAACCCTGGGCAGGTCAACTGTTAGCACACATGCTATTAGCTTATTACATCTGCCAAGGAAGTTATGTTTTTAGTTTATTTGTTTGAAGGGTGCAGCATAGGCAGTGGAAGAACCCTTTACATTTTGAAACGAGTCAGAATCACGTGGCGGATAAACAAATTATTTTTTACTTTCGTTAACATTGTGAGACAGGGAATCTGGTGCCCTTCTAGTTATCTAGTGTGGTAACCATTTCTAAACAGTTTTGACTTGATGAAGATGTAATCTGGAGCAATCGTTGTCTATTTAACTACACGTGTGGTTTGGAGTTTGACACATTTCTACGAGTGTGTCACCTACGTTCATGCTCCTCCTGCACACACAGGTTGACTTGGTCGATGCAGGCTTGAATGTCGTTCCAGGTGAGATAGTCGCTGCCGTCCTCTCTGGCTGCTGCCTTAAGACGCATCAGTTCATCCATGTACCTGAGGAGCACACAGGTACGGCGCCACATCATCAGCCTGCGTCAGTCCGCTCAAGAAACACACATGAACCTCAGACGCACTAAGACAATGTGTCACAGGCTCCTGGTGTGCGTGCTCACCTCTGCGCATATTCATCCTCCACATTACTGAGTCCAGTGACGACGCTGGACAGTTGTTTCCACAGGGCGGCTCGGTCTCCGACGTCCATCGCCTCGTTCATCAACACCACCGACGACAGCATCTCCACGGCAACTAGCAGCTCGGGGTGGGACAGCGAGCCCTGCGGGACACAGGACACAAATTTACCCCATATGTCAAACTGCCACTGAAGACTACCAGAGGCAAACATGTTGACACTGTCTAGACTTGTTGTTCCACAGTTAAATTAGAGGAAACATTAGCGGCTCCAACGCTTCTGTGAAGGTGATGAAGTCGTGAGCTATGACAGATAAGGGTTTTAAAAATGGTTTGATATGTTATGTATTGTATGCCTTACAGGTAGTCTGTGTTGTGAGTTCTGACTAATAATAATAATAATAATAATAATAATAATAATACGCTGCTTTCCGAGAAGTAAAGTAATGTGCTTTTAGGGCCATTATTTCTATTAATGACTCATCTGTTTTATTCTATTAACTATTAAATAGTCATAAAATTGTTCTCAGAGCACAGCATGATGTCTTCAAATAGCTTGTTTTGTCCAAACAACAATTCAAATCCCAATTTACAACAAGATAAATAAGAAATAATTAGCTACATTTAGCGAAATGGCAAAAATGAATAACAAATTCTAGTGGGGGAGGATTTTGCTAAGGCCTCGTGGTGAACTACTGTTTATTCTTATTTTCATTTTATTTTCAATTGACTTTTGAGTGGTTTTGTTATTATTATTAAAGTGTCACATCATTGCTTTGTATCCATTAAGATTTAAGTACCAAGTGGAACGTGTCTTTCTTCCATTATATTCAAAGTGCCTCAATGTATTTTCTTTATGCGTGCCTTTTATGTTCAATGTGAAGTGTATGTCTTTGTGTGGAAAACACAATAAAACATATTTGTCAGAAGAACATTTACTGATTGTTTCAGCATTGCGAAGTAAAATGCGGCGCTCTTAATATGCATGTTATCATTTGGAAAATCATGCAAAGAAGGTGGTAAATTGGTTTTTATTAAATCAGTTCGTAAAATAAACTTTACTATCAACAGACGTGTCTAGATTAAACTGTACCAGCGATGGTACCGACTGATGACGATAAGTCGTTTTTATTTTGAGGTCAACTCATACTGTAATTTAGCCTCAAAAGCCACATGATCACGTTTGTTAAGAATGATGCGCTGGTGCGGGTTCTACGTATGCACGTCTGTGTATTTCGCTTTGTGTGAGTGTGTGAGTGTGTGAGTGTGTTTCTGCGTTGCGGGTACCTCTGGGCTTTGCTGCTGCAGGCTGAGCAGCTCTCTCTGGTAGAGGTCTGCGGCACTGGGGTAGACTTCAGGCAGCTGAGCGTCAGGGTTCCTCAGCTCCTCCACAGTCTTCTCCGGCACACCCGCCCTGATGGCAGCGTTAATGTGTTCCACTGCCTTCAACACTACACACACACACACACAGACACACACACACACACACACAGTTAACATTTGTGGGTCAATTATAAGAACAGACAGAGATGTAGAAACGGGGAAGAAGACTTTTATTGTCAGTATGTATGTGTTATGTGCATACTCTTCAGGTAGCGGGCTGCAATCTCATTGGCCTCGTCCACGCCGCTCTGCAGCTCATCCTTAGTCAGGGCTTCTCCTGGAGACACCTAATAAGGAAGAAATCAAGTTGAGATTATACTGAGGAGACAGAGAACCAGCACCATTTTCTTGACATAATTATACAGCTTCATTTGCACACTGATCCCTACCTGGTCTTTATTCTCCCTGTCAGCCTGCAGCTGCTTGAGGTACCAGCCTTTGTTCTGGACCTGCAGGTTCTGGACGCCCATGGCTTTAAGGGCCTCATATAACTTATCCTCATCACCACTCAGCAACGCCTGTTCAGCCGCACTCAAGGCTTTGCTCACTGCAGGAGAAAGGTTGACCTTTTTACTAAAGCACCATGGAAACCCAGGATAAATGACCAAAATCAGTAAATAAATGTGTTTGCGCGACTTACCATTGACCGTGTTGACGTTGCCCTGGATTTCAGCCTGGGTGAGAAGCTCATCATAGATATCTCTCTCCGCGTCGGTGTTCTCCATTTGCTGTTGGAACAGAGCAACAAAAATGTGGCCAACAGCAAGTGAAATATAACAGTACTACACATGAGCACTACTTATCACCCCCCCCCCTGCAGGACACCACAGTAAAACATTTACTGTGCAGAGGGCATTCTTTTCTTATTTTCGTGGTTATTTTGGTCATTTATTTGCTCTGCCTGTTGGCAAAACAAACTTTCTACAATCTAAATCATAAATCCTACATTTATCTCTCACTGGAAGAACATGCTGGTAAATGTGTCAAGAAGGATGGAGTGATTTTATGCCTCTCTCTTTCCCCGAACAGTCCATCTTCCAGCCACCATCTTTACTGTAGTGGTTGTTTTTTTTTATTTTTGTTGCACCAACGGTTTGCATGGCCTCAGCATTTTACTCCGTCTTTTCTACTGCTTCGGGCTGTATGGTTCAATTATTCTCTAATTATAAAGTGGACAATGGCTTTCTCCATTTTTATTATATGGCTATTTTATGGTCGATCAAGGATAACGTGCCCCAGGCCACCATTTGTCTCTGGCCATCTGAAACCATCTGAATCCACCGCACACCATCTGTGATCGCTGAAGTTTAAACCTTCATACCCGTTTGCGCGAGTTGGCCACCTTCTCTCCTTTGGCCTGATACAGTGTGTCGTGGTACTGGCGAGCAGAGCTGGAATCCAGGTTAAGCAGCATGGCGTTGGGGTTCTGCATAGCGGCCACCGTGCCCTCTGGTATGCCCTGGTCGATGGCCTCGTTGATGGCGATCACAGCAGCATGTACTGGGGATGGAAGAGTGTGTGTGAGTCATGGGACCGTGGTGTAGTTAGTTTATAGCCTATTTATAGCCTAACCTTATCTTTTGACTTCTGGCAATTGCATTAACGCTGGTGTTATGTGGAGATTATCCCGCTGAACAAAATGTGCAAGTATCATAAACGTTCGTTTGCCACAGAGATTATTTTCTGCAATAATCCAAAAATCCAATGGAAAACACCCATTCAGCCTACAAAAATATGTCATCCCTGCAGCGCTCTATTATCTTAGCTTAGCTTATGAAGGGGGGGAAACAGCTAGCCTGGCTTTGCATAAAATTCTGCTTACCAGCAACTCTGAAGCTCAAAAATTAACACATTATATCTTGTTTGTATCTGAAAAAAAAAAACTGACTTGATGCAGTGACTTCTATTCTTTTTTTTTTTTTTGGTATGAATCAAATCAGACAATACATAAAAGGTGACTGATCCAAAAAATGGCTAAATTACAATGACCTCCAGAGGGTCAAGGAGATTAGGATCCGTTTCATTATGAAAGCATGAATAAACTAAACTATATAATCTGCAGCTACAATATCAGATCCCGCCCCCTCCCCATGACATCTGAGCCCCTCTCACATGCAGCTTCATCCACCGAGAGCTCATTGGCCAGGATCCCTCCAATCTTGCTGAAGGCGGGCATCTGGATTCCATACTTCTCCAGCTCACTCTTCATGTTGTTGATCTCCTCCTCTGGGGGAGAAGACAGAGCAGAAGGAACAGATCAATGGACAGAGAAGACAGGGGGGGGGGGGCTTATGTGTGATAATCACATTTCTGACTCTGGCTCTGGGACAGGGAGCCAGGCGAGAACTCGACTGACAGGAAAAGCTCTCACAATTACTAATGACTTTCACACACTGTGGCCTGCTGGGGGAAAATAATGTGCGTGTTCCTCCTCTCAGTGCTGCTTTCAGGGTGCAGGCAAATTCGACACATTTTAAACATCATGTTAACTTTGGCAACATGTGTAATGCTCTGGATTTAAGATGACATAATTGGGTTAACGGTGACAGAACGAGGAAAACAGACACACAGACTTGCGTTTAGGCTTACCAGTGAAATCCACTTTCCCATACAGATCCTGGATCTGGGGGGCAAGGCCGAGCTTGAACAGGTACAGGCTGTGGAAGAGGACAGAGAAACAATATAGAACGAAACATGAGAGACTACGCAGTAGCACAGATGAAATGTCACACTAGAAACGGAAGCAAATACACAAAAAGCCATTTCATGCAGGGTCTTTTTGCTCGGGGCTGCACATGTTGTTGTTGAATATTACAACTTCAGCTCAGGGAGTAAAGAGAGACTGACAGGTCAGACGGAGAACATATCAGAATGCGACCCTGTCATTTCAGGGCCAGGAAACAGATGTTTCTAACATGCCTCCACTCTCATCATCTTGTGAAGCTGCACACGGTTGATAATTTAAACATATGCAGAGGAATTATGTGTTGTAAATTGTAGGGCAATGCATCAATGAGTAACATTATTCTCAAATTAAAAGATAACAGACAATAAAATGTTGTTGTCAGAAGAAGAAGGAGAAGAAACAGAGCATCATGTCTTGACCTGAGTTTTGCTCAGCTGTCCAAGATAATAAAAAACCTTGTTGTAGTCACGCACGCACGCACGCACGCACGCACACACACACACACACACAGCGGTGGAATGCTCTAATAAAACAAAGGGCTACACAGCTTGTACCACTGAAAGCCTCTCTGCTGAAAAACTGCACTGTTCACCTCATAAAAACGTCACAGGCTTGAAAAACGCTCACACTGCAGATGTGTGCGGACCACAGGGAATATACAGCTTGTGAAAAGAGCCACGGGTTGTTTGAGCACTCGCACTCCAATGAATGAGGAATTCATATGATTTTCTAAAACAACATATACGTTTGTTGACCTCAATAAAGAGGTTTTTCTGTGGTTTCAGGACTTTATTACTGATACTTACAGCTGCAAAGCAACACAAAGATGTAAAGAGAGACAAAAACGGAGAGAGTACCTGAGTGCATGTATGCAGTAGATGCACCGTGGCATGTTCTTTCTGTCATATATGTCTGTGGTTTCTGGGTAGAAGATCTGAAACGCAGACAGGGACAATGAGTCAATCAGTGCAGTACTTTGAGCAGGTCCATGAGAGCATGCAAGCGTGTCGCAGCATGTGTGCAGGAGTGATTCAGGGTAGCAGCTCTAATAAGGAGATTACATAATGTAAATGTGCATTCACACGCCCTGGCATTGTCTTTGTGGCGCAACTGAAATGGAAGTTATGAAGGCAGCTACTTTATTTTCTGTTCAAGCTGCCAATCGGTGATATTTTAGGGCTGATTCTCAATGTTTTTTTATGCCAATGTAATGACAAGTATTCAGAGTTTCCACAGAGTTAACAGGGTGGAAAATTCTCAGAAAAGCATTTTTACTATAATAGGCAACGGTTTACTTCTTTTAGCATTTCAGTCAACTAAGTACAAAACACAGTTTACAAATCCACCGACATTTTTCCTCTCCAGTGAGTTCATTTCTCCACAGTATTAAAATCAACTTGCACAGACTAGCAAACATGTTTGAGGTTCGTAATCCGTCGCTATGAACAGTGTTTTTTGACCAAATTATAACATTTAAGATGTTTATTTTACAATGTCCATGTCTACCTTTTTGGGGTTTTTCCAGTTTGATTTTTCAACAACAAAGCTTGGTAAGCTTGCAGTAATATTTAGACAGTAAGGCTGGGCGATATTAAGAAAATCAAATATCGTTTTATTTTTTGACCAAATACCTCGATATCGATATTGTAGAATTGGTAATTTGGTCAGTAATTTGGATATATTGACTAAGTGAGTAAAGGCAAATAATAGAACAGCAAGAACAGTCTGACAAGTTCAGAAACTTACATCACTTTACTGTAATGCAGCCTTTAAAACCAGGAAAAGACACTTGTGGCACATTACGATATTCAAAATCTAAGATATCTAGTCTCATACCACAATATAGATATACTATCTATATATTGCCTATTAGGAAGCCTACTTAAATCTCAAATATTTGGGAGTTTTCTTGATTCCAATGCAAAGACAAAGTCTTCAAAACATTTCTTAATCACAGCTTCATTACGTGTGACCAATTGATGCCTTCCTTGAGTCGAAGGCAGGAAATCAACGGTAAGCTTTGAATGATCTGCGGTTAAGAACTAAATCATGCAAAGCTGATTGCGTGGATTTAGTGGCTACAAGTAATTTGCACTGTTGAAGAAATGAATAAATGCAACACCCTCAAGGAAAGATATTTCTAAAGAAGAAACAGAGTTTTCATTGAAGGTTTTGCCGACTAGTCCGGGAGGGACCCCGGGCTGATGTCTGATATTTAATAAAATAAAGTTTAACACCACTCTGACTTCAGTTGCAGCTACATTTGCATGCGAGAGTTAGTATTGGACAGGTGCGAGCCACGCTCACCTTGGGCAGTCCCTTTTCTGCCATGGCGTTGAGCCACTGGATGACATTGTCTGTGTGTCTGAAATGGAGACCGGTCGCCTGTAAAAAAAAAAAAAACAGAAAGGACACAACAGACATGTTCAGTCCCAATTCAAAGACTCAGATCCAGCCTCGTTCACAGTGACAACAAGAGCAGGAAACTCAGGTTCCACTTTCCACAGTTTTTGACGTGCTAATGGAGGTATGGAAAGGACGCGGGTTGGTCTGACACTTCAACACTAATGTGTCTATTGATGGTTCCAAGAGGAGGATCTTTTCAATGGCACAACCATCAGGTTTGGAGAACTAAAGGCTGAATCGCTGTGTATATTCATTGCCCTGGAAGATTAGACAGTATACACTTTACCAAGTCAGACTCCAAGCAGGTGATGTTTTCAACACGATTTATAGTCTTCAGTTTAATCTCCAGAGATATTTAAAGCACATTACTTGGACGTAGAAATGCATGCAACTGTACAGTTCACACCTCTTAATGCCATTCTATTCTCCAAAGTATAAATAAATAATACATGTTTTCACCTTGTAACGCGTCTGCTCGCGGTCGTAGATCTTCTTGAGGGAGACAGTTTTCGGGGCGAAGAAGTTGCCCAGTTTGGCCAGATATACGCCGTTCCTCAGCCCCTCCTCCAGCTCTGTGGTGGGGGGGAGCTCCTCGTCCAGACAGGCCTCCATCCATCTGCAAGACACACGTCACATATCACGGTAAACACAAAGAAGAAACATACATTCATACTTAAATATACAGCTTAGCTTCCCTGCGGCGATAATTACTGTTGTTGAAAATCATACCATTTCATTTTTAATGAAAGCCACATGACAATCAAGACAGCACTTCAAAAAGGAGGTTTTATTTCAACAAGGGTGTATAGTCTACTTATAGTTGATGGTACCTGATGAAAGATACTGCAAAGACTCATACAGTGTGGGGTCAAATAGGTTCTAGAAATGTTAGGGCGGTGTGGCTGTAGGAAACTGAAAATACTGTTTTGTTTGCGTTATAATGTGTTCTTAGGTTAAATTAAAAAAGTTGCTTTATATTCATTATAAGGAGTTGTGCTCAGTTTAGCAGTATGCTAATTGATTACTACTATCATTGGAATCCTAATTACTTTGGTGATTCCCTGACTTTTCCTCTAGCTTTACCAACAGGTTAACATTTCCAACACTTCTGTTCATGACAGGATATGTCGAAAGCCAAAGCCCAAAATCCTGTTAGCCTCAGCCGTGCCTTGAGATTAATGCAACTAAGGCTGACAAAGTTTAGTTAAGAATGATGTAAGTTAACCAGGTCGGACAACGTAGAGCCGAGTCAGAGATGTCTGGAAATGGCCACTTATCAGATGAGAAACTTTTTTTTTTTTTTTTTTTTTTTTTTTTTGCAAAGTTATCTCTCCAATTTTTTATCAATCCCACAAATGTTTTATTTTTATTTTTTTATCTCTGTAGAGGGTAGATTCTAAAGTAACACAGAGTTACTTGACTACAGACTTGGTCTCTTTTTAAATGAAGTGACTACCCACTGATTGAAATGTCAAACATAATGTCCATCACAAGATCCCAGAGACACGATGTCTTAAATTGTAGCAGTCAAAATCTAAAGGATTTAACATTGACGCTGAATGGAAGAAAACGAGCGCTGCTTCATTTTTTATGAAGCTGTAACCAGCAAAAATCATTTATTAATAGTAGAGCGATTCCTGTTGATAGACTGACTCATCTGAACTATAGTAAAGAAGGAGCCCTGAGGGAGGATCCTTACTTATTGTGTTCCAGATCAAAATGGTGTCGTGTTACTGGGAGAACCACAGTTAAAAGATGACGCAAACACAGAACTAGATCTCACAGGTTCCCTCCTGTGTTTTTCCATAAAACACAGAATCTATTCAATTATTCTTCACCAATATAACTTGGCTCTGCAGCTCCAGCACAACACGCACACCTAACCTGGCCCGTGGTAACCTCTCCTTCTCAACAGAGTTCCCAGCATTCCTCATGTGTGACATTTCATTTCTTTTAGGTCATATTGTGGAGTCACATTCCTGCTGTGTGTCCATGTCAGCTGTGGGCCACAGAGGAGACATGCTGAGCTCCCACACTGGGACAGGGCCTGGTGGACTGGATTCCACCATCTCATGTCATCACCGCCCAGCATCTACGGAGGAAGCCGGTCCATTTTTGTCCCTAAAAATAAATCTCCTTTTCACTCTGTCAGATATCAATCTGTTTAGAGTTCATTTAAAAACAGGAGATGTTTCTTCTTCAGTGAAACCACTTTAATTCAATCTGCCTCACTTACTGCATTTCCACTTCAGTAACCGACTTCCTAGAAAGATTTTAGCAGATAAGGGGGCACAAACTCCCCTCAAGTGGTATATGAGCGAACATTGTTCGACTACTTGTTTAGTACTACTGTAGTTTGTGTCTGATCACAGTTGCTCTCCTAACTCGAGCCCTATCCAGCTGCATTCTGGGTTATTCCTGTGCTGCTGAAGGGTGTGAAATGTGCCATCTCACAGGGATTTCTCCCGGTATGGGAATAACGTGATATTTATTTTAGAGGTATAAGAATGTTGAAACATTTGGGCTTTCACTGTAGGTGCACTGCAAAGTCAGAATTTCAAGGTGGCTTTTCCTTTAATACATATCATCACAGATTTAAACTGGGCCAGCGGTGAAAAGTGAAAAGTGCAGAAAATCTACTTTAACTCGATTTCTTCTTTATTTGCATCACATAAGAGTTTTCTCATTCGAACTTTGCATTGCATTTGCATTGTAACGGAGCAAAGGCATTCCTTTCAATGTGATGGTGACCTGATGATCTGCAGTAGCCTTCCCCGCCTCAAAGCGACACGTCTTCTTGTATTAAAGATCACATAGTTTCCTGCCTGGTTATGGACGGTGGTGTCTGCCCCGGCTTTATTAAGGTCTTCAAATATCAGCTCCGATTATGAAAACCTTGACTTTATCATCGGCTCAGAGGAATTTCACAGTGTGAGGTCAGACATGGCCTTCTGAAAAAGGCAAACATTCTCACTCTCTTCAGCTGCTGAGAAAACACTCCCACTCCTCTGTAACTAAGGTCTTTGTCAAGCAACAACAAGGTTAACTACAACCTGAATAAGATTAAAAGATTCCTTTCCTCCTACAAACAGCCCCCCCCCCC
>CALSBV010010478.1:5037819-5089311 GCA_943590825.1 Bovichtus diacanthus
AACATCTCAGAAGCCTTAGAATTATTTTCTACTATCTACTATTATTACTTCAGATTTTCTTCAACAAAGAAACCTTGATTTCAAGCTTTGTTTTTTAGAAGCTTTGTTCTGTATTGTTAAATGTTGTCTAAACACAAGCAGGACTTTGCTAAAATGAGAACCACAGAATACGTAATGGAGATGAATTCAATGGCAACTTTCAACACTTGACAGGTTTTGATTCTTTGTGTTACAGTCAGTACCAAAACAAGCTGCCTACCAACCAACTGAAGCTAAAGCGTGAGTGGGGATTAAGTAATCACACTGACGTCTGCTGCACTGAACTGCTAAATAAATCTGGATGGACTGAATCCCAGACTTTCAGTCAGATTTAAGACTCATAACGATCCCTCTGCTCATACAGAGTACCGATCCGATGCCAGAAGAGACACTGACTTGTATAATGACATAGACAAGGAAACCGTAATTAATGCAAATCGGTCACGTCATGAATGATACTTGATCCCCTTACTAAAGGTCAGTATTGGTGCCGATATCAATCCTGTGTACTATGTAAGTGCATCTATATCTAAAGTTGGCCACGTTTTCATTTAGATCAGAAACTATGAGATCAAAGAATAAGTCAACATTGAGAAAGAATGGAGCTTTGATACCCAGCTCTGTCAGCGAGCGTGAGTGAGTGGAGAACAAACAAACAAACCACTGGGAAACCAGTTTTAATAAAGTTCAGTTACCATCAAAACTGCAAGTCAGCTAGAATTGATGCGATCGATAGATTAAATCGACAGACAATAAGTCATTTTTCATGAAATTTTTTTTTTTTTTTTTTAAGAAGTCACAGCTTCTTAATTGTTGAGGATTTCCTTCTTTTCTTTGTCTTTTTTGATAGTAACACTGATTATTTTTGGGTTTGGGAGAGTTGGTCAGACAAAAGAAGCAATTTGGACACCTCTTTGGCTTATAGGAATCTATGATGCCATTTTCACAATTTTTTTACATTTAATGGAGAAAATAAGCTACAGATTACCCGATAATGCAGATAATCGTAGTGTGCAGCTCCATATGACTTTCTACACTATATCATTATTTGGAAATGAATAAATGCCGATCCCCAGTGTGAGAGACAATCTGTGGCATGTGCCAGTGTTCTCCCCTCTGTTTGAGCTGCCTGCAGAGGTTCAGCTCGCAGGTGAACCGTCTTCCCGCTCTTACCTTTTGGCTTCCTCCAGGTGACACAGGTACTCGTAGGCCATGTTCTGCTGCCTCCGCTCATCCATCTCCTCCGCTGTGAGCCGCTCCACGCCATCCAGAACCGCTGGACCCCAAAAAAATACACAAAGTGACACTTTCAAACAGAGGCAAACACAGGAATGAACGTAACGCAATATCGCAAGGACACTCTGGATCCTTTAATGAAGTTACACCAAAAGAGCAGAAAGAATGACAGATGAATGTGCTTTTCTTCTTTAAGCCGTTTATTAACTTTTTCCTGGTTGCATAAACAGGAGAATGTTTCCATCCAGCTCCCAGGCCTCTCCTATGTAGTGAAGTGTTTTACAAAGGAAACCAGCCTCATTCATTAGTCATCTGTGTAGCCAGTTAACACATGAGCTCAACGTGGCTGAGGGCAGTCGGACTGTATGATGAGGGCATGTCTTTGTCTGTAAATGGCATGCTTATTCATACACCACAAACAAAAAACAATGCAGGGGAGTTTATGGGTTGATTCCCGTGAGACAACACAGAGTGGAGCCGTGATTCTGCCTGCAGAGAAAAGTTCCCCAAAGAAGTTTTCTCCCAAATGATGTAGAGGGGGATGGGGGACAGGAGAGCGCGCAATACAAAGAGGCCCCATTTTAGCCTCCTGTCACATCTGAGGTGGGACAGCTCAGCCTGTGTGGGATCACAGGCGACATCAACAGGTAAATCCTGATTTCAACAAAAACTGAGACTAAATTCCACGAAAACGTAATAAATCACCTCGTCAGCAGCAGTTTCAAAGTCAGTTTTACAACTGAATGTAATTTTAGCAGATGCCAGCTAAGCAAACTACTTCTTCTTTTCAATGTGATGGGTAAAGGAATATTAAAATTTTACTTTGTAATCCAAATGAAATATGGAGGACAAATTCACACATTTACTTCAAACTTTGCTCACAAATTATTTAGAATTTTTTTTTTTTTTTGAAGTCATGGGCGGTGGTTATTGGAAAATGTCTATGAAGAACTTAAACACAACATTTCTACATTTGGAATAATCTGCCCTGTTTTCAATAATTTGGCATGAGTACGTGTAGGCAATAACTTGGACTGTAAAATTAATGTGCAAGAAGAAAAAGTTGTGTAAACTCTAAAAGCAGGCCTCACTCCCTCTCCACTCTGCGATGTATTATTAACGCGGAAGTCACAATTAAGCTGTAGCCATGCTGTCAGAAATAAAAACTCGATCTGACTGTGAGCGCTTTGTACCAATAAATACAACTTTGGGGGGCGTTTGCATGAAGCAGAGCGGCGATCCGAAGCTGCTTCTCCCCCTGTAGAGCGAGGGGAAGCCGGCCCGCCTGCCTGGCATCTCAAGGTGAGCGGAAAAAAGTCTGAACTTACAGCCATATCTCGGCCGGAGCCCGTCTGCCTCGTCAGAAGTTGACATCCTCCTCTCTTGAGAAACGCGACTCTCTGCGCTCCGCGGTTTGCTTCAGTTTAAAAAAAAAAAAAAAAAAAGTTTACGCACAGTTTGGACAGTTTGGTTCCCCAACTCTGCGGAGCTAAATAACAAAACAAAACACTCGGCACCGACAGAAAACCGGGAAGGACCTTTCGGCCCTCTTGTTCCTCCTCTGCACAGTTTGAGTGGAGACGTTTTTTCTTCTTCAAACCTCACTGATGTCACTGGGTGTGTTCTTCCTAATCCTGAAGTATGCGTTTCAGGAAACAGAGCTCAGCAGCCTCCAAGCGGCCAAAGTGTTGACGCAGCGACTCCTGCTGTCCACTGTAGGCAGGAGGCAGCGCAGGGTTCCAAGCTGTGGTCCGAGGACCTTTTTAGGGACCGCTAATCCTGAACGGTTCACAGTGAAAAATAAAAACAAATTGTTTAAAGGTGCATTAGTGTTCAGGATTTATGTTTCTTTTTCAAAGCATACTAAAGCTGTGTATGAAAATGAATCTGCATGATTATTTGAAATGTATTACATTTCATGAAAAGTATATTTATTTAAGTTTAATATTTGGTGGAGAAAGCCTGCTATCTAAATCAACAGCCTGAACATTGTTTTAAAGACAAACAAAAGAACACCACTGAATGGATTACTTCAACAGAAATAGGTGGATTTGACAGTTTAAAGCTCTTCTTACTTAGTGCAACAACTTCACCTGCAAGAATGGAGAGGAGACAAAGTGCAACATAATGTCCCTTTAGTGCGTAAGTAGGTTTTATTAATAATAAATAAGAAGTTACATTTTTTACAGACCTTGCTTGTAAAATGTAAATGTCTTCACATCACCTCTTCATCAATTGACATCTTATCACATTTACAATCAATTGTTCTTCATCGCAATCTTATCATCGTTCAATTTTATTTGTTTGGTTCTAAAGTCCATTTCTTGTTTTTCCAAACAGTTTGAACAAAGCTGCCGAGACAGAGAGTCCGTGGACCTTGAGTTAGGATTGTGTAGTCAACATTGTTAAACCTGCTACAACCTATACGTAGTTATACCAATAAATACAATTTTAATTTGGTGTTAAAGCAAATCTGAATAGCCAACACTGCACAACAGTTGATAGATATTTTATAGGCATATAAATTAAATACTTGTATAGAAATAGAATAAATATTAAGTAAACATGTAAAAATAATATCATGAAAACAAATATGGGCAGTACAGTTGAGTGGACAGTGGGCACTGAAAGGCCTGCCTATAATAAACAAGCTATTCGAGGGCAGTGCCATAAAATATTTCACCCAACTCCAAAATCAGTTTAGACATAAATAAATACACTTTATTTATAAGCGCAAAAAACAAAACTGAAATCATTTAAAACACACAGAGAATGAAATAAACCAATGTTTCATTAAACATAAATCAAATCACAGAAAAACAATTCTAATAAAGTGTTTTTTAAAAAGTGATTTAGGGGACAAGACAGAGTTTGCAGCCTCCTCAGACAGCTCACTGTAGTCTCCAGGAGCCCGGTCGGCAAAGGCTCTATCACCTTTGTGTAAGAATCTGGATCTGGGAACAACAAGGCAACGCATCCGAGGATCTCAAGGGTCAATAAAAGGTCTGATAAATAACTTGGGCCGAGGACCATATTAGTCCCAAATGACCTGTTCCGGTCCCTACAAATAAGGCACTACATTAAAAGAGTGGGAAGAGATTTAAAGAGACCCAACAAGTATTGAACATAATTTAATTAAGGGTATATAAAAGCACTTGCAAAGTAAAAAACATATATCTCACATCTACATTGTAAATGATGTGACCATGGTCAGGTCACCTGTATGTAGTCTGAAGTATCTGTCCTGGGTTAATAAAGGTTAAATGTTTCCTGACGTGAAAAGAAAGCTGAGCAGATTTCACTACGATACTGAATCCTTTCATTTTCTCCCTTAAGATAACATTGATTAGCTCGTAAATAATGATTGCAGTATTTTTAATGGGATGAGTTTTTGTGCTGTTTCAGGGGTATTACAAGGAGTACAAACTTCTTCAATTCCACAAAATGGCTTTAATAGCCATCACTTAACCACTTAACTTTACCTGACAAAATATCACGTCACCTGTGTTTTGATATGGGTTTCAAATATTTCCTGATGTCACTCTACATATTTATTTCTGCAGAGCTGGGTCTCATGCAGACTTTTATTTTTGTACTTTCTTCAGACCAAAACGTGGCGAGTTTCTACTTGATGTATTCATATATTCAAACTTCAAAATACGATTCAGGAAATTGAATGTTGTCGGTGTATCCACCCCTGACATCGCCCACAGCCCAGGCTCTCCTGCAGTGGCCTCTCGGGCGGGGCTATGCGAGTCAATATAAAGAGGAGTAGGTCCGGTGGGTGGAGGGAGATCTCCTGTGGACCTGCTACGACCCTCTGCTCCTCCAGTCCTACTCTGCTGCCTCCTGCTGGGACCTCCGCCCTCCTCCTCCTCCTCCTCCTCCACCACCGGGACCAGCACCATGGATAGCTCCGGGATGCTCCGCGGGCTGCTGTTCGTCGGCCTGCTGTCGGCCATGTGTCACGGCCAAGTGTCCCAGGAAGTCTCCGCAGAGGACTTTGGAGTGGACAAACCCGAACCGGCCGCAGACAAAGACCTGGTCAGTATCTGAAGATACTCCACACATGTTTATGGAGGAATGTCAGTATCGTGGGTCAAGAGATTAAGATGCTACATTGGTCCCTTTTCTTAGAGTCTCTAAAACAATAAGTGTTGAGCTTTGATCACGCTATTGAGTTTTTTGCAAAGTTGTGCGTGTACAGTGTATATCGCAATTTAAAAAAAAAATTAAATCTGGATTTTATAAACAAGTGTATCACTTGTTTAGTTCAGCCTAAGAGGAAACACATGCAGAACACATTTCAAATATTATTTTTAATGTGTTTTTATTACATAACCATTTTAAGACACACACAACCAACTTGTGCATGTACTTTGGTTTAGTTTGGTCTTGAAAAAATAATGATACAGGTCGACATGATTGTTAAATGGAGGTCAGAGTTAAATTCTCTCACCTGATTTTCAACACTAATTAATTAACTTCTTAAACTCGCTGTGCTGTGCGGCCAATCCCCATAACATTATTTTAACTTCTAGTTGACCAAATATGTCAGGTGAAACTTTGGGGAAATGTGTGTAAAATGATTTACAAGACATCTAGAAGGTTTACATTTGATTGAATAATAAGCGTGGCGTCTTGGGTTTAAAAGTGTCATAACGCTTCAATGTGATCCTGCCTTATAGTGTGAAAAAAAAAAAAGATAAATTCAAAGAACCCTGACTTAAAACACAAGGGGGTATTTCAGGGTTTAACATGCACAGACAGCTCTGTTTTGACACATTCTTCTTGTTTTTTTGTTTTTGTGATCCGATCTCTGCTGAACAGATAGAAGCAATGGAGGCTCTGCTGGGCAGGGTGCATAACCGGATATCTTCCACTGAGAAAAGAGGAAGCATCCCACTGGTAATGTCACTTTAGTCATGGAATGCAGCTCTGCATGCACCTCTACATTATTCCCTGCAATGAAAAGCTCAGTATCAGTTAATGATTAGTTTAAGCCCATTCTTGTATATTGTGTGCATCACTCCACTGCTGTTTAATTCAACCAGTAATTAAAAGATAACGAGAAAATGCCAACACAAGTCTTTTACTCGTGCAATTACAGACTAATTAAGATCGCTGCCCAACTCTAATTAGCTGAAAGAGGTGAGCTGAAAAGCTTCAATCCTGCTGAAATAAGACAGAACCAGCTAATGAAAAGGATTAAATTTTTTCACTGAAAAATGCTGGAATGATTAACATGTCACCCTCATTGTCTGGAGTCAAATAAATCAGAAGAATGAACTGAAAATGGAAACAATTAATCAAATCAAAATGAATGACTGGAAAAGCCTTGAGATATACATTACTATTAATATTAATGTACCCTTCCTGCCAGTGCTGATGTTGCCAAACATCATTGGATTGCAGTGTATTTGAATGTTTGTGAGTAACCTCTCTTCCTCCCTCCTCGTCCTCAGTGCGGGATGGGTGACCGGTGTGCGATGAAGTTCGGGCCTCGCATCGGGAAGCTCTGTGACTGCGGCCGAGGAGCCAACTGCAACTCCTACCTGCTCAAGTGCATCTGAGGCTCTGAGGACTTTTCTTTTTCACAAACAGAGCACTTCTGCAGGACCAAACATCCTTTAAAACCTCAGCAAGCTCCCATCAACCGACAGGAACCGCCTCCTATTGTGGGGCTCTAATATCATCGTTTATATTTGTTATGCATCGCTGTTGTTTTGGCCGCTGTTTGCCTGAGGACAAGCATGGATTTGTATTGCCGACTGATTATTTACTGTCGCATGTAAATGTTTCATGTTCAATAAACACATTTATCCACATTTTTGTTATTTCTTACTCAAAGTTTACTCGTAGGAGTTCTTGCTGCATGTTGCCGTCATTTATGTGAAATTTCAGGCATGAAACTAGTTTTATTTGTAATAATACGTTGCAGCTGTATATTAACATAAATCAATCCTGAAATGTAAGTGTAACTTCTTGTCCATGTTCGGGCTTATGTCGGTTTTGGAGGGATAAGATATGAATTGTATTGGTCCCTGACGGGGGAAATTCAAAATGTCTGGGATCCTTTCATAATATTAATGGGATAAAATAAAATAAACCATGAAATACAACATTCCAAAAGCAAATATGATTTTAGGACATAAGCTGCTTTCAACAGATATTTGTTGATCCTCAATATTTACATTTCCACCATCAACAATATTTAAATTGTTAAAATGCAATTTAATGTCCAAACACACCATTCATGAGTGAAAATGCTGCTTTTACATTGGAAATGAGTCATGTCAACATGTACGCTTTGACTTCATGCAAAGGTTTTTGGACAGTATACATGAAGTGTACTCAGCTGGAAGGACAGCGCTGTGTGAATATAAGATCTTCAGAGTGACTGAAGTCTGTCAAGCTCCTGCACACGTCTGTCATTCAGAAATAATTCTGATTTATAATTTTCCTTCTTCACACAAAGTCTCAGGGTCAGAACAGCTAATGCTATCACTTACACAGTTAAAACATTAGGAGGCCGGTCAACCTGTTTGGGTTAGTTCTTGTGTGTTTTATGTGCACATGAATTATCATTTCTGAATGAAAGTTTATAAACTGGCAAATGGCAGAGATGGAAGAAGTACTCGGACCTTTTACTAAAGTAAAAGTAATAATACCTCTGTGTAGAAATACTGTTACAAGTTAAAGTACAAAAGTATTAGCATCCAAATATACTTAATGTCTAAAAAGTAAAATGACTCATTCTGCAAAACGGCCCATTCAGAATAATATATATGATATTATTGGATTATATTTACTGATGCCTGATACTGATGTCTTTTTTTTTTTTTTTTACTATACTGCTGGGTAGCTTGTGAATTTCACCAAGGGATCAATAACGTTTTTCTTCACCTATAATAATACATTATTAATTGATTATATTTTGTATTATCAATCTGAATCTTCAGAGTAACTAAAGTTAATTTACTGGTGTAAAAAGTACAACATTTGCCTCTGAATTGTAGTTGAGTAGTAGCAGTAAATACTCAAGTAAAGTAAAAGTACCTCAAAATTGTACGTAAGTACAAGATGAGTAAAAGTTATTAGTTACTGTCCACACAGGCTAATGGGATTACAACCAGCCTGGAAAGCACTGACTTACTGTATCTCCATCTGCGTGGAAGCTGTCCAGCACTGACATACAGGGCTGATCCCACATCAGCCTCTGGTGCATCTAAAGGCAGCTATGAGCTTCTTAATGCTGATCTAGTTGAGGACAAACGATTTGTGGGGGTTGGAAACTGCATCAATAAGCAGCTATGGGCCTGGAAACACAAAACTCCACATTTCATTCATCTGATTTTGAGGATTTTTCCTGCCCAATAACATTTAGCATGAGGGTCTTTGAGGAAAGCCTTTACTTTTCTCTACAGCAGCTTCCTTTATCTTGGTCAAGCCTAGTTCCAGAACTCTGAATCGCAAATCTCAGATTTTTTCAGAAATAAATGTTTGACTTTTTTTTTTTTTAATAAAAGTGACTTAATACATAATTACGGTATCATTGATTAAGAGCTTTGTTTTAGTTTTGAGAGACCTGTTTTAATGCCTGGAATATTGAAACGATGTGGTTGCTATAAAGGGAAACTACTTCAGTGGATCCTGTGTGAAGGGACATTCATTGATTTTGGCTCCACAACAATCACAGCGCCGAATGTTAGCGAGGGGCTGCATATTTACACAACGAGCAGTTACAGAGCAACGTGATCATTCATTTGGAGTCATGTTTAAATCCAATATTCTCTCTCTTTCACCCCTGTTTTTTGTCTCTACCAACTCCTGAGAAAAATATCATTTTCGCTGCTAAGTGCTCTACTTTATTTACCAGCTAGTCTCTTGCTGTCATGAATCATCCCAGTATTTATTCTTTGTTTTTCTCCAGACTTTATGAACAAAACAGTAATATTACAACACATCAAACATTACAATACAACATAGTATTGGGGAGAAAAACAAAAGCAAAAAGAAATAAACACATCTTAAAAAAATGAATAATCCATATTGCAAAAAATAAATAAATATCTGGCAATGTTTTCAACAATGTCTCTCAAGAGATGAGCTTTTCAAAAAAATGCTTTACCAAAGTGCAAATTATCAGCTTCATTGTTGATAAAAAAAAAAAGAAAAAAAAACAGACTGTTATAGGGACCAACACATTATGAGTGTCCCAGATTAATAAGGACATTTGAGTCCGAAAGTTACTAGAATGAGTACAGGTATAAAATGAAGGAGAAAAAAGGACTCAACCTCCTTTTTTGCAGAAGGAACATAAAGGGGAAACATCGAGTCTAAACTTGTGAATGAAATAATTGTTCAATCATTCATTCTCCACACTTGCTTTTCCTCTTTACTAACTCATGTAATTTCAGAACCTGCCACTCCCTCCTGCCCACCTTCACCTTCTGTAATTGATCTTCTCGTTTTGACCCTGCCTGTTTACTGGAATAAACCTTTTTGGACTTTAAAACTCACCTTGATTGTTTAAGATTCATGCGTTTGAGTTTTTGCCTGATCTGCGTCACTGATCGTTACACTAACGTTGTCTGCTGTTTGGTGCCTATTATCATATTATCAGAGCTTTATCTGAGCTTGTTGGCTGAAAACAGCTGTCTGTCACGGCTGGAAATGAGATTTAGACTGAACCAAACAGCTAATGTGCTGTAAAACAATGAATGAGCTCAAAGATGGTGACAATTCTCTGTGGCTTCATGACTGGGACTGGCACCTATCACTTTGCACATAGTCATTGGATTCATTGTTAATATGAAACTCAGTGATCAGTATAGCTTTTAAATTAAAAAGTGTTTGATGTCATAATCATTGATATTTACCTTAGTGGGAGTTAAAAAAAAATGAAAGTAGGTTATTTCCTCCAATAAAAAGGGAGAAGTACAGCTTATGTCACAACCACCTGCAGGGACTTGTGTCTGACTTGTTGTCAAATCCTGCTGGGTCATCACTGCTCGAGGTGGAGCCAAGAGAAACACGCTTATAAAGTCCAGCATAACACAGTGTGAATTTACCTTTTTGAAAAGCAAAATATACAAACAAAGAAAACGCTCAGCATGAGAGCTGAACATTTCTGTCACAACGAGGTTACATGTAAATGTTTTGCACTCAAGAAAACCGCAATTGAATAATTTTAGAAACCGACCTTTCTTAAAGTTTTACTCATGCCTCTCTCAGAGCCTGTGCTCCCCACTGCTGCACACAATAAACCACAGCTTTTATAGTTTATTCATAGTGTTTTTGATTTACTTCACCACAAACTGTGACAAATGAAAGCAAGGCATCCAGCTGTGACAAAAGCCACGCTTATTCCAAATAATTAAAAAGTGCTGAGCAGATCCGGCTCGCCGACACATGTGGCCTGCAGCCAGCAGATACGTGGATTCCATTAGTCCCAGAAGTCCTAATCCGCAGAGCCATGAAAGAAGAAGAGCTCATTGAAAGGTCCTTTGGCTCCTTTTGGCTTTAGGGAAAAGATAAAGGACAAACAGCAGTGTAATGTTTCTTTCATTAAATGCCTGAAGCAATTTAGCCTGTAATAATAATAATAAAAAAAAGTCAATAGTGAATGAAAAGTGTCTTCATTGTTAAATTCTGCTCGGCTCAAGCTTTTTTTGTGGTTTTGTGGTATCATGTTCGATAAGTCATCATATTCCACGCACTGATGAGCACAATCCATGTATATGACAAACTTCCTGTACCTCATGGATTATATGTAATCCTCAGTGTCCTCATACAAAATACATTACAGTATCTGTATGTAGTAATATCTATTTATTTATTTATATTTGTATTTATTCACTGGGTGCAAAGATTTGTTGCATTTCAGTTTACGAAACAGAAAATGTGAAATATAATTTGTTAGGTATTATATAAAATATGTATAATAAATGATATAATAAAAGGCCTAATATAAAAACTCTAAATGATCTAATACAACAATAGTAGTTTATACTAGAATTAAATGTATTAAAGGAGTACTCCACCAACTAAGCATTGCACTCTGTATGCAAGCTTTCACAATCACAAGCATATAAACAACAGAAAACACAACATGAACGCAAGAGATAAATGTGCAAAATATAATTTTATCAGACAGTGTTGGGTATGAAAACATTCAAGATTCAGGTTCAGATATTATACGTTAATCATATGGTCCAATTCTATTAAACCGCGTATGAATGATATTGATCTATTGGTCTAAAGACTGCCTACAGGATATGCAGGTTACGATGATCGTAGTCATTTGTATTCTTCATGTAGGCTACTAGTTTACTAGCTTTTAATCACATCTGTCATCCACTTTGTCACATTATCCTTGCAGCTAGATCACATTTCCTGAGTGTAACGAGGAAACAAACAACAGACTGTCGCAGCTGCCTAAACAGAGCTTTCCGCTCCCCGTGACCGCTGTTTGTACAAACACAGGAGCTCATTGTTGCCTTCAGCAGGCTGGCAACAATGAAGGCAGACAGCTCAGGTGAGCCACCGGGGCTGCATGTGGAGTCAATAGACTGGGGGAAAAACAGGAGCGACTCCATTTGGTTTCCTAGATTTAGACTTAAGATGGCTTTTGTCAAAACGACAATACATTTGTAAAATCGAAGACTGTGGATGGAAGCTTCACTGGTCTTCTGGGGACGGCTGCAGTGACAACAGAAATGTTGAGCAGACAGTAGAGTTGTTGAAGCAACACAACTATTACATATGACTTTATATGGGTACTGGTGTTTGTAAAAGATTACTGAAATACATGCAAAACAATTAATCTCACACTCTACATTAAAGTGAAACTATGTAACTTCTGAATGAAGATTAAACACATTCTTCCTCTAAAAAGTTTTATTCATAAGCAATGAAGTGCACTATTAATCAGTTGAATGCCTGGCTTAAACTTGTATGACTTGTGGCTAAAGTTAGCTAATGTGAGCAAACTACAGATAGAAATTGTGTAACTTCCTGACTATATAACACAACACCACTTGTGCCACTGTTACACAACGTTACAGCATTACACTGTCATTTTTACTTTACCAAGGCAAAAGAAACTCCGTGCAGGCTGGAGGTCGTGGGAGATGGATGGGACACAAAACACAGGACTATCATTCAGAAGTGTGATGTTCATGTGCCATGTGAAATCAATATTTTGTTACCTTTGTGTTCACAACATTAAGTTTCACGTTCCATTACAAAGGTCGTTTTTTTAACCCGAACCACTATCTTTTCCTAAACCTAACCAAGTGGTTTTGTTGCCTGAACCTAAAGAAGTTGTAGTTTTGTTGCCTAAACCGTTTCATTCAGTTAGTTATTAAGTTTTTAAGTTTTACTTACACTTAGGTGCAGTTTGGCCCCATTGATAACTGATAAGGCCCATTTAATGGGCTGATAACATTCCATATGGGCTGCAGGGCTGCTAAATAAACCAGAAACAAGCTTGCATTTTGATGGTGTTTCTGAAGCTTAACATTATGTATATATGGAACATAACTCCAAAAGGCATCTTTCTGCTAAACAGAGCGGCTGGATAATATTAATGAAACAACTGTTTAATCAATATTATTTAAATATTATCTAATTATAGCGCTCGTAAATCAGAAGGATTTCTCCTGATCAATTCTTTGGTGGTTATCGATCATTGGAGGTTTCTTTTGACCGTTACAGACAGACAGCACATTTTTATGTTTCCCACGAGACAGAGATGTATGGAGCAATTACTGGTTACAATAAATAAATAAATAAATAAAGTCAATTACATTACTTCAATTTAGCCAACAGAGAGAGACAGATGGAGAGAGAGTCGTTTAGTGAGGCCAGAGGTAATGGGGCGGCTGTTAACCTTTGACCCTCTGATGAAATGGAGCTGTATGACTGATGCTCCCTGCTGTTGCCCTCCAGTCTGACGACAATACATTACACTTTTTATTGATTGGGGATTAACTCATGTCAACAGCATAATCAAGCCCTCTTACCTGGTGATGAGGGAGAAACAGTGAGCCAAAGTTGTGCAAATGTTGGTTAAAAAGATAAGAACATCTCCCCATTTGATTATTTATTGGGGAATAAATATGATTATGGTATAAATTGTCAGAGAAATTCTTCTAAAATATTGAACATTTCTAGTATCTTAACCTTAGTCTTTCCTCAGTACAATGACCTGAATGTCAGCTGACTTCCTTACAACTCAAACACTGTGAATCACATAGGCATCAACAACATCAATACATTGATTTTTAAACCTAAAATGTAAAAAGAGTATTTCTGTGTCTTTAATTGATCTATTTTACGGTTCTATGTTGAAATTGAACGGTACAGTATAATGCAGACTGTATGTTAGTCTAAAAGAAGAAGAGTGGATTTGTTCATGTTCCATCTCAACGATATTAAATGGGTTCATACTTGTTTTTTTTTACTGGGAACCATTCGATAAAATGTTTGTTAGCAAACAATGACCTATTTCCACATCCAGCCGTTACATTCTTCTACAGTCAGGAATGTAAATCCAATATTCACTCTCTTTAAGATCTGTTGTTGGTCTCTACCTACAAAAACATTTGGTTCTTAAGCTGCTAAGTGCTTCACTATGTTCACCAGCTCGTCCCTGTTTGCTGCTGATCAGGCAGTGTACTGTGGAGTTATAAGAGCTTTTTGGGGAAAACAGCTGCAGCTAAAACAAGGTTGATGAGAATAAACCAAAACTGTAAAGTTTTGTCAGTAAAACCAAAACAATGAGCTGAAAGACGCTGACACACTCATTATAAGTCACCCCTATCACATTATCTTGATTCCTATCTTATATTAGGAATATTGATAGAAGTTACTTGGAGAAAGTTTGAGAGATGAGGCGGGGGAAAGTCATTTGAAAGGATAAAAATTGATTTCTTTCTTTTCTCTTCTGCTATTCAGTGCACAACTGATTGGACATTTTGTACATACACTTACACTTAGGGCCAGTTCACACCTAAAAGTCCGGTTCCTGAATCGAACCAATCCGTGTCCACCCTTTCGAGGCAGACCAGAGTGATGTTGTCGAGTCCAACCCTCACGCCAACCCAAACAAACCGCACAAAGGGGGTAAACGCTCGAGGGTTCGGTTCAACCGGACCAAGCAAGGCTTGTGTGAACGCGCCCTTAATGTTATAAACAATGTGTTCTTTTGGCTGATCAGAATATGTCTTGATGCATCGACTGTGACATACAGCAATGTCTGACTGTTTTACAACAGTTTCATTCTTCGTAGGATGCGATAAAATGTTCAGTGCATTTAAGGATTTCATTCCGCCGAGATACCAATTACCAAACATTGTGAAGAGGTTGTCCTTTCGTTTATTAATGGACTGCATTTATATAGCGCTTTTTCAATCTTTGTGATCACTCAAAGGACTTTACATCACATCTGTTCATAGTCTGAGGCTGCCAAACACACATGCTCATCAGTGATGAGTATTCACACACACTCACATGGGATGGGGAGAAATTTGGGGTTCAGTATCTTGCCTGAGGACACTTTGACATGCTGACTGTAGAGGCTGGGGATTGAACCCCTGACCCTCTGACTGGTAGATGACCACTCCACCTTCTGAGCCACAGCCTCCACCATTATTAGTGGTGCACCAAACTAATTATTTTACTCAACATTAAAACACTTAGAGTCCCCAGTGAAAGGAGTTGTTCAATACTATGGATCCTCTTTGATGGTGCAGTATGGATCCTATAGACAGATGGTAGTTATGGTTTACATGTAATGTATAGACAACACTAATTGTATTATCCCGCTTTATAGATGTTGTGCCAAACACTAGATAATGAATCACAATTGATTTTTTCTGCCATGTAGTTTGTATTTTACTATAAAATTAAAGTGTTTCTGTGTTGCAGTATACATTTTATTGATACATTTACATGATTAAATGGATTAGTGTGCTTTCCATAAAGTTGTGTGTACATATCTGTGTTATCAGAAACACATTTAGTTTCATTGACAGTGTCTTTATGCATTGGTGACATTTGATTGCTGTTGTATTATAGCAACTTTAAGATGCATATTATAATTATAAAGTGTCCCCTGTAAAACAAAAATATGAACAAAATCATTGTTTTTACCCATGTATAGTAGTTGGCAGTAGTTTTTGCAGCTCTGAAAAATTGCAGATCTTCTCCTCAAGCTGCATATATCCCCAACAACAAGATCCACCAATCAGAGGGTAGGATAACCTGTATATGGCCTGAGAGACAAAATCCAGGGTAAAATAACTGAGCTCAAAGTTATATAGGAATAGTCTTACGTTACAATTATTATTATAAAATTAAATATCAAACAAAATCAAATAAGAAACTTATAGGTAACCAAATAAAATAGGTCAAATCCAGTTTGAGTAATATGATATAAAATAAATACAGTAGAGATAATTGAGATGGAATCAAGCAAAGAAAAAACAACTGTACTAATTAAAAGTAGTAAAGGAGGAGAGGACATACTGATAATATACTGAATATGTCATTTTTAAGGTTCTTTTATCAGCAACTTTACTGTATCTACATTCTTCAGATGAAAAGCAGAATCATGTTCATTAAACACTGAACTTTAAAATTTGTAAAAAATGTCGACTTCCTGTGTTCCCATTGATGCTCCAGACATTCTGAAAAACTAACAGTGATTCCTGTCAGATTCTGGCGCTTATGAAAAAGATCCATCATGCATATCTCTGGGCGAAACATGTAATTGGGTTCTGCATTCTCAATATGAATTATTCCAGCAACACAGTGCCATAAATGAAAATCCATTAGATTGAGATGTAATTCAAATATAACTCAAGGCAACCTTCATGTTAAGATCCGAGCGAACACATTGGTCGCGTGTGTTTATGGATGGACACACGCTGCATCCGAGCGGTGAACAAGTGTTCCCAAGTGAACAGCTCAGATTGCAAAAATGTTATTGGGATGCCAATAACTTGCAGGGAAGGAAAACACAATCTGTGTCAGCCTCGAGCAGCACTGTATGGGCCAAATCTAAATGAGATTCCTCTGGACTAGATTACTAAAAAGGAAACAATTGCTTTCTGGACTCATTACTGTGGGCTAGTGATGTCAGAAGTTAATCTTCAAAGGGTCGTTTCACCCAAAGACACACTGTATTCCTACTTTACCATCAGTATCTAATCATGCTGTCATGTTCACAGTTTTGAAAAATGTATCATGTCTTTTGAAGAACAGTGTTTCAGGATAATCCCCAGACCTCATTGTAAGCAGTTGTCACTAGAACTACTTTCTCCCAAATATGTAGATCCAATGAAAATGTTTATAGAGATGACTGTGGATTATCCAGAGTAATGGGGACATTGTTTTTGTCGGGATCTCCCTGTTTATATTCATCATTATTGGACTGTTGTTCTAAAACTCCACGTCAGTCTTATTTGGAAAGATGCTCTCAGCATGCACACGGACGTTACACGCGACGAGGTGCCTGGCTTCTCCTCCCCACCAATATCCAAATGTATCTTTATTTTCTGTTCTTATTCCTCCAAAATAACCCGACTTCCCTTTTTTGTACTTCAATCATCTCATGTGTGCTCGTGCTTTGCTCCACTCTCAGCTAAATTTGACTGTGATGGACATTTGATGTCAGCACAGTTCTTGCATTACCACTCTGTGGCTATTGAGCAATAAGGTATCAGATTTTAATGAAAGGGACCAGACGTTACAATTCGGTGAAGGAGCCTTTGATTCACATGCAAAACATCTTCCCATACGAGTGCTGCAGGTGCAGAATGTCCTCCTGCAAACATGCTAATTATCGAAGTGTATTTGTTAAATAGAGCACATGCCAGTCAACTCCTCTTCACTAGCTTTCCTAACTCAGTCAGACAAAGAAGAAACCAAACTAAATGTAAGTATGTCCACCACTCCATGCTGTGCCACTGTGGTTGCCTCCAGAAGATGGCGCTGTTTCTTCACAAATATCAACTGAAACCTGCGTTAGATCCTGTTGTGTGGTGGTTCTGGTCCTGCTGGTTTCCCCCTCTAATCACAGAGGTTGACTTTCAGCTGGGGGCGTCAGGCAGAAAAACGTGTCTGAAACCTTCATGAACCAGGAGGTTTTTCACACATGTCAAGCACTTCAGAAGGTGATTTCACTAGTTAGTTCCTCCTCTGATGTCACATGAGTGGTGTTTGAAATAAAACATGCAGCTTCTCAGCAGTTAGCACAGATTTGCTCTTTTGTTGTAGAATTTGAATCATGTGACATTTAGGCCTTTGTGATGTTATGTTCTCTTGTGCCAGCATAAGAGATCTAAAATGATGTAGTGCATGGAGAGGAAGTGTAAAAAGTGTTAGATAAAAACAATGTAAAAGGAAATCAATGCAGGATTCATATTGTATAAGGGGTTACAGAACGTTTTACTATTGCTGAAGATATCAACGACTTGAGGAAGAAGCATCAATTTGAAATGGAGAAAATAATCTCAAGTTTTCAATCACTGCACGATCTTCAATATCTTCAGATGTTACATTTTCTGTTTGAATACTTTTAGGACTTCTCATCCATCTTAGAAGGTCAGAATTGTTTTTTACAAGTCATTGCTTCTGCAATGACATTGATACCAACATGAAAAAATTCCATCTCATCTGAGGTATGGCTGACAAATACATTTCAAAATCACAAATAAACTTGTTTTATCCATCTGTGTTTACTGAGCACTAATGTTAACTGGGGCTGTAGTCCGTGTAACGTTACGTTAGTTTGTTTATTGGACTAAATCCAAAGTGTCAGAAACTAGAAAACGACCCGTATATTCGTCTCGTCTTCCCGGTGGCGGTGCAGCCAGGAGAGCTGCTGGGGGAGGAGAGAGGTCGGCAGGCTGAGCTCAGCCAGAACAAGACCCGCTCTGCAGTCACAGCTGCTGGACCTGTGTCACGGCAGCAACAGGGAGTCTGCAGCTCCCCGGTGCTGTGGCTGAACTCCAGCTAACTGCTAACTGAAGCTACGCTGTTTCTCGGGGCTGCTGACAGAAATACAGTCAGAGAAACATCCTCCTGGCAGCTGTGAGGACGAGGCGAGGTGGTGCGGGGGGGTTTCTCGATTCTGCCACTTTGAATGTAATCCAATAAACAAAATTATAAAAGAGACACGGAACATGTCTGTAATATTTACAGGCGAGTCAGGCAGCTGTACTTCTTCTCCCTCTGTGCTGAGGCAGACTGGAGCTACAGTGACTCACTATCACCTCTAGAGGAACACGTGGTATTACACACTGGACGGAGCGCAGCTAGCTGTTAGCATCATGCTAACTTCAGTAGATATCTCTGCAACACAACACACAGACGTCTTTGACACAACGTCAACACTGTTACCTCTTCACACTGTTGATAATGTCAGTTCATTGTTTTAATGTTTTAATGTTTTAAATTCTGGCATATCTTACACATTGAACCTTTAAAACCCTCCTCTTCCAGATTGCTTTCTCCTGCTAAACTCTTCCCCCCGTATATATTGTATAATAAACAAATGTTAGACTGTAAAATACCTATAGATTGGAACAATATTGGAATGTTAACAATTTCCCTATTTCTGATGATGGAGTTGGTCCCGTTGTTGTGGAAATGCAGATGTACTCCTTGAACTTGTTAAGGATCAGATTCTGTTTTTGAAATTTGAACATCTACAATTCCATGACAGCAGTTTTTCAAAATGTACAGTTTGAATTGTCAGATAAATACCACAGGTGATGTCATTTGATGTTTGTGTGACTGTGACGACAGCAAGTATATGAAACGAAAAAGTGACAAATCTGTTTCCAAAAGTAAAGAAATTGCAGTCACCGCCTTGACATTTTGTAAAAGCATTTCTCATTATCACTTCCTGCAGTCTGAATAATAAAATGTTCTTTTAACTATTTATGTATCAGTTTAAATGATGACAGTTTGATTCTGCAACTACAGTGTGTATTTTATTTGTAATATTGCATGGACCATTTCTCTTTTTCTTTGTTCTGTGTTTCTTCTCATTTTGTTCCACGTGAAACAGTCTGACATGAATGATGTTTTATCAGTGAACAACGATTCATTAATGAAGATTAATGCTGCCCACTATTGAACCTTTGGGCCCGAAGTAATTTCCCCAACCGAGACATTACTCTAGTTTGACTGTCAAACAGAAAGACACTACGTTGGTCCACCTGCACAGAGAGAAAACCTCAGTGACTAATGTGAGTCATTGCAACAACCCTAATAACAGCTGCTCTCCATTATTAATTATTTAGGAACTCCAATTAGTTTTGGATGCTCGTTATGTCAGTATAAAATATAGCAGGAAAAGCCAACGTAGACTGGGGTGTCCACAAACTTTGGCCATGTGTCTTCAAATGTTACCAGTGATTTTATGTTCAGAAGTGCTCACCATACAATTGCCCCTACATTTCCCAAAGAGTTTCTTACAAGGAATAAGAAGAAAGAAGAAAATATAACATGGCAACATGAATGTTTCCGTCACAGACGGCTTGTAACGGTACAACCAGTACACACGGAGAGAGGGACTCAATAGCACGACTCAGAGACAGAACGATGATGATGGTAATGTACTTTACTGGGTAAAGTAGACAAACAGGACATACAAACATGCAGGGGAAATCCAAAGGCAGAGTCGGGTCACAGAAACAAGGTCGATGCACAGGTAGGTCCTCAGCGTAGCAGAACAACAGGTAGGGATCAGAAGAAGACGGAGTCAGGTCACAGAAACAGGATCGAAGAAGCCAGGGAATCAGGAACACGGGATAAACGCTGGAACTCTTGACATGAATGTACGAAGACGAACTGGCAACGAGGGACAAACACCACACAGACTATATACACCAGGAAGTGGGAGGGGGTAACAAGACACAGGTGGAGACACTACTGAATAGAGTGTAGACAGCTGGGGACAGGAACTAGAAACAGACACAAGAGGGAACATACAGTTAACAACATAAAACAGGAAGTACAAACACAAAACATCTAACGAACGGGACGGGACCTGATACGGCTGAGTTGGCCTGAGTGCGGCTGATGGATTGAACTTTTGGAGGACTGAAATGTGAGCTGGACCAAAGATGGCTGCCAGTTTTATTTTTCATTTTACATTTAATGAATGTAATTACAAAAAAACATGTGTTTCCATAAATATAAATGAGAAAGTAAAACGAACCTAAAACACATAAAGATCATCAGATTGTTGAACCAAATCATGTCTTAGTTTTCATCGTTGACCTATGACCTATGAATATCAGAAGGAATGTAAAGAAAATACAAAAATAAAGAAATCCCATTTTCATGGCACTGGTGCTGTAGTTTTTAGCTTTTAGTGTTCAGATCGGTTGATTTGAGCTCAACATGAAATGTGTTGCGTTTTCTATCCCCAGCCTGCCCTTCTCTGGGGTAACATGATGATGGCTCCATGTGAGCAGTTTTCCTTCAGCGATCAAACCTCTCTGGGTCATCAAAAGTACCTTTCAGACAGCCATTTAGAAGGAGGAACAAGGTAAAAGCATAAGTACATCTTGCTACATCTGTGTAAGTATTTCCATCATCAGAATTCAGAAGTGAGTGTCAGCACATTTCCACGTTTCCTGCGCTGAGATTAAAAAAAAAGTTTGGGCTCTATGGTTTGGGGAGTCTATACCTTTCCCATCAGTTAACTGTAGGAAAAAAGACACATTTGACATGTTGGTATCTATGGAAACATCTGCTGCTCATCGTGCTGGACATAAAGGATTAGGTATAGGCCAGCCTGTATTTCTCCACACTAATTATTGCATGATAATTACAAAGCATTGCTTATGTAAATGTCAGCATTCAGATACATCAGATAAAGTCCCTGCTTCCAACCACCACCACCAGTATTAGATGTGTTAAGTATCACACATTCAAAGCATGCTGTGGATGCTTTGAATTCATGTCAAACCTGCAAGTAACATTCAGCTTTTTATTAGCTGTAACCACAACTCTAACTTCAAGTTGCCTCACCTAATCATACCTAAATCTTAGTTTGTGTGCAACAAGTCCTCCAAATTAAACAAAAGATGTTGTTTGCCCTATAATGACACATATTGTCCTTTCTCATTTGATGCTTTAATCAACAGGGCGGCAACCTCAATCTGAAATCTGCTTTATGACGTGATGAGCTGTGGTTAAGGTTTGGTAAGGTTTTGGCACAGAAAAAAGGTGGTTGGGTTTAGGGTTAAAACGACTGCTTCTTTAAGGCTGGGAGAGCGTTGTCACGATACTAAATAGATAAGGTTAGGTGAATGGAATGATGGTGTTCATAAGTAAAAGAAACCAATGTTACTTTGCAGTTTTAAATTGAATGATATTATAGAAAGCGAGAATTTGAAAAAAAAAACAATAATTGAAGGCTATCCAGGGTTTCGCGGAATTGCTCAAAATCAATGTTCTTGTCGAGCTGTAGGGTTGAAGTGTCTTGTGAACCTCAAGATATATATTTTTAATGGTTTTTTTTCAATTTTTGTCAGGCAAGGGATCAAGACAGGAACGATTGGGGTGAAGAAAGAGGACAGAATGAGACAAAGGTCCTGATCCTGATTCAAACCCACGACATCTTGTCTAGATAAGACCAACAGGATATCCCTTTATTTTTCTATATCAGGAGAGTAAATTGGATTTCCCTGTAATACCAGGCTGGAAAGCACTGCTTTTACTACATTCTCCGATAGAAAGTTTCAAGTCTGTGAGCACTGTGTGTCGTCAAAAGTGTGATCAGTGAAAGACGGGGTTTGTTGTTGGCGTTTGCCTTCCACAAGGCATGGTTAGGGTTGGGGAAAGATTGTGGACTGGGCTAAAATACCTACTTGGTTAAAGTTAGGGAATGATCATGGTAAAAAGAAACAAATGTTGACTGTCGGTAGGAAACTGGAAGTGAACAGGAGTCTCCGTGTCAAAGCTCAATGTTTTGTTGGCTTATCAACCCCCGTCCTCCACATCGTTCCTTGTCTACTGGAGGTCTTTGTCCTTATTGGGAATTTGCTAAAACAATTGATGCAAGTCATTTTTCTTGGGAGCACAGTCTTTTTAGCTTTTGTCAAAAACCTCTTCATCTTCCTCCCAAGCCTGTCTGACCTCACACACAGGAGCTCTAATATTGAACTGTGAAATGAACACAGAATCTGAAATTCAAATAGCAAGTTGTGACGCATGAGTGTTGTCACTACCATGAACGGATTATTCGGTTCAAATCGAGTGCCCCATTTTCATATTTTTCATGTGTAAATGTTAACATTTACATTCAGATCACATTATGGAAAAATGGTTGAAATAAAAGTATTGTAAGCAGTTAACACATGGAATGGAAGGCTATGGATTAACTTTGAAAAATGTTTTCCCTGGCAAACTTCAACAAACTGATTTCAATTTCACTGAATAGTCTTAATTTCGCTGCCGGCTGTAAAACAAAAGTGCTTTAAAAACTTTTCAAATACAGCAGCTTTTGAACGTACACCACCGAGCTGCCTCATTATGAGTCCACTGATGTGAGTCCTTTTGTCATTTATTAAAGCTAGGCTGGATCATTTGAATCAAATGATTGCATATTGTAGTAAAGTAATGGTTCTATAAAACCAAAAACGATGAACTAAAAACCTCTGTAGCGTTTGGTATGATTCTCTGAGGGTTCGTCACTCTGGGCGACACCTTTCCAATTTCACATTTGATACAATACATTAGATATGAATTACATCAAAATGACACAGTCTACTTTTGATTCCTGGTGACATTATGCAAATGTCAATGAGCTGCAAGCAGTTCATTAAAGTCTCCAATATGTCCCAAAAGGCAAAAATGGTACAAAAATAAATAAATAAGTAGAAGAACTATGTTTTATTTTCTGTGATCTATCCTGACCCCCAGGACGGGGCCCCCTGTTTTACATCACATTATAGCAACTTCTATTATTTTCCATGTATTTTATCAGGTATATGGTCTTGTAGTGTCAATTGTTTCCCAGTATGTAAAACATTTTCTCAATCATATAGCATGATCTGTGTGATGACAAAAACAGCACAACAAGTTGTAAGAAATTGAACACATTGAAGTATTTATCTGAGAAATGTTTGAAAATGACAACCTCTGAAAGATGGAGCCTGGTGAAGACATTCAGTCTGTTTACTATTTACAGCCTGTTTGAATCTTTTCTTCCATTTGACCTCCCTTGTCATTTCGAATTGCCACGTTATGGCCGTGAAAAGCCTGGAATAGTTAAACCATTATTGATTTTTGTTTTCTCCCTATCTTGAGTGGCAAGCGATGACTGTGTATTTACCTCTGGCAGTGACCGAAACTTCAGATTGCAATTGATTTAAGTCCCAGTAGAGACATGGTGCAATTGAGATGCTACAGTGATTTAATGATTCATCTGTTTGTCTGTTTGTAACATGAAACTAATTGTTCCTGTTTTATAACAATCATTTGTAGTCACGAATCCTGCAATCAGCTTCAGGTGCTGATCTCTGCAAACACTTTGAGTGGACATGGTGGACAGTAAAATCAACAGAAACATACAACAAGTGATTATGAATGAGTCGGTTATTGATCACAACCTCTGAAATATCTCAATAACTATGGGATAGATGGCGTTTACATTTTTTACAGATGTTCGTGTTTCCCAGAGGATGAATTCCTCTGACTTCGGGAACCCCCTTGAAATATCTCAACTTTTTTAAGAATCGCCATAAAATATCCTACAGGGGTCACAGGCAATGTATCCTAAATGTCTCCTCTAGCACCTTCATCAGGTGAAACTTCATCACATACTTTTTCCAATTACTTTGGTTTCTGACCAAAACCTGCAAAACTGATGGCATATTGTGTTTAGTGCTAATTAGCGAATGTTGGCATGCTAAGACTTTATAGTGAGATGGTGAACATGGCAAACATTATATCTGCCAAACATCAGCATGTTAGCATTGTCATTATGAGCATGTTAGCATTGTCATTATGAGCATGTTAGCATTGTCATTATGAGCATGTTAGCATGCTGATGTCCAGAAGAGCCACTGAGTGGACCTTGTGGTGTGATGTTTCATCAATTATCAAAGTAGTTGTGGATTCATCTTCTGTTGATTGACTAATCTACAAATTGACTAATAATTTCACTATTAAAGAGCAGATCATTAATAAAGCAGCAAACAACAGTTTTCTATGTAAATATGTAGTGACGTAATGACCTGAACAGAGAATGAAGTCACACTTTGTGTGTGTTATAATCCGAGTTTCTCTGTGCTTTGTGTATGTTCATGTTATGTTCATGTTGTGTATGTTAGCGTTCATGCTAGTGCATGTGAGTCCTTTGCGTGGCTAGCTAATGGCCGGCGCTCTGCACTGCACTTAAATACGACTTTTAGCGCTAATAACGCCGTCCCAACCAACAGCGTTGTCACAGAAGAGTAACACTCACCCTCAGGTTAACACTGTTAGCTCTTTCAGCACTGTTAGCATCGTTAGCTGCGAGCTGTCACCATGATGAGAGCCGTGTGGAGGCAATCCCTCAATCATAGACAGGCTCGGAATTCTGTATGTCGCACCTTTAAGGCTCCTAAAATGTTTAAAAAGTGACTGTCCAACCTATTTAACTGTGCTGCAGCTTAGAGATCAATACAAAAACATAAATCATATAGAAAACAGTTTCTAATGACACTTTTCTCTGTTAAACAATAGATTGTGTGTGTACAGTATGTGTCTGTGTGTGTGTGTGTGTGTGAGAGAGAGAGAGAGAGAGAGAGAGATAGAGAGAGAAACACACACACACACACATATGCAGAGAAGCAGCAGAGATGAGGGAAATTCTCATCATTGTGGCTAAAACTGTCTGACTGTTTTTCTACACTGCAATTACAGAACAGAAAACAGCATGCATTATTTAACGACAAATGTAAACCGTGTAGGCAGACAGAAGTAGAAAGGTCCCGAACCCACAACCCTTAATTACCTCACAATGACGCACAAGGGCGCCTCTGAAGGATGCTGGGCTGACAGAGTAACCTTGTCCAAGTGTATGTTATTTACTGATCCAGTGAGCTCAGAGCTCAGGGTTTAAAAGGAAAGGGAGGCGTAAGGTACTCATGAATAGTTTATTATTCAAAGCAATGTCATTATTATTTATCTTCTTTGAAATTCTGTGCTTTAATATTCTTTTCTTTCAGTTCATAAAAGTTGAAATATTAATCCCAGTGAGGGAGGATCAAAGCTGCTGCATCATCCCTTTAACGCGCTTGAAATGTTCCGCAACATGACAGACAGTTTAAAAACGGACGTCTGCAGCCCACGCTGGAAACATCTTGTGTCTTCAGTGTGCCGGGCAGCCTTTAAGGGGCTTAGCATTATGATTTAATGGTAGGAACTGACAGGATTTTGCATTAATCATCTCTTCCACCCACACAGGTTTGAAACACATGCACCCCCCCTCCCCTTTGTAAATGATGCAATGATTGTTTCAAATAAACAAGGAGATTTTGAAAGAGGGTGTATAAAAAGAAAAAGTTTAAATCTAACAGATCGAGTGAAGGGATTCATTGTGACAGGAGGCGACCAGCAGCTGCTTGAGCACATAAATTGTGCCGGTGGCGGGGTTCCGAAAAACTGGTGAAGAGCAAATAAGGAAAGAGTGACGGAAAAAAAGAGATGAGAAAATGTGTTGATATCATGAAGTCTCAAATCAAGATGTAGTTCTAGGATGACCTGCACTGCTCGCACTAGGACATTATAAGCCTGCCGTGTTCTTTCATTAAAGCCTAATTAGGCGGGTGTTGTTACAGCTCAAGGTCACTGATACAGAAAATCTCTGCTTCTCGCAGGCTGTCAGTCAGTAAATCAGTCAGATAATTATGAGCATGGTGTGAACAGAGGAGCTGCCTCCCGCTGCGTTAAAGACACCTTGTTACGCCGAGACGCACTAGACTCTCGGAGGCTCTGACTTATTTGCAATAATCATCAACCTCTCAGGCCGCACAGAGCTGTATTGATTCTTGTTTCTTCTTTGAATCATCCTATTTATTCTTTCTTTTATAAATCGTCCAATTTTTGTTTTTGTTTGTATGTTTATGCTTTTTATGCTTCCTTTGTAAAGCACTTTGAATTGTCTTTGTTTATGAAATGTGATATGTGAATTAACTTGCCTTAGATAAGATAATCTGGTACCACTTTCTATTAATGATGGGTTTTATGAGTTAATAATGATTGAGTTATAAATGCTTTATAGATCAGTTATAAGCTGGTAGTGAAAATAACTTTTGGGTTGCAAAGTGGGAAAAAACTCTTTGATTGAATTGAACAATATGACCACTTCCCTTCGGGAAAAATGCTGCAGATGCTCTGGACCAAAATCCATTTATGAATGACTTATGTATGTTATGCAAGTTTTAATAGACTATACTAACATTGTTACCAAATAAAAAGAATAAACTTCAGCCAAAGGAATTCTCACATCCTTTATAAGCCAAAACATATTCTTATTTATGGCTTATAACTGATCTGTAAAGCTTTACTTAACAATAAAGCCATTAGTTTATAACCCCTTTATAAGGCGTGCCATATTAGAAAGTCATTCAGATAAACGTTGTTGGTCTCACAGCAGCAAAATTGAATACAAAAACATATGCATGTGAAATTATAACATCATCTACCAAAAATCTGCAACAAAGTGAAGTCACAAACCAACAGGTGTAAGATTGACCCATCCAGCAGAGATACAGTATGTTGTTGACACATTGGCATGAAATCGAAAATGAGCTGCAGTGGCAGTATTAGTGAGTGCTTTGTCTATAAAGGGCTCATGTTGCAGTAGGTCTGAAGACGAGAAGCCTCTGGGGGCAATCATCCAAGTATCAAGAGACGGTGTAAGGGTTCCTGTGGTCCGTTAACTGTGGGTCATTTATGTTGTTCCTTTAGACTTCCTGTTTTATTTTGTGTTACTTAAGTCTCCTCTCGTTTCAGTGTCTTCACTTCCTGCCCCAGGTGTTCCCCATTAGTTCATTAGTGTTTCCACCTGTGTCTCGTTACCGCGCCCACGTCCTGGTGTATATAGTCTGTGTGTTTTGGGTTCCTTGTCCCCAGTTCGTCTGTGTACCTATGCGTCTCAGAGTTCCAGTGTTGTTCCCGTGTTGTTCCAGTTCCTGTCTCCAGACATTGATTCCCCGGCATCACCTGACCCAGCGTTCGTGACCCGACTCTCCACTCGTCTATTCCCTATTGGATTTGTTTGCTTCGCTGACTGCCTTCCTGTGTACTGAACCTGTTTTTACTTCAGTAAAGACTTTTGCATTCTCCAAGATCTGTCTCTGAGTTGACGCTTTTGAGTCTCCTTGCCTGTGCTCCAAGTCGTACCATTACAGACAGGACGGGACACAGTTCATTCCTATGAAAGTTGCTCTTTGGCACATGATGCCAAAAAATGTTGACCTTCGAATATAAAATTAAATATATCAGATTAAAAACAAAGCAATGTTCTGTTGCCTACAGCTTCTGCATTCATATGCAATTATCTGTTTATAGCGATCACCACGCAGCTGGTAGGTCCAACCACTATAGAGATATTCTCTGGGAGCAGGTTTCTGAAGGAAAAGGCACTTAACTAATTGAACGTGACCGAAACAGCGTGTACCCTGAGGAAGATCCCATTTAAGCGTCCACACAGGCGACAGTTACATCGATGACTCACTCAGCTGTGAAAGTAGATGTGACAGCCACCGGTGGAGTTAAACTCAGAGCCGGGCGGTGTCTTAAAAACATGACTTTATATCACACCGGTACAGTAATGATGCTCATTAATCATGATCTTATTTCACACGGATGACTTGTGAGACTCGAGACACGGCAATTATTTATGAGTCACCACAGGAATTAACACCCGACCCTAATGGTTCTTCACTGCCGCAGCAGGCTGGTACGCTATCTGATGACCAATCAAAAACCAGCACTGGGAAAACATACTGTACTGGTGTGTGTGGGAGAGAGAGCTACAGATCAGCTCTGACGTAACTCTCATATGTCACCTCATCTTCCTTCCTTTCCTCCTCCTAAAGTCTCTGTTTGAGGTGTTTTCCTGTGTGTGTGTGTGTGTGTGTGCGTGCGTGCGTGCGTGCGTGTGTGTAATTAAGGCTGGGCTCTGAAGATAGATGCCTCGGTGATTGGAGAGTTTCAGGCAGGTACTGCTGCAACATAACAGAGGAAGATATATTATTTAATCAGAATAATAATAAACATATTCCTCATTCTATTATATGAATAAATTACTGTAGTGATGGAAAAATCTCATCACACCACCTACTCCTATTTTTATGTTTTCTACTTCATTTAAAACATGGCATGATTGGGCATGGGTTCAGAATAGATGCCCGTCCTTCTTTTGGACGTAGAGAAAAACACATGGCGGGGGAGACTTTGAACTTTAAGGAGTGTTAAAGGATAGAAGAAGAGACATGAGAGCTCAGCACTTTATAATCAAGATAGCAAAAGCTTGCATGTAATTAGACTCACACATTGATTAGATTCCTCTCAAACTAATTGTTATTGGAGAAATCGGAAACAGAGAACTCAATAGAATTCATTTACCGAGTATAATAAATGTATCGGGCCGGGACACACAGTCAGCCGATTGACCTGATGGGGAAACCGCAAAGTGTAATTTTCTGAAAATGAAAGGAAAAACCTGAGTAGAGCAGATACAGGTCACTGCATTGATCTGCTAAGTATCAACATGACGTGATTCATACGCTATGGTCTTCACAGTCGCCAGATTTCAACACACACCCATGGCAGACTTTGGAGGGTAATAAGAGAGAACTTTCTACTGCCATCATCAAAACACCAAATTAATTAATATTTTTGGATGAATGCTGTTCAGCCCTCCAGTAGAGTTTGACACTATGGAAGATTTGACAAGAAGATTTGAAGCTGTTCTGGAGGACTATAAAGAAACATAACAGTCTCCCATATGTATAGAAGAACAGAATGTTTTTTATGGTAATGGATTTTGATACCGTGCTGTGGTAAACTAGAAAGAACTGAGAGAGCACATAACTCCTCAAAACCTGTTATTTGAAAGGGGATATATTATGCTAATTCTAATCCTGAATATACCTGTATTCACCCTTTGTCTGAAACGCTCCGTTTTAGCGTCCGTCTCTTTAAGCCCAATCTGCTCTGATTGGTTTGCTAGAAAAATATTGCGCACCTTTGCAAACTTAGCTCTGAATCCGCCGGTGGAGATACTCAGATGTTCTAATGAGCCTGCAGGTGACATCGGAAGGCGAGAAACATCTGAATGGCTTGTTAAATCCCATGTTTTCTGACCGAGGCAGCTCACAAAAAAAAAAAAACTTGTTTGTCTTATTTCACTGTGTGTGTTTGTAGGCACCCCAGGTATCCAAATATATGTGAACAAGCACTGACAAAGTGAGTTTTTCATAATATGTCTCCTTTAATAACGGAAAATGTTTGGAGATATATCAATGCACATAGTGATGTATATGTATGTTGTGGAAATGTATCATATAGTCTTCTGGTTATATTTTGTCTCTATAAAGTTGTTACTTGGCCTTACAGTGTGTTTCCTCACATGTGTAATGTGTAATACACACGTCTTATGTCCCTGTCTGCTGGCATGTGACAGACAGTAAGGCACCACCTTGACCATTGTCAAGGAATCAGCAGACGGATGTTAACAGTTGTAATTAACACGTCTGATGTCTCTGTGCCTTTGTTCCCATTTGGTAGACAGAAATGTGTATTACCTGTGGTCCTGCCCAAGCAACTCTACTGTATAACTGACTTTCTGTAGACTCGGGGTCGGATTCTTGCAACACTCGTTGGTGCAGGTTATCTGTCCTTTCCATTGGAAATGATTAATTCTGTTGAACACTTCCAACTTTTCATTAAATGACAGCAAATCTCTAAATTATATATTTGTTCATTTCTTACCCGAAGGTGATTTTTTTTTTTAATTACCACCACACTGTATAGCCCAAAATCAGAAATTAGCCTCAAAGGCCTTTACAATCTGTACAGAATATGACTCCTCTATCCTTCGAATCTCTTTTCCAATAGGACAAACCTTTGACGAGGGCACAAAAAATTAAGAAATAGAGCAACACAGGAGGGATCCTGCTGCCAGGACGGACAGACATGCAATAGATGTTGTATATGCAGAGTAGACATAAATAACAACAATAAAATTACACTATGGAGAAAAACAGTATCCCCGTAAATAGAGTGCAACCATATATGAAGAAGATGGATCTGGCAAGATGCTTCTAAGTGCCATTAAAAGTACGAGTGAGTGCAGAAGAAGATTTTCAAATATCTTAAGGTGAATTTCATAGATTAACATTGTTGTTTTGAAGCCGCCTCCTCGGCTCAAAGTCACGTCCCTACCCAACACATCTGTTATTGCTATTTTTCCTTCCTGCTGTTTGCTGCCAACAGTTTATTCTCACCATCACCAGAGCAACAGGTGGGCTGGACCTGCTGTCAGGAGATAACTGAGTCAAATTCATCACAGATTCCTTATCTATTCAAAGATAATGAAATTAAAATGTGTTTTAGCTACTTGCTGTCAACCGCGTAGCTGGAAGTTTTACCATTTGAAGACATTTGGACTTAAACTGTTTTGACCTTTTCTCATGCTCACCGTCTGAAATGCAAACGGCCCGATCACATTTATGATAATGTGACTCTCTGTTGTTTCTGGGTTGTTTCTCTCATTGAGGGCATCATTTGGACTTGTGCACTTCAGCTTTTCTGTAAAAGGTCCCTGGGTTTAAACCCACTGGCCTGAACCTTTCTGTGTTGAGCTTTCATATTATTTCCATGCCAGCATGGGTTTCATATGGAAACTTTGGAAAATGTTATTTCTTTGCCAATATATTTCCTGCTGCGACCAGCACAAAAAGTTTCTCGAATGCGCATACTTCTTTTCCTCCATTAAATGTAAACTCCAATATTGCCTGTAGATGTAAATGAGAATATCATTAAAACTTTTTGTCAGTTTTTTTGTTCGAAAATTGTAAACTCTGCAGAGCTGTAAAAGAGGGGCTCTTGTTCCTCTGTGTCTTTCTGAAAGTTAATAAAAAATGTGAATGAATCATTTTCCCTCAGGATATCCAGACAGTTAGAAAGAAGTGTCCAAGTATAAAGATGTGAGTTACTGGGGATGTTTCTGATAACTATCCTCAGCGATTTCAACTTGTAATAGATGAACTGCTCAATAAACTCACCGTACAATAAGTTTTTCTCTGTATAAAACACGTTTGACCTCCACGGCCAACTCCAAACGTTTTGCCTTTTAGCCTGTTTCAGCTCATTGTTTAGGTTTTACAGCAGTTTTCTAAGTTTCTTAATCCGACTGCACTCTTCCTGCTCAATATTGGACTTATAATCATCAGGTCGCCAGAAACTCAACTCCAAATAAAGGCCAATGTTGCTCTGTGTCTGCTGGACGTATACATAGGGAACTGTGGTGCTAATACATTTGCCACAGCATCTTTATAAGGCAATAATGTGTCAATGTTACTGCAATAATAATAAATAATGTGTTTCAAGCAGGCAGAAAGTCTTTGTAATGTAGATTAAGATATCGCAGAAATCACAAGAATCCTTTAACGATTGGCTGCTGGTACTGTCTGCCACAATTTGACGCAAAAAATTAAAACTGTTCTTAATTTTTAGTTTGGCCACAGAATGATTGCATGGCGGCTTGTTGCCCTTCGCTCTATGAATCCGGTGTTACAGCTTGTTGTGCTGTCCCCAAGTGGCCAAAAAATCAGTAATTGCAGGTTTAAAACTGGAGAAACGGTTTAAAACCTACTTTTGGACTTCCTCTGTTTCACCCGTTTGTAAATCTGAGGTTTCTGTGATTTTTATAAGGCCAAGCCATACATTCCAAAACACATTTATCTGAGTGTTGAGTCAGCCAACTCTAAATTGAATTTGTTCTGCTAAACCGTTGTTATTCATGCTTGAGAGAACACAATCCGAGAGCAGATTGAGACAAATCACCGAATGTCCTCAACCATTGTTACAGCGAAACCAGCAGAGAAACAAATCCGAGAAGGGTGGTGTCTCCTGCAGAACTCTCAGGAATATATCGTACAAAAACTGATGAAAACGTGGTTGTGAATGAAATAGCCTGGTTGTTGTGAATGAAATGTTAAATTGCCGTCTCAGTCATTAAAAGTGGGAAGAAAGAAATATGAGTCATGCAGCCTCGAGCACAATCAAAGCTTCCTGCTCCTCCATCTCCGTCTCTGTTGATGGACCCGAAGCAGGCGGCTCCGTAACAAGCGATCAATGCAGTGAACCGGGATAACTTAAGCACAGGATTAAGAATACAATATCTGCTCCAGCAGCAGTCATTTGTCCTTCCATACTGTGAGTGAACACTCATTCTTTCCATTGTTACAGCGGTTCTATAAGAGGTCAAATGATATGGAATTGTGGCTGCGGGGTAGCTATATGATACTGAGCTAAACACTTAGAAGTGGAAGTGCATACTTTTATTTCAAAGTAAACAGTTGGATTTTACTCAGTATTAGAAGTGTACATTTACATTTTGCTTTGCAGTGTTGTTTTTGTTCTCATTTCCAACAGTCCCTGTTCCATTTAATGCATCACTATATGTGTTTTATCTATTTTCTAGATTAATCGATTTATAAAATGTAAAATGTCAGAAAATAGTGGAAAATGTTCATCCCAGGTTCTCACAGTCCAACGTTATGTTTTTAAATGTCTTGTTTTTGTCACTCCAAAACCCAAAGATATTCAATTTTATATGATATAAAACAAATAAAAGCAGGGCATCTCCACATTTCAGAACAACATACAATGCTATGACTCAGACTGTAATACAGTAGTGCAATGATGCAGAGTGCAAACAGATTGGAATAAATATAGAAAGATTAATGTAACAGGCTTCTTTATGTGCATGACATAGGTGGATGTGTACAGTATATACTGTATACATTTCAGCATACAGCATATACAGCGCCTTATCTCGGATGTCGAGTTCAGGATAATTATTCCTTTAATTTGCAGGTTAATTATGATGCTGTTCAAGTTTTACTGCACAGGCACAAGCAATTAGAAACGTTTTTGAAAGGCAAACAACACTGTATAATAAGCAAGTTATAAGCTGCTCAAATGGCTTCAGTGGTTTAACAAATCACCATTTCCCTTTAAATACTAGCTCGATTACAGCTGATAATCAAAAGATCAGTTTGTCCATTTGGCCCTCAGTCCCGTTCACATCAGATAAAAAGCTAATTTTAAAAGTTAAAACAAATTTCAAAGGGAAAAACCTGACTTGTATTTGTGTGGGAGGTGCATGGCTGCTTTGATTTCTACTGAAGACAGAATAAAAGGCTGTTGAACGCCAGCACTGTTTGGCTTTCTTGCTCATTTACAACAGAAAGCTCTGACTGAGTCATCAAGTTTAAATGCAGCAGAGGCTGCAAATGCCATTCTATGGTAATAATGGAAAAGTAATACATTAAGTTACTGCTGATCTACTTGGAATACTAAGCGAAGCAATGTTCTCAGGCTTGCTGGGTGACTGAAGCACATCATTGCTCTTATATAAAGCTGAATTGATTCTAATCCTATACAGGTTTCCAACAGTTTATTCTGACCACAAATTCTAAATTTATAATGACAACAATCTTATGGGAGACACCGAAATATAATCAGTTTATTGTCTTAATGCTTATTCAGCTTCATAGAAATGACCTCATCAGTTTTAAACCCTCCATTCTCCATCCAAGTAACGAGTAGTCCATTACTTAATCAGTAACGATCCCTTGCAGCGCTGCCGTTGTTGTTGTTGACTTTTTGTGGCACATTTTGCCCAGCAACTTTTACGGGATGACTCACCCAAGGCAGCTGTTACGCATGACAAAAAGAAAAAAAAAAATCAAAGGATAAGGTGGAGCGAGCAGATGACAGGAGTCAGATAAAAAGGTGTTTGGCGCGAGGGAGCCACTATTTGAGACGGGGAAAGGGCCACATGCTGCCGCACATCAGGACCATGCAGACCACGTCCAGGCTGCTCAGCGACGCGCTACTCTGCGCACTGCTGCTGCTCTCCAGTGCCGCTGGAGCCGAAGTGTTGGACACCGAGTCCGAAGAGGAGCTGAGCCCCAGAGCACTGCGGGACTTCTATCCCAAAGGTCCGAACCTGACCAGTGAGAAGCAGCTGGTAAGCTTCACTTCTATTGCACTGCAGGCATCAAAACGACGAAAATCGATCAACTTTAAACATTTTTAACAACCAAAGAAAAAAAGTTTTATTATTTTATAAAATCAAATTGTATTTTCGTTTTTTTTTTTTATATACATATATATTGCATGCGACTTTGAATCTCAGTTATTATTTGCTTAACATGTTTGGTATGCATGACCATTTATCTCCATCACCTTAAAATAAACCAATCTCAATTCAGATACGGATGCATTTAAGATTTAAGATTTTCATTGTATTGTCATAGGTCTATAACTTCTGTCTTGTGCAAATGATTGTATATTTGACGTCTATCTCATAGAATTTTTCCATTTTAAATGCAAATATGCAACTGTTACCATGTAACGTATTATTATTGAACATTACAAAAGTATTTATTTTTATTTGTATATGCTGATCATTTTTGCAATGTTGTTATTCAGCTGCGATGCCATGTTTCTGTGTCTGTGCGTTACTGGAATAACAAATGCGCGATCATTAGGAACTTTTAGATTTGTGTTGTATCTGCCTCCTGACAGCTCGGAGCTCTCCAAGAAGTTCTCGAAAAGCTGCAAGCCAAACGGCTGCCTTCATGGGAAAAGAAATTTGGCCAAGTCCCAACGGTATTGTTCAAACTTAAACACTTTGTATGAATTGAAACTGTATTGATGCATGTCACAGCAGGGAGGGGGAAATGAATGAACCATCTGCTGTTGTTGCTTCTCCCTCAGTGTGATGTCGGGGAGCAGTGCGCAGTGAGGAAAGGCGCTCGGATCGGCAAGATGTGCGACTGTCCCCGGGGAGCATTCTGCAACTTTTTCCTGCTGAAGTGCTTATGAGCCTCGATCTGAATGTAGCATTGAGATGTGGAAAAGAAAAAAAAAGTGTTACTCGATTCCTTTGTAATTACTGTCATATTTTTTTATGATACAGCTGGAGCAGGTGGGGTGACTGCCCAACCCGTACGAAAAAGAACAATAGTAGTTATATAATAAGTATATATTTTAAAATGATATTATATCACAGAAAAACGATAGGGATATTGGGCAGGAGATGAGCATATACTATAAAGACACTTAAAGTTAAATACTCAGAACCACCTCATGTCTGTAGGAAAACCACAGGATCGTTGTTAAGATACAGTAGGATCTTACAAATAACACACAATGCACAATAAAGTCACCCGAGGACCACATACACACTGTAAAGTCTGAACAGCAATATTATGGGAATATTATAATGATTCTTCGTCTGGGCAAATCCAAAATATGTCTTTTGAACTTGAACTATTTTCTTTCAGATGAATGTTTTGTGTATGAAATCATGATAATAAACATCATTATTGTTTTGTAAAGCAGTGGAGTGGCCGCATATTCTTTATTATGTTAACCCGGCATCTTATAATTTGTCTGATTCTTTTTTTTAAAAGATGATGTTAAGGAGCCCAGTTAATATTTGAACAATGACGTGGATGTGATTGCGATCTGTGACGTCACACCTGGGTGGGGTGTGTGTGTGTGTGTGTGTGTGTGTGTGTGGGGGGGGGGGCAGGCATTGTCGATCACAAGAGGGTGCTTAAAATGAAAAAAAATCCCAATTCCGCTGCAGAGGAAGTAGTTATGAATCAGAGAGTGACTGTCCCACACTGAGCCTCCAGCTCCAGGCTGTTAATCACATTATATGCATGAAAGACGATTAATCTGCAGCACATGAATTCATTTCATTTAAACTGAAAAATAACTATATTTCATTCATGGCACACATGCCGATAAACTCATCTTTAAGATTTAATATCAACATATCCAATTGTTGATCCATGACGTACAACTTTTCAGACAACATAAGATGATTCACAGGCTTATTTCTGCGTAAAAATAAAACTATAACAACAATCATGGTTCAGCCTCTCTCAATGGATCAAACAAGAAATGCTTGCAAGAAATAATCAGGAATTATCATCTAATTCTGAAATCTGAAAAACTTAGGTGTACTTGTACTTCACTTAAGTAGTTTTGCTACTTTTTTTATAATATAACAATCTGAAAAGGAGCCACTTTGCATCATAAATTACTTTTGATTTGTACACTTTTACTTGTAATGCAGTATTTTTACATTGTGGTAGTACAACTTCTGTGTATCCACCCTCTGTCCTCACATTACATTGAGCTCGTCTTGTGGAGTGCAGTCATTTGTGGCACACGGACAACTGACGCTATAAACCCTTCGGAACAAAATAACACTGGAATGGAGTTAATCAATAGGGTAAAAATAAGATAAGATAAGATAGAACTTTATTTATCCCGAGGGAAATTGTTGTGCAGCAGTTGCTGCAATACACAATAGGAGACAGTATAAGATGCAAAAATGTACAAATAGTGCAAAATGTTTTATACAATATATATATGTTGAAAAATGAAAAAATAAGATGAGCTGAGATGGTGTAAGGTGCAATATTAAGGTGCAATATTCAACAAGATGAGGTAAGGTGCAGTATTTGGCAAAATAACAACATAAAAAAAAAAAGAATTACCAAACCAAACTAAGTATGAAGAGGGAAGTAAGCTGCATATGAACCTAAATATAAAGAATGAAGATGATGAAGATGACGAAGATGATGACGATGATGAAGATGATGAAGAGAGGAGAGAGAGACAGAGAGAGAGAGAGAGAGAGAGGGGACCTCAGGTCCCTGTGTCTCCTCTGTCCATCTCACGACCTAATAAACATGTATCATCATCACTAAACATTATTAATAAATCTAATGATATTTTTCTGGACTCCTTCCTGACATTTTAGTCGACTTGAGATTTCGAGCATCATCGTGTTCCACATCACTGCTCGTCTCGTATCCAGCCTCCCTCTATGCTACCTGTCAGCAGACATCAATAATGCAGCGGAGACAAGTAAAACATGTTGACATAGTCCATTCTGTGTGTGTGTGAGTGTGAGTGTGTGTGTGTGTGTGTGTGTGTGTGTGTGTGTGTGTGTGTGTGTGTGTGTGTGTGTGTGTGCTACCACTTCAGAAGTCAACATGAAGGCAACAACTGAAAACCCTTTGACAGAGAGCACATTCTCTAATGTTTGTTACTTGAAGAGCGGAACAGCTTGCCACCATTTTTCATTTTTTTTACTATCTAAAGACAAGTGCACGTGTTTGGCTTAACTTATTTCACTTTGTTTTGTATATTCTTTTTTTCTTCCAGAGCCAACAAGGTGGAGCAGAGTGTCAAAATGGAGTTGGATAACATTCCCTGCATGTTTTTAGCTTTGAATATTTCAATCTGCCTTAACAGAAGATTTTGCTTTTGTTTCAGTTTCAGTTCAGTTTGTGCTGCTGATCAAACTAATCACACACGTCTTCCTGTTTGTCCCGTCATTTCCTGGAACGGCTGATCTCCTCATTAATATTTCACTGACAGGCAAATAAAACGTTGACATGCAAAATATATAATCTGTGAACACAATTTCTGTCCTTATTCTGTCTTCTGTTCAACTCCGTCATTGTTTTTTTGTAAGAAGTTTCTCTTTTTTTTTTTTTTCATGCGGTTTGTCACGTGTCATGTGATCTGCAAAGTGAGATGAAGAAGTGCTTTCTTCACCTTTTTCTGCTGTTGATATGTATAAAAAAAAAAAAGCCTAACTCCTATCTTTTTGCACACTTTATCGCACATATATTTAAAAACACCTCACCACTTGGTTCCCATGAAACTTTTCCAAACCCTTGGACACCCACACACATTCATGGTGGTTGGGGTGACAATAACTGTTTATCTTAGTTCCTGAACAGCAATGCTTTCTCCAGACAGCAAGGATTTGTTATCGATTCCTTCGGGGGGAATTACCTCCGATTCCGGTCGAGATTGCACATGTATAAGTAAGACAGTTCAAACCTGCAGCAATCGCCATCGGAGAAGTGCTTGCTTGTGTTCGATAGTTTGACAGAGAATTACAGATAGAGGTGGTGGTGACGGTAACACTGAGAGAAAGAGGCGGAGGGTAATTGAGAGTGTGATGGATGGATACAGAGCAGGTGACAAATGATAGTCTGAAATTGAGATTGCTCCCTGAGAATGACATCGTTGGCCGTAAACCGCTCAATAACATCAACACGAGACGTTGCTTGAGGCAGTGAAGTTGATTTACAACGTGTGAACACATGAACGAGCTTCGTCGGATGTCATACCTCTCTCTTCCTGTTACTGCGACAACCTTTCTCACAACCAAATACCAACGACATCATCTGAAATAAAACAGAAGAGAGTTCAGTCTCCCGTCCGGTGAAAACAGTGAACATTACCTGTAGAATAAGGAGCCTTAAAAGCACCATCTATTACAACAAAGCAAATAAGCGTGTACTACAAGCTGCCACAGGAACGACTACAAAGTAGGCTACCATGAACTTCCACACTGAGTACAAAATGCCCCAAATCACAACAAACTACCACCAAAAACATGAGGTCCGGGATGATGAATACCAAAGAATCACAATGTACCACAACGTGCACTGCAACATCCATAAACAAGCGTGAATTCGCAATAGCTGCGACCACGTACGTGCGTGCACCCACTTGTTCACGAGCATATGTTTAAAACTCACTCTGATTGGAATAATCTCCCTTTAAATATTCCATACTTATCATCTTGCCCTATCTTCTTATTATAGGGTCAGGTGTACATGTTCATAACAACACCTCCAATTATTTTTTGTTTTATAACTTAATGTTATCACTGACGTTAATAATGAATGAATACTCAACTATAATCTTTAAATGGATGATCCATTTTTATGCTCGGTTTAAGAGTATAAACTCCTGATTGTGTATGTCTTATCTGTTATTGATTTATTTTTTGTTTCGTTGTTTGTTTTTGTCACATTTGTATCTTCTCATTGTTTGTTTTTATTATTTTAGTTTTTTTGTCACCTTGTATAATTGTGCTTGAACTTGTATTATTGTCGTTGAGGACCCCCTTTAAAACAAGATGGTGCATATCAAGGGGTTCTTCCTAATAAAGAGTTTCAAACAAATATTGTACTTTTCACTCCGCTACATTTATCTGCCACCTTTAGTTAGTTACATAATATGATGCATAATAGATTAATGATAAGCTTACTTTTGACCAACTAAAACATGAAATGCTGCTTACATAACACAACCTAATGAGTTAATGTCTCACTGACATTCTGCTGCATAATGTGTAGTTTTACTTTTAATACAAAAATTGTAATACTTCATCCACCACTGTCGTTCACACCTACTGTTCCAACTCATGCATTAACTAATAAATACTACATGCTAAAGGGAACCGCTTCATATACATTAATGGTGTGGTCAATATTGCAAAAAACTAAAAGGTCAAACTAAGTGAGTTTCTTCATTTTCTTTCTTTTCTTAATAAACAGGTAAAGTCTCTCATACACTTAAAGTTCAATTTCACATATAAGCACTGCTGTCTAGTGGCGAGACTGGAGACCAACTGTAAAAAAAAAAAAAAAAAGGTATATTATTATACTGTGAAAATACTTATGTCAAATGACTGTCAACCTTTAGTAGGAGCAAGCTTTGTACAATTTTCCCAAAATTCAGAATTGCACAAGACATTGAAATAAGCATGAACTCCTGTTAAATACATTAACGTGACATGTCCACCTGCCACCGCAGCTTAAGGAGCTTATTTTAGGCATCAGTTACGTTACAGATCATATCAGTGCTTGTGTTCAGATCGTCTAATGAAGTGAAAAGAATCCCAGTGCAGTCATGTGAATACAGTCCGGTGAACTGTGTTGATGAGGCCAGAGGGCATCCTGCTGATGTCAACAATAGCTCAGTCGTCAAGCATGAATGTCTCTCAAATCACTGAGTTTATAATTATTTGATCACCACTAATGAGGAACCGAGTCATCCTGTTGTGTCTGTATGCGACACAATTCAATTAATGCTTTCAAATCATTCTTTTTTATTTAAGTGTACGCGTCAGAAATTCCCCGTTTGAAATGAAATCATTAAGTTGGCACATCATCACCATGCCGTTATGAGAATGCTGTTTTCTGCAGGTGGAAACCAAATCAACTTTGCTCGGTTAAATTATGTTTATTTAAAAAATATATAGAAACAGGACCACTGGTGTAAACGTACAGCAACATGGAACAGTGTGGGTGCTCACACTTCAATGCAACCCTGTTCACCTTCAACCCAAACTGGAAAAAAAAGAAACAGAAAACAAGAAGAGCACAAATCACAGCAGCACCTTACCCCCAAACACATCATAACTGTACACGCTGTATCACACTGTGTTCAAAGCAATTTTCTTAATTATGACCCACCCCAATATTTTTTTATCTTTCGTGGGTCTGTGTTATTTTAATCAGTGAAGTTAAATAATGAAATGAAATAAAAGCAGTAGCCTTTAGTACTTCTGTGTACAGTATAATGGGTACTGTAGTATTTAATAAGAACACAAAAGCTGAAAACTGTTAAGTACACCTCATTCTCCCTAAACATACTGCTTTCTGTTCTTAAATCTTCAGTCAATTCTTTGTAGCATTACTTTGTTAGCAGAAACTCAGCGTGTACTCATTTTTTTAAAGTAAGAAAAAATGAGAATTAAATGTGGGTGCCACCAAATAACTTCATCAAGGTCCTGTCCTGCCCTTTAAAACTAAAATATGGGTCATTAGAAATGAGAATGCAATCACAACCTGTTACAGAAACATTTGTGAGATGCAAGGCTTATGACATCAAACAGCCACTTATGGTTGAAAAATAATAATATTCAAAATCAATAAAAATAATGTCTGGATTTATACCTAATGTTCATTCTGTTTTGTTTCCTTAACTATTGTGAACACTAAAGACAAGGCCATCATGTTGCTGCCAAAATCTGGAGCCTGGCAAAGTGACAGGTAATCAAAACTGTAAAAAGACAAGTTATTACTTTGTCCATGTGACTTTAGTTTCCCTTGTTACTGAGCAGTGGAACTCTAAACAAACCAAAAAGCAACAGAGGAAGGTTTTCAACTATGGTTTGAACTGCACAGTAACACTTGTGAAATCACCAGAACAAAACCTGTTACAACAGGAATGAACAAAGGGGACAGATATATACACGCGACTCCTAATATGAAGGCCAAAACCATTTTGTTGGGACAAATAATCACATCAATGTAATGCAAGTCATTCTCCTACAATATTAAAGAGGCTTTCTTTGTTTTAACTCTTAAACTGTTTTGCCTTCTGTTACTTAAACTTTTTGCCAATATGGCTGTTTGACTTTTTAAATGATGGCACATGCTCCAACTCCACGCACTTTGTTACACCGTTCGCTGTCTATAAAACTGAAAGCGGTTGGCAATGTGGTCAATATAGTATGAGGTTAATTCTTGTTGTTTTGGTGATGTATCCCCGATATTTGTCTAACAATGTGCCACCTGTATTACAATAACATAGTATTGTGGAAAATGCATTGTGATAGTTAATGCTTCCCAAGCCTAGTTATGATGTTCGTCTGCACAACACGGTCATGAATTCCTTCAGTAGCTCCATTAAGTAGATGTCTCTTGTCTATGCTCCTGACAGGCATCACAGCAGGGCAAACGTCACAAATTGTCTGCTCTATGAAGACCCATCTTCACGCTGCTCGTCTTGAAAGGGGTAGCTGAGTGCAGGAGGAAAGCCCTGACTCCGAGGCTGTTCGTCCAACAACACCAAATCCTCCACATCTTTCCCTTTGTACCTCCGTCTGCAGATCTTTACTGTTACTTTTCGCCCCTGAAAGACTTTTAGGGCCTCTTTGGAAGCCATGGCCTTGGCAGCAGACTCATCACGCCCGTATCCTGTCCCCATGTATACAGTCTGACAGCGAATCTCACACACGTGGCCTTCCTTCTGTGTACGACCTGCGGGGAGGCCAGTGATGTCCTTCAGTGGTACAAACACAGAGGCCAGGGTCTCTTTACATGACTCTGCACAGCTACGAAGTATTTCAAAATGGTCCAAGTTTGGACCGAAGCCCCCTGCGGACACCAACTTCCAGGCCACGGCCTTGTAAAGGCGGTTGAAGAAGGGCTGGTGCTCTGCTGGAGCCTGTGGAAGAGGTCCTGATTTCTGACTCACAGACCACGTAGCTGTTCTGCCCGCAAGCTCATTAGGTCCAGATTTGGCTCTTTTCACACAGCTGTCAGCATCACTCTCTGCAAATGAGGACACAACATGCCGGACAGTCATGACTGCACAAAGAAACCGAATTTAATGAGGAAAGAAACTCCAGTCTCAGGTGTGGGTGTGTTAAGAAAAAAAACCTGTGTGTAGGTTATTACATTGAAACCCTGCTGTAATAAATGTAGCACTGAAACATGTTAGCAGTCCATAAAAAGCTAGAGAAAGTTTGTAGGGATGCACAAAGTCCTTCTCACTATTTAACTTATTAGTAGCTTCCAAGTAGCCACATCACTTATTAAAGCTATTCAAGGTAAACAGGTTTTCTAAATCCTCCTTTCTAAAGTATAAATGACCCAAAATCAAAACACCAAAAAAGCACATTACCTTGAGATAGCTTTTCATTGGAATCATTACATTTCATGTCTGAATGGCAAAAAAAGTGAGGTGGCAACAAAATGTAGCTATCAATAATACAAAATGTTTTATTACTATGCACTATATGTTGTCATCCACTGTATACACTTTTGTAATACTATGAATCATTAGGGATGGGTAATATGAATAAAACAAAACTATTACTATATATTTTATGCCAAATACAAGACATCAATAAAATGACACTTTGTGGATGACTATTTCTGCTTCTTATTGGTGTTTTTTGAGACCCCTTTGGTGACTATAGCTTGTGATGGTGCTGAATTACATTGTGTTGAAAGGGGCTTCTAAATATGTGTCCACCCACATATACATACATAGGAAAACAAAATCTAAGAAATACATTACAACGATGCAATCCTATACAACACCACTATCGGTCACAATGCTTACTATTAGTGTCACTTCCCCTATTTATCTGTCACTCTGTTAATTCCTAACAAGCTAAAATAATGACTTCACATCACACACTGTAGATGGTAAAAGTAAATACAGTAGTCTGCTTAATTAAAAGTGTGTATTGCATTACCAGCTGTGGTAGTCCGCTTTCCTCTGGCCAGGATTCCATCTTTAGTCGTTTTATGAACTGGGGCATCTGGGACAACTATCCCGTCACCCATCTCCTTGATCTTGTCCATTACAGCCTGTGGGTAGCTGAGGAATGAAGGGAACAAAGACAAGTGGACTCCTCATCTGTATGCCTTTATCTTTGCTTTCTGGAGTTTGTCATTCTACTCTTATCAGTGTGTCTTACCTGCAGCCGAGGAAAACGTGATTGGCCCAGACCATGGACAAAGAGAGCAGCCTGTCCAGACTGCTGCTGGGGACTCCGGGCTCCACTGTGGGGAAAGCCTCCATGTTTCTAAGTATAAACTCTCTCCGAGCAACCCACTGTTTGTTGCTCTCACAGTAGCTCCTGAAAGCGTCGACCCATTGGGCCAGCTGTGGGTTCTGGCCCAGGTATTCTGCAACTATGTCCTCTTCGCTCTTCTCCCCCGCCATCCCTGCAATAACAAACACTTGCTCAATTATTTGTGTTGCACCTAAGTTAGTACAGCTAGCTTGGATGAGGCTTACAAGTATAACAAGTTTGTAGAACACTTGATATATCAGTGGACCTAATAGTTAGCGTTTTTAGACCACACACAACTGGTGTTTTGTTTCAAACTTGCCAGGTAAGAGTAGTAGCCTAATTAAGCTAACCAGTTAATGTTTTCGAGAGTGCCACTGACAAACTGACTTTAGCGACTACGCCAAACAGCTAACTTAGACGAGTAACAATAGCGCTATTAGAAGCCACGTTGAACATTAAAATGTGCTATCTATGTTAATAATAATAGTGACGTGCATCCTTGTACAACATGTATGAAGTAATCATTTTAACTTGTAACTACGACATACCAATCTCTCTCCGTTGCGATGTGTTGCTAGCTAGCTACATGACCGAATGATGACGCAAGACTGACTACGCTGCTTTTTTTTTTTTGAGGGAGAAACTACATTTCCCAGAAGTGTAGTGCTAGCTACAGGTGCTAACTTTTGTTTACATAAAAACAACAATACCAGAGGATGTTTTGCTATCGTCTCGTAGCATCATAAAAATGAATAATAGACACTTTTGAGAAATGTTCAAATGAAAGTAAACAATAAGGGAAAGTAACGGGACGTACCTTAGTTTACTGTTGGCTAGCAACCAGTCCCTGTCCCGTGATGCTTTGCGTCGCAACGTAGCCAACCTGCGACAGCTCGGGCGGCAGTTTGTTTTGGTGGCTGATGAGATGCTCAAGGCTGCATTCAAACATTAATCAATTAAAGGTGAATTAACATGATTCACGAGCTGTTGCTTGCGTTGAGTGGGTACCCGGGGACGATTTTCACATGGAACAAACGAACGGGTTTGCAGGTAAAACAGAAACACGGTAACGTGCAGCTCTGACGAAACGATGCTTCTGATTGATATGCTAGCTAGCTATTAAACGTTTTGTACTTTTTAAATTAAAACATGTTAATTAACGTTATTGCTTTTTTTTTTTTTTTTAAAAAGACCTAACATATCAAATGTAGCGTTATATTGTCTTTGCTGGCAGTGTAACTTTGTGCTAGCATAAGTTAGTTTAAGCAGAGACTGGTAAAGCAATTAGACGTGATATGTACAATATTATACAAACAATATATAAACAGTCCAAGGCTAAACATTGCACTGTTCTCCATTTATGTACCTGAATATCTTCAAATATAGCATATATAGTCATAATGACGAGGGCTATATGAAAATGAGGAAATATTTAAAGTGAATAGTTGCATTCAAGAATTAAGTTCTAATATAGTACTGTATGTAGAAGTTAAGAGTGCCTATACATCGAGTTACAAGTGGCTTTTATATTTATATAGTTCTAAGCAAGTCAAGCATATACATATATATATATATATATATGTGTGTGTGTGTATACTGTTCACACTCAATTTCATTAATTCCCCCTCGCCTCCTTTTCATCTCTGTTTTGGAATAGCACTTTACCATTAACCTATTTATATTTGTGGCATTGTGTGCATTTGGTTTTTGCACCTTATTGATAATCTAATGTAATTGATGTATTATATTTTACTTTATTGCACTCTATATATTTGCACTCTTTATTACTTACCTTGCCATTTAGAGTCTCCAATTCACCTAACCTGCATTTTTTGGACTGTGGGAGGAAAGCGAAGCTGGGAGAACATGTAAACTTCACACAGAAAGTGATGTAACTGTTCTAACTACTGCACTACATTGACACACTGTTTACTAAAGCATCATCAGCACTAAACAACTTGTTCAACCATATAGTTAACTTTCTATAGTCTCTTTCATGAGCTAAGGAGAGACACCACACCATAACAACATGCAAGGATGGGCTACAATCTTGCACGAATAGCTAATTTTGCTTGTAATAAACAGCACTGTTGATATATTTGATTCACAGCTAGGTGAACCAATTGATTCATGCGCAAGCCTCATTCAAACAGTGGTGTACACTGGGGTTAAACTTGACTAGTCTATTTGCAGAGGAAATAAAGTTTTACAGTATCCTTTGTGTATTAGAGGCACACAGTGTTAAAAAAAAAACAAAAAAAAAACATGAACCACTTTGTTTCACCCACAGGTGTCCCAGGACCTGCCCTTCCTTCACCCCAGTGAGACCAGTGTCCTCAACCGGCTCTCTAAACTGGGCTCAGATTACATACGCTTCACAGAGTTCATAGAACAACACACCGGCCATGTGCATCAACAAGTGAGTAAAGTCCCTCAATGACATATAACAACATTTTAGATATTTAGCTACATATTACATTGTAATATATATATATATATATATATATATATAATATAATATAATATAATATAATATATGGTGGGGGTAGTCTAGTGGTCTAGTAGTCAGGCTTTCAAATAGAACACTGGAAGTTTGTGAGTTCAATACTCAATACCTGAGCAAAGCACTTAACCCCGAGTTGCTCCAGGGGACGGTCCCTGTAGTTAGTTCACTGTAAGTCGCTCTGGATAAAATAAATGACCTGTAATGTAATAATACATTAAAATGTTGACAATAAATATTACCAACACACAAAAAAACACGTTTTATTCTTTCTGTGCGGCCCGGTACCAAATGATCCACGGCCCGGTACTGGTCCGCGGCCCGGTGGTTGGGGACCCCTGTGTTAGAGAGTACCTTAGCCTTCCTTATCTAAGACATGGTTTCTCTGTTATAAAATGGATAAATCATGCTCCCTGGAATGGATTTTCTCAACATTTCTTTCTTTAGGAACATCACACAAACCAGCCCAACCAGACGGGACTTCATGGAATTTACTTGCGGGCTTTCTGCACAGGGCTGGACTCTATCCTGCAGCCGTACAGACAGGCCCTGCTCGACCTTGAACAAGAGGTAAAATGATGACACAGCCAACAAGAATACACGGTGAAGCATGTGGCACGATGCTCATTTAACTTGTGTATGTGTTTCAGTTTCTTGGAGATCCACATCTGACAATATCTCATGTGAATTACAAGCTTGATCAGGTAAAGCATTAATTAAACTTCGAAAGAGATGATTTCAAGATTTTTTTCCATAAAACAATATACTAAAGACATTCACAGTGAAAAGTTGTTCTACATTTAAACATATGTTTGTCTAACACTGTACTTTTTCTTTAAGTTCCAGTTACTGTTTCCTTCTGTGATGGTGGTGGTAGAGTCTATAAGATCACAGAAGGTAAGGATTGTTCTATACATGTATTTGACCAGGAAATGTAAGTTCAGAGCCCTTGTTGCACATCATCCCCCCTTCTATCACCATAGAAGCTGATAAAAACACAAGATGCATATATTTTTCATATGACTAAAAAACTACATCCACTAATCTAGAGTCAAACCTGGGCAACAGAACTGACAAATATGTACTCCTTGTCTTGTGTGTGGTACTTTAGATCCATGGCTGTCAGATCCTGGAGACTGTGTACAAGCACAGTTGTGGGGGACTTCCTCCTGTACGCATGGCCTTAGAAAAGTAAGTTGTCTCCCTTTGGAAAAGACTATAATACAAGTTTCAAAGTTGTGCTGTTTGGGTGAGCTATATACTCCAATATACTATGACTTCTTAATGGCACACTATACTATGACTTTTTTTTAATGATGTTTTTAATAAGATACAATCTACTTACAACTTTTTTTTTTTTTATTTTTTTTTTTACTTTTTTTATGACATACTAAACTATGATTTTTTTTTTAAATGACTTTATATGAGATACTATACTATGACTTTAAAAATAAATACATTTATGGCATACTATATTGTGATTTTTTTTTTTTTTTTTATGGAATTCTATACATTTTATTTTGATTGCGTGCTATACTTTGACATTCTGTACAATTTACTTTTTATGACCTACTATACTATACTATGCCTTTTTATTTTGTTTTATATTTTACATTTTTATGACTTTTTAATGACTTTTATGACTATATACTATGACCTTTTTTTTCCATTTTTATGGCTCACTATACTGTGAGTTTTATATGAGAATTTGACTTAAGGTTGCCCGTTGTAGATGCGGCCTTCTTTTACTGCAGATGCTTTAACTTTATAACAAATCTTCTGTCTGGCAGTTCATGGCTTTTTGACACTTGATTGCACATGTTGGATATTTGGGCAGTGTTAAAACAACACACTGTTTTATCTCAGCTGTCTATATTAACTTCTTCTCTTTTTTATTTTTTTTTCTCATAAGATATACATCCTAGATACAATGAATATTCTACTATTAGATAATAAAGTGCAGAGAGTGCAATGAGTGGAAGGGTTGTGGGGTAGAACTGGGCAAAGGTTAAACATAGTGTATAATTTATTTCTACTTTTTGTATAAAAAAAAAAAAAAAAATGCAATGCACCATTTTATGGGCATATTTGAGCTCCAATGTGCATCGTCTTATATCTACAACAAAAAAATGTTTTGTGTGTTTTTGTGTTGTCGTTTTATACATTGTGCAGGATTCTTGCTGTGTGCCACGGTGTGATGTACAAGCAGCTAGCAGCTTGGATGCTGCACGGTTTGCTGCTGGACCAAAGCGAGGAGTTTTTTGTGAAGCAGGGGCCCAGTGCAGGAGGAGCTGCTGCCAACCAGGAGGAGGAGGAAGAGGACCTGGGGCTGGGAGGCTTGAGTGGGAAACAGCTCCGAGAACTACAGGACCTGGTGAGAACTACAGTCAGACACACTGGCCAAGAGATCAGTACCTATTTTTAGTTCTAATTGTGTGCTTCTGTGTCGTGGTGCAGAGGCTGATCGAGGAGGAGAACATGCTGGCTCCATCTCTGCAGCAGTTCTCCCTGCGAACAGAGATGCTGCCTTCTTACATTCCCATCAGAGTGGCTGAGAAGATCCTCTTCGTTGGAGAGTCTGTTCAAATGTTTGAAAACCACAACCACAGCCCATCTCGAGCTGGTAGTCTTATTGTGCTGTGATCTAAGTAAAATCTTGCACTAGCATACTCCCATTTTTGTCTTTATATCACGAAGAGAATACAACTCATTATTGTTTTGTTTATTTTAGGCTCCATACTCAAGCACCAGGAGGACATATTTGCTGCCGAGCTGCACAGACTCAAACAGCAGCCTCTTTTCAGCCTGGTGGATTTTGAGAATGTGATCGATCGCATCAGAAGCACAGTGGCAGAGGTGAGCTCATCTACTCCTGTATTATTTTTGAGTTTTCAACGAAATGACATTCCAGGTAAGCTACCACGCTCAGAGACAAAATGAAGTACTCACAATCTCACTGACTTGCAGCATCTCTGGACGTTGATGGTGGAGGAGTCAGATCTACTCGAACAGCTCAAGGTTTGTGTTAATCGCATTCTGTTTTGGATCAAAGCAGAGCAAAATGAACAATGTTGACGTTTGTATTTTCTTCCAGATTATTAAGGACTTCTACTTGCTGGGTCGTGGCGAGCTCTACCAGGTTTTTATTGACCTTGCGCAGCACATGCTGAAGACGCCTCCAACAGCCGTCACTGAGCACGGTAAATTTAAATATGCAACCCTCGCCTGACTTTAGATCTGTGAAGACATACCCACCTGTAACTACCACAAACATGTGTAACAGCCTATTGATATTTACAGTTAAAATGTAAAAGTGTATCTATCCAACGTCATCACCCTACATACTGGGAAACATAAAATAATCCAATTAGTGCAGGTTTGGTCAGGTGTAAAGTAAGCAATAACCCCAAACTACTTAAATTAGCAGCAGCATGGCTTCATTCATTTGGGTTTTGGAGTTTATTGTTTGTAGAAAATCAAAAATTGTTTTGTGGGAAGAATAGAATTTCTGATATTATGTTACTGAGTGAATTAACATAGTTTCCTAATTAGAAATATTATAATGGCCTTGTATGCTGAACTCATATCGTGGTAATGCAAAGAAAAAAAAGTATTCACTTTCAAATTTTGTTCAAATCACTTTGTTTGTTTATATCTTATACATGAACAAATAACAACCACTTTTTACTCTTAAAGCGAGGCCTGTACAGAGTCTTATTGACTTGCTGTCATCGGCTGTTGGCACTGTACAGTTCAGAGTTTTGGAACCAAAAGCACAATAAGTACGTTAAGGAAGTTTTGTTTCCTTCTCAAAATGTAGTTAAGGAAAATCTAATATATAGATAAAACAAAATAAGAGAAAACTTTATCAATATGAATTAGCTGGCAGATTCATACAGTAACTTTGCAGGCACTAAATCTCATATGAGATGCGTCCAAACCCAACTGTAATGAAGCATGCAGCGACCGCTTGCTGGGTGAGTTTTAGACTGGGTATAATGACCTTTTTAATGCTTTGTTCTGATCCATGCCCACACACTCTGTGGAGTGTCACTACGCATGAAATCAAATCAATAAACGAGTAAACTATGGACAGGAAACATCCATCACCATAGTAGATGTCATTTCATTCAGCTAGCTGTTTAGTTACCCCACCACATACTGTTTACTGTTAAACTGTTCATGTATAACATCTGAAAAATAATCGGCATGTGCGGTGAAATAAATGGCATACATGCGTGAAGGAGTATAAGTGATGGTTCCCTTTTATGTTTCTTTAGTGCAGCGTTAGGAATATGTAGCTACAGGTTCATGTGGATGACTGATGTAATGTTTGGAAAGTTTTAATGTTTCCTCTATTGAGAACTCATTAACTACTTCTGGTGACAGTTGTCACGAGAAGAACTGTATGTATTTTAATGCCATGTGTTTTCTGTTCCACAGATGTAAACGTGGCCTTTCAGCAGGCAGCTCATAAGGTGCTGCTGGACGACGACAACCTCCTGCCTCTGCTACACCTCACTGTAGACTACCAGGGCAAAGACAGCAAAGGTGTCCAAAGCTTACTGTGTGTGCTGATGATATAAAACCTGAAGGAAAAAAAACTGCTTTTTAACTTTAAGACGTTTTTCTCCTTTATTTGGTGTTTAGCGCCATCCAGTGGTGTTAGGACCCAACTGTTACAAAATGAAGAGAGCACTAAGTCAACAGAGAGAAATTTAAATTAACAACAATGTTGATCATTGTTTAACTCATTTTATTAAGCATAAATGCAGCACATTCTCTTTTTGTAGCTTCTCAAACTTGAGGTTTGCTTATTTTTTTCTATATCATAATAAATGTATGATTATCAGTTTCATTTGGTGTTCAGTGAGGCTGAAGATTGATCCTCAGTGCTCATTCTCCTTCTCTCGTAATTAATACGTTTACTGATTATCGTACCTGTTTTCTCAGAGGCGAC
>CALSBV010010478.1:5094799-5121872 GCA_943590825.1 Bovichtus diacanthus
GCCCCCCCCCCCCCCCCCCCCCCTCTGTTCATGATCATCATCATGGTTGTGGTGAGTGGCCCCCCGTACCGGCTCTGGCAACCAGGCCCCTGCGGCCTCTCTTGGCCGGTGTCCTGCCGTCCTCGGGGGTCATCAGCTTCCTCTTGCCGGAGGGGCCGGGGGTTCGGGGGCTGCTGGAGGAGCTGCGGTTGGGTGTGTTCTGACCCTCGGGGGCTCCTCTGCGCCTCCTCTTCCCCTCCACCAGGTTATCTAAGGAGCATAATAACAGCACTTTTTACTTAGGATCCAGGTGTATAACAGCACTGGAAAGAAGGGGTTTCTGTGATAACACATATTCAACCTTTATGACGTTAATGAAATACTTTCTACATGTCATTCTGAAAACACACACACACTGGTATCCTCTGCTTAGTTTTAATACAGTTTAAACAACCTTATAAAATATTGGGCAACAAGTTAAGACAATGACCTAACGTGGTCCTCTTTTCTTAAAGCATAATTCCAGTTAGTTACAACTTGGGCTTTACTTACAGAGTTTTTTTTATTACTATTGCTTAACATTGTTCTCAACAAGTCAATTGCTGAGATATGGAAACGGGACAAGAACAGAAAGTCAGAGTGCAGCTGTGGTGGTCTTACCGAGGCTGATGTCGGAGGCCTTGGCCAGCGGGGTGGAGGGCTCGTAGGGCCCGAGGCTGTGCTGCTCCCTCAGCTTGTTCCCCTGCTCCAGAGACAGGATGACGGCGGTCCTGTTGTGCCACTGCTTCTGGCCGTCCTTCTCCACACTGTAGAGCAGCTCCTGCCCCTCTGTTTTATGGCCCCGCACAACGCCTGCACAAGACACAGGAGATTAGCAGCACTTTAGGTTTGAGAACTAACTAATAACTAACTAATATTTAGTTCTTTGATTTAAGCCAATTCATAAAAATGACTTTATGGACAGCAGAGAAACTGAATATGATGTCAATATTGTGATCCACTAAACAGCTGCAGATAGATTTTGGATAGAGTATCAGAAATTAAAATGTATAAAACCCAGAATAAAAGAAAAATATAAAAAACTAAAAAGATTTTAAGTTACTCATTTATAGGTTTTAAGTTACTAATTTATGAGTTAGTTAGCCATCGAATAGGCAGCGTCATCTTGCTAACCATAAAACCACGTCATTATTGCAAAGTCTCACAGATACAGTCGATGGTACACATCTTGATATTTCTGGAAGTTCAATTAAGAATCCATTAATTAATAGATAGAATAACCTGAAGTGAAAGGCTGTTTTTGGCTCATCCAATGATTTAAAATACCTGAAAAATAAAGGTGGAAGTTAATTACGTTTCAAAATTCCTCCCTCACCTATGCTGAAGTACTCGTCCTCCAGCAGAGCGGTGACCTCCGTCTCCAGGGGGATGGGATCACACAGCAGGATGTCCTTCCCCGCCACCTCACACTCGTAGCCGTCATCAAACCGCAGGCGGAAATTCCCCTCCCCGGCGTCTTTGATGATGCGGCCTGAGTAGAAGTAGCCGTTGGACGACCACTTGGCCACCACCCGCAGGCCGACGAAGCTGCTTCCGGCCGAGTTTGCCTCCTCCGGCGATGACCTGAGGGAGTCGGAGCGGCTGGGGAGCTCGGCGTCTGTGGGGCTGACGGGGAGGCGTGGGGGGAGCATACGGGTGTAGGGCTCGTCCTCTGAGGAGGACTGTGGCTGGCTGTGAGCGCCGAGCCTCTGCAGTGAGCCAACACCACCTCCCCTTAGAGAGCGAAACAGAGTCTGTTCAGTCAGCAGACCAAGGAGATTTAAAGGGTTCCTGTTCTAACAATTCACTTTTTCCTCAGCGTCTATCTGTATACAGTATATTTAAAGACATGACTGGCAAAAGGGGTTTCATCTGAGGTAATGCATAACTGGAATGCGTCTTGATTGCCGGCCTTTGGTACATACGTGCTTAAGACGTCCGACCAGGTCAGTTTGAAGCAAGGCTCCAGTCAGCAGGTTTATCATATTAGGGTTAGTGCATTGTTCCAATGCATTCAATAAGCATTCATTAGATAAACAATGTGCAGTTAATAATTTATAAAAAATATATATATATATTATTTTCATCTTTATCTGCCATGTAAAAATTATATTCTTAAAATAGATTTTTTTTAAAGAATATATCCATTTAATTTCCAACACACTGGTACCTGCTGCGCTTTTCTTGCTCTCTTCGCTCCAGTTGAATATAATGTTTTTACTTGCGTTTATTTATTTATTTTTTAAATCACCTTTTGAATGTGTGACAATTTGTCTTTTGAAGATGTGCACTACCTCAAGAAGAATATTGTTTTCGATAATTATATTGTTAATGTTTACTACAGTCATTCTGCTACTAGCAAAGAAAGGAAAAGTAGTATTTGTCATGTAATAGCCTTGTTATACTTATCTTTTAATAAAAATCTAAAATGTATATGGCCTCATTGTTATAATTTTTTTGCATGTTGCCTCAAAAATGGTATCAACACTTTTAAGCTATTATATCGAAGCCAAAAATTCCAGTATTGTGAATACACTACTTCTGTCACGTAGTATTTCAGGATATTCTTGTCTGAGTTACTGACAAGAAAGTGCTGAATAATGTACAAAACTTATTTAAAACAACTTTTATCAAGCAACAGGTTAGCATTCCAGCATAATTAGCTCAACTGTGTGCATGTTAGGAGCTTCACAGTAAAACTTCCAGCTGCACCTCTCAGCTGATGTAAACAGAGTAAAGTATTCAAGTTATCTGCGAATGCGAACTCAGCCATTGAGAAAAGTGATCGCATATTTTGCCATTGCTGGAGATTGTAATAAAGCAATAACAGCACATTGTGCAGCTGTACATTAAGTATACTTTTGATGGACAGCACATTTTGAAAAGAAGCATGAAATCATAAGATTTGGCTTTAATTAGCAGACATTTTAGTCAAGATCAGTCAATTAGTGGATTGACAGAAAATGTATCAAAAATGTTGATAACCAGATTATACAGATATATATTAAAGTTATTTATTAAGAAAAACATTCTCTCGTTTAAGCTTCTCAAATGTGAGGATTTTGACAAGTTATTTTACATTTATTGCAAATTCTGGACTGTCGATGGATCATTTTCACTGGTTAATGACATTTACAACAAACATACATGATACATGATGAGTACATGATTTTTTTTTCAATCAATCGACAAATAAATCACTACTGAAATGAATCAGAAGTTGCAGCTGAGTGAGAAGATTAGTGGAAAGAGGAAAATAAAGTGCTATTAGAGATAGTGTGGGTTTGAGTAGTCTGCCAGTTGTTCTGCTGCCTCCTCCGTGGCTTCTTTAAGTGCAGGGCGAGCCTCAGTGAGGACTCACCTGGACATGGAGGAGCGGAGCGGGGGCCGGCCCCTTCTAGCCCTTCCTCTGGGGGACAGCGGGACGAAGCCTTGGTTCATTGTGACCACTGACCCTGCCCTTTGACCCCTGTGACCCCTCTGTTGATGCCCACCTCCCCTCCTGGGACTGCAGACACACAGAGGGGACGAATGGAGGCGGTCAGGTTGCACAGGCACTGATCTGGGGCTACTCTCAAATTCACAAACACCCCATTGAACGAGGGGTGTTTGGTGACCCCAGATTCATGCCTGTGAGCAACTTGTACCTGAAGCAGGCAGGAGTCAGAGAATCACTGAGAAATTAGGGTGTTAGAAAGTCAAAGAAGGTAAAAGGGTGACACAGCATGCAGCTAGTATAGACAGATAAAGCAGAAAGACTGTATTGACAGGACTGAAGAGAAATAGTGAGAATTTGATTGGCAGTGTGGAGGTGGAGGCAGTACCTGAAGTACCCTCGGCTGGGCGGCATGATGAAGTCTGGCCGGGTGAAGCCGCTGCTGCTGGTTCCTCCGGAGCTGTGCTGCAGGCTGGAGGCCTTCGACGACAGAGAGCTGATGTCCCCAAGGTCACCAGAGGTCAGAGAGCTGCTGCCTGTGCGGCACGGGGAGATGTCACTGTCCAACACCTGGCAGTCCACCACTGGCTCCTCGTTCTCCTGGTAGCATTATAAAAAAAAAATAATAATTTAAAAAGCAGTCACATTTTAGTCAAAAAGATGTTGGGTACATTTCCAAATTCTTACTGAAGTTGCATAGTACTTGTTATCAAAAAGAATCTTTCATTTGGAGTCGTGTTTGTGTCCATCTGATAAATGTAAGTCCAATATCTTCTTTTAGCTCAGTTTTTGGTCTCCACCAACTCTTAGGAAATAACTTTCTCTGTAGCTGCGAAATGCTCCACTATGTTCACCAGCTGGTCTCTGACTGTGTGTGTCTGCTGCTGAGCAGGTAGTGTACCGGGGACACTGAGTGATGAGAGGGAACCAGAACAGTGAAGAACGAGCTGAAATTCACTACAAAGCTCCATAAAGAAAGCACTGAACTAACCCTTAAAAGACATATTGATAATCTACAGCTGAAGATGAATAATTCTTCCAGTCAAAGAAATTAGAACTCTGTTGGTTACCTCTGTGACTTTGCGCTCCACCTCTTTGCCGTCCTCATAATACACGTCTGTGATGATCCGTGTGACGGTGGTCCGCACTTCCTGGACGGTGCGCACGTGCCTGCGGTGTGCGGGTGCTGTGGTTCTTCTAAAGGACGGAGACTCTGGTTCACCCTTTAGGACACAAATACAAAAAGTCAACGGGGCGATATTCGCAGCCTGAGCAGAATTTTCCTTCTTCGTAAAACACCTGAATCTCCCTACCCTGCCAGCTGGGGAGCGCAGCCCCGGTGCATCGAAGCTGGTCTGCTGGGAAACTGTTCGCTGACGGAGCTGAGACACACAGGACAGAGCGATCAACCCCACCGTGACATGTCTTCAGACTGCACCTCGACACCCCCATGCTAGCACTTACTTAGCTCTCGTTAGAAAAAGCACTGAACACGAGTTTAGTTTTTCATTTGAGTAGAACCACATTTTTAAAAAGGTCTTTTTAACACTGTAGGAAATAAAACTCAAGAACATATTCAAAACTCAAAATCAACCAAACATATTTAGGGTTTTGAGACTTTTAACTAAAATCAAATAATAAAACATTTGAATGTGTTTAAAGACCTGCAGAAAACTGTAACCGAATGATATCAGTGATAGCAGTTTGTATTCCAACTGTGTATATTTTAATTTGTTAACAAAAATAGTTTCCTGAACTAAAATCATTCTGTGGTGAGCAACGTAACCAAGCTCAATATAAAATTGCCCTGGCATATAAATGAAATGTAAATGTGACTTAGTGAATTTAACCTTTAGCTGTTTAATTGTTCAACTCTTTAACAGTAAAACGTGTGTTACATAGCATAATATAACATACCATAATAACCATGTTCAGTATAACCATGACAAATTACCTCAATTCAAACATATCCTCTTCATTTGCATTATTATAGCTTTGTGCTGTGGAGCTGTGCACAAGAAGTGACTGACCTTGTTGGACGGACTGGAGGTGATGGTGTTGTCGAAGGGAGGCCTCTGTCGGGCATCTTTTCTGTTCGGGGTGGGCGGCTCTGGAGCTTGAGGCGGTCCTCGCCTATCCTCAGACCGCTCGCCGGTGCCGGGAGGATCCTTGTGGGTCTCCTGCGTTGCTGCCAACACTTCCTTTTGCGAAGGCTCCGAGCTGTTCGGGAGGCTGTTGCATCCCAGCGAGGACGCCGGGGAGCCCCTCTGCGGTGAGGCAAACAGTTCCCCTCTGTAAAGATATCAAAAGGTACAAATGTGACGCCAACAGAAATATTGTGCCAATATTAGAATCCACTTCAATTCAACACCAGGAGCCATGTAACAGAAATCAAAACCTTTTAATTAGATAACAATATGTGCTTCTCTCTATCATCAGGCCAAACCTTACAGACTTTCCACACTTGATGATGGTAACAATACTATAACAATAGTATACTAGTAACTATAACAAAACTACCTAAATAAATTGTATGGCCTCAGACTTGAAGTCTTTTCAGTCTCTTATTAATATCGACATGAAAACAGCACAGCTCTCTAAACTGTTTACTGCAAGACAGTGGGTAAAAGACTATTCAACCGCAGAAGACATTTTGTGAAACAACCTCACTATGTCAAAGCGAGAGGACAAACCTACACCGCGAGAGAATATGCAAAAAATAACCATCCCACCTCCAGACTCCAAAAGTAGGTCACACACTCGCACACTTTCAGTCTACTAAAATACATTACAACAGGGGAAAAAGCTATTCATACTTCTTCCCCGGGTCAAATGGACATGTGAAGCTCCTGCAGCTTAGACTGTGGCAACTCAACAGAAAAATGTGAATTCTTCTACACAAATAAAAATTAACCCTCCTTATAGCATCGAACAACGCTGTTGTGAGCCCAGAGCAGGTTTTTCCCACTGGTGCCTTCACGTCTTGTATAATAAATACCAGGAGGTATACATACACACATGTACATCTGGGTACAACATTTGGCTTAAATGTGGATTGAGACAAAGTCGGACATTTCTGCTCCACCACGCGCAGTGCTAAAAAGTACTTGCACTATTCAAATTAAAACGATGCAAAGGGACTGGAGTGAAAGCGTTCTGGCCATTCACAACCATCATTTCGTCCAGTTTTCTACAGGTTTATTTTTTGTCGTCACAATGAAAGCATCACAGAAGACGCACTCCTGCAGCGAGTGTGTTTACCTGACAGGTGTGGTGTTGCCTCCACCCTGGCTCTCCTCCCTTGCTTCCTGCTGTCTGTGCACCTGCCGGACACGACTGAACACTGACGGGCTGCTGGGACATTAAACATCAGTGTTATACTCTTGTTTTTGTTTTTTTTAAACAACCGGCACACAAATCATCTTGCAAAGCGGTTAAATAAGTCATTGATGGAGCAGTGTGAACTCATAGGCCACGGCTCAAAAAACCTGAAGATGCATTAAACTGCGGCTAACAGGGACACAGATGTGCGTATATAAAAGCTGCTAATAAACCTGAGGCTGCAGTTCAACAGAGCATCTTATCCAGGAGGAGGCAGTGTTCGCCAACAGATCAAAACCTGGGCTGCTACTTGCCCTGGTCAGAGACAATGTGACCGTTGTTATATTTGTCAGCCGCGACAGCGACGCTGGTTTTGTTTTCACATTTGAGTCTGTGTGTGTGTCATCATGATTAAATGTGCTGCTGGAGACTCCTACTGAAGCGTGAACTACCACAGAACAGGCTTTGAGTACTTTGCCAGGTGTCTATATTTATATATCATTATATTATATTACAAGATGCAGTCAGGAAACTTCACAGGTGTGTAGTTGAGATCAAAATAAAGACCGAGTTCGAAGATGTCTGTGGTCCAAGCCAGGGCGCTAGAAGTAGGGGGTAGGAAGCATTTGTTCAATTAGTAATTCCTAGTCCTATGTCCTTTCTTTCTTATTAACCCAACCAATGACTTCTCTGAACTGGAACTCATCAGCCAACATACACGGCACAACTGACACTGTATATCTGTGATGAACTAAAATTGTCCGATAATGTCATGCTGATACATGACTTGGGCTCTAATAGATTTACGAATGAAAACATTGCCTCCCACCACTAGAACAGGTGCACTTCTCATCTGTGCACCGTAAATTATTGTCAGTGAATCGGACTGCTGTATCAGCTTTGCAACACAGTCAAAGATATCAGTAAGTATCTTAATACACTGGTGTGTGTGAAGCAACACAGCAGACGCTGAAGAATATCCTTCGGCTGCTTTTCATTTCCAAGACGCTGAACGGAAGGCAGTAACGCACTTATGAGAGAACACTTAATGTGCATTAAGAGAGAGTGCCAGGTTACCTGGTAACAGCCTTGGCAACAGTGGTAACCTTGACGACAGATCCATCTTCTTCTGATAGTGTTGGCTCTGAGGGATAGAAATTAGAAATGTATTACTGAGAGGGTGATGAATTTGTCCAGCGTGTCTCCCAAGAAGATGCATACGCCCAGGGTTGAGCATGAACGTGTGAGGGAGGAACAGCTCTTACTCTGCAGGCTGAAGCGCTCCGAGCTGCCCTCTTCGACGGGGGTCACCAGCTTCATCCTTAAACTCAGCTTTCCGTCTCCCTTTTCCGTCGTGTCATCCCCGCTTTCCCCCGAAACAATGTCACTGGCTGCCATTGCCCCGTCTGCAGAGACATCCCCCACCACGCCTGACTTTTCAGAAAACGAAGTGATCTCTGGAGAAAAAGAAAAACATTGAACAAGCTCAACACCGGATGATGTTACACTACTTGACATTTGAAGACAAGTTGTTGTGCAGCTCTGGTTTGACCGGCACAAGAACCCACCGATGGGAGTGCTGTGTCTCAGCGTCTGCTTCAGCTGGCTGATGAGAGGGGGCGTGGCACCAACAACAGGACCAATCAGCTCCCCTTCTTTAGGAAGTGTGAAGTGGAAGGAAATTTCTGTAGTAGAAAAAGCAGAATTGGATTCACATTAGATCTACTTCAGTGCACGGTTCCTGTTAAAGAGAGATCACAAACAGAGATGATGCGTCTCCTCTGACATTGCCTCTCACCTTAAATGCAGGCTAAGAAATATGTAAACCATGTTGAATCCCCATAAAGCGTAGCATTCGAGGGAATGTTTTATCCACATATTTTCTATGTTGTATGCTACAACTGAATGAGATGTCACACTCTTCCACGTGATGCAATGATGGTTGCTACAGTAGCAAAGGATGGGGTGTTGCTCCATGCTTCAAAGGACAATTCTGGTTTATTATAACTTGTATCAAATTTCAGTTGTTCTGGCCGCCATTTCTATTTTGTAATAATAATAATAATAATAACAATAATAAGTTACTTGCTGAGATCTGACAACATCACAAAAAATAAGTCAGAGGGGGGAAAATCCAGAGGATAACCAAACGTATTTAAAAGAGAAAACAATAGTGAACGGTAAAACTTTGATCTCAACTTTGACCTATTCTTTCTTCCGTAGTTGTTGTCCTGTGCAGTAAGGGATTACCACCCATTACATTTCAGGGGTGCGCACTTCAACCTCCAAATAAAATTATTCGATAATCTGCCAAAAGGTTATGCTTTTTTTTTTTTTTACAACCTGTCTGGTCGTCTGACTGTTTGCGTTTTTTGATGTTTCAGACTTTTTTATGGCGATGTCACCGTGTTCCCAGATTGCAGGTGAGTAAAAAGTTACAACTGTTAGAAATACCAAAAAACAAGACCCAATTTTTGATATATCATCTCTTTGCGACCCCTCATCATTTCTATACGTTTTGAGCAATTAATTAAAGAGTCATTTTTCCACTCTCCATTAAACTACTTTTTAGAGTCCTGAAGAGGTTAGTGAAACTGGAGTATTTAACAAGGAAGAAGCAAATATTTTGGAAAAGCCAGAAAAATATAGGGAATTTCGAAACTCATTTGCGTTTTTTTCTTATTTTCTGGGCGATTCATTTCACAACCCCTTGTAGGGTCCCGACCCCCAGGTTAGGAGCCACTGCTTACCTCCCGAGCTGTCACTCAGGCTCTTGTCTTTGAGCCCCTCTGGCTCAGGCACCGACCTCTCCCCCTGGGAGAGCCTTTCAGGAACCGGGTGCACCATCTTCCCCTGAGCCTGGGACCCATGTCCATTAGTGGAGAAGGACACTTTGCCTCTGATTGGCTGGGAACTATTTGTCTTTGACTGTGGCGTCACATCTTTCTGAAGAAGCTGGGAGTCTCTCTCGCTGTCTGTAACAATGATGATGCTGTCCTCTCCTCTGTCTTCACTCTCCTCCTCCATGGGCTCAGGAGACAACAGCTGACTCTGGGAGAGAACCAGAGCCATTCCTGACGCCCCGCCTCCCACTGTGCTCTCCCCCTCCTCCTCCATCACCTCCTCCCCTTCTACTTCACCTTTCTTACACTCATCCATCAAGTGTTTGACCGTTTGACTGTTACCAACCACGCCACACTTCTGTGACAACGGTTTTACGGACGGACTCTTTGCAGTTGCTCCTTCCTTCCTCAAGTCTACAGAACCCTTCACCAAATCCACAGCAGATGTCTGAAAGATCATAGACTGCGAAGGCAAACTGCAGGGGGTCGTGTCTGCGGGGGGAGTCTCCTGCACGCAGCTGTTAACAGTCAGATCAGAGGGATCAAACTTTGGCTGCGAGCAGGACACCACGTCAGCAGAGCTGACAGCCTTTTTGCTGTCACCCTGTCTGTCTTTTACATTCACATTTGGTACATTCAAAGGAGTCGCTGTCTTTTTGGACACTTCAGACCTTTGCGACAGACTGGACGGCTTGTTCTTTGCACATTCGCTGCGATGCTTTGGTGATACAGCAGAGGTTGAGGCTTTGGAGCTGGAGGCAGTCTGTGACTCTGAAGACACCCCGTTGCTCGCTCTCCTTTGATGCGAGTCGCTGGTGTCGACCCCGGGCGGCTCCTCCAGTTCCTCGATCTGCGTGGCCTGGCTGTCCTCCTCAATATGTTCTGAGGTCTTCTGAGCTGGGCTACTGCTCTGCATGTTCAAAGAGAGTTGCAAAGGCAAAGTGAAAGGAGCGGTCTCCAGGTGTTGAGACGGTGTCTCACGAGGCAATGATGCCGTGTTCTTATCCGACTGCTGTGGTGCCTCCTGGCTCTGCGTTGGGACAAACACGTTCTGAGAAAACAGGAAAAACACACATATGGAATATCATAAACTAGGGCTGCAACTAATGGTGCGTTAACACCGGACACAAAGCATTTTTTGCAACTTGCATATAAAGTCAATGCAAAGACGTAAATAGACGTGACGTTGCGCCGGGCAATGCGAATTAAGCAACGACGCGTCAACTTGGGTTCTGGAAATTTGCGTGGGTCAATGTTCTTAATCTTCTGACATTTCCCTCAAAAATGTATTGATTTATTGAAAATTCAGTGAACTAAAATTATTAAGTACATGAATGGCGACATAGGCTAATGGATTCAAATGAAAAAAAGAAGTACATACATGAGAGAACTCTGGCTGGGAGGGTAAAGAGAGAGTTCGCTCCAACACAAAACCAGGGGAGTTCTGGGAGACAGGAGTAGACGCGGATGGGTGTGGCTTAGAGGCGACCTCCGTTTCCATTGGCTCTGCTTGGTCTTCTGGGGGCAGGGATGTATCCATCGGTTCATCAGCACCTGACAGCACATTTAGGTCTATATTCACCAGCTGACTCGCTCTCCTAATTCAAATTCAGACATCAAAGTAGGTTAAATTATTTACCGTGTTTATTCTCTGGTTCGGTTGGTGAGCTGGGAACTATTAAAGGGGTGTTGGTGATGTTGTCTGCGGTGGAGGCAACATAGTCAACAGAGCTCCTAGGAAAAAAAAGAGGATGAATAAAAAAAGAGCAGAATATCAGGTCATTTTCTACATTGTGCTTGTTGTGTTGATGGTATAAGGTAATACGACAGAACTCGCGTGACCTGTGACACTATTCATTTACTTCTATTCTCTTATTTATGTCTGTGTCTCTGCTACAGTTCCTGTGTTTTATTTCATCTCACTGTAAAGCATTACATTTGCTCTATGAATAAACATGACTTGACTTACTGGGACAGACTTTCCTGCACCAGTGTTCCCTGCCCAGACAGATGCAGCAGTCGCAGGGTGTGGGCCGGTGTCGCGGTGGGGTGGCCCTGCTGCTCCGGCTCAGACACTGTGCTGTCCACTGCAGCACCTGAGAGTAGCACAAAGGTAACATGCGAGACGGAAAAAAAAGACAGCAGTCCAACTTTTATCTTGTATAATCATACACATCAAAAGGGTCAAATCAAACAGTTATGTTATTTTAGAGAAACTAGGCAGATATGCGTTGCTGCATAGCCTCGAGATAATATTTATACGTCATATTGCCCAGCCCTACCTGAAGCCCTTGTGTTTTTGCCCAATTGCTAAAAATTGTTCTGCACATGTATACATTTACCTGTCTTGTCAGTGTCAAACATGTCCTCCTGTGAGGACAGGATCTCACTGTCCTGCTCATCAGACGCCTGGAGGCCCTCTGAGTACAGCAGAGCCTCGATGCCCAGCTGCCTCCCCGACTGACCCGAAGACACCAATGAGCAGCTGGAGCTCACCTCAGATCTGGAAGAGAGAGAACAAACGCTGCTCATCCCAGGACAGTATCTGCACTCTAATGTAGTGGCTCCCAGCCATTTTTTGTCAGGAGGTACCACCACAGTCCTGTTAGATGAACTAAGTCCCCATTAACACCATTTGATCTTTAAACTGCATATTATTTAACTATGAATGATATACAAAAGTGGAAATATTAGTGGATGTTACAATATTTTTTCATAGAATTAAACTGTCAATGTTTAGATCAGTTTGGTTATATTTGTACTTGTACTACCAAGACAGAAGCAGAAGCTACGTTTCCCTTTATCCTTTACTTTTAGATAACTATTTCAACCATTTATCTCTAACCTTTAGCCAGCTATATATCCATTATTCTTAGCAATTACAATTAATTTATCCCTTAATCACTTTAAGCTAACTAGTTCAACCATTCATTTGTCACTTTTAGCTAACTATTAGCATTTAGCTAAGACAAACGCTCACTTACTAACTATTATCACCATGTTTTTTTCACACACCTTGATCACAACATTGTTCAGGTGTTACAGCAGATTAAATATATGGATATATTTTTATCAAACCAGTACCCCGTACCCCCTGGCGACTGAAGCAGTGGCCTCTTGGACACATGTACCCCTGGTTGGGAGCCAGTGCTCTAATGAATGCAGGATTTAAACACCACATGGAGCCGTACCTCACTGCTTTGTTGTCCTGACTCTCTGAAGTCCTGGAGCTGATATCCTGCTCTGCTGGCGATGAAAAGAAGATGTAAGTTCGATTGAAAAGCAAAGTGTAAATGCAACCAAGATGCACTGGAGCTACAGACGAGTAGTAAGTAAGTGCTTTAGTGAGTGTGCCTCCAGAACATTTTCATTGCTCCATGTCATAGTTTCTCCAAGTCGCTGAACTCCACCGAAGCGAGGAACACCATTAAATTAAAAGAAATTCCCCTCATTCGTTTTAATGACGGTGGGGGTGTACAGTCGTGTTAATTTAAGGCATAATTGACGCATCACATTAATACTCATCAAACCATTCAGTGGCCTGTGAGGTCCTGTATGGAAGCATCTGCATATGTTATGTTTCTCCACTCATTTATTCAGGATTTTCCTATTATTTGTCACCCGTCAGTAGATTCAAATTGAGTTTCTTATACCACCAAAGTACCAGGCCTGATTGGAGCCTTTTTAAAAAAAATTGGAAATCATCCAAGATGTGCAGGGCATGTTATCTGAATCAATTGAAAGGAGATTAGAGGCCTAAATGAAAATGAAATAAAGAAAGAAGAAAAAAGACAAAATAAAACCTACCTGATTTTGTGCGTCTCTCGCTGTCTGTCTGAGGTACAATGTCGTCTTCTTCCTCCTGCCGGTTCACAGCTTCTCCACGCAGATCCTGACTCTGGGAAAGCTCGAGAAAACCAAATTGAGAGGTTCCCTCTGAAACACAAACATACAGATGTCATTAACACATGCAGTAATATTAAATTCTAAATGGGCCATGGATGTTATTCTTCCATAATATGAGGGAAGAGCTCCTACCCTCAGACTGAATGCAGTGTGTGGTAGAATCAGCTCCAGAATTCATATTGGTGTCCTCTGGTGCACACCTGAAAGAATAGGAGCAGAGTGAAAACACTATATCATGGCCTTATCTTGAGTATCATCAATCAGTAAACATGTCCCAACCTCACATACTTTTTCTTGTTAGGAGGGCAAATGTTTAGAACTTGACTTTCCTCCTGGAATGCAGAACTGGGGTTGGCTGCCATGAGAATGCCTAAATTAAGAAAACACAGTTGTTTTTTGTTTTACACATGATAAGTTATAAACATATACATGCCGTATCCATAATGTTAGAAAAGTACTGACCAGCTTCAGCTAGGTTGTTACTCTGGGAACTCTCTGATTGGCTGTCGGTCTGAGAGCATCTGCTTCCTAGCGGGGAGGATATCAGTTCCTGGAAAAGGAAAAGTCTTTAAGATATATCAAACTAATTCCAACTTTAAAAAGGAAAAAAAAAAGGAAACAGCAAATCTGTTGTCATTAGTTAGGTTCCCTTTACTGTATTGGTTAGTAAAAAAGAGGAAACGTTTAGTGGCGGCGGCGGCGGCGAGGTATTCCTGTCTACGAAACAAATTTATTTTATTTAAGCCATACAGCTTGAAGAAATTATTGTACTATTTAATATAGTTACTTCTTATTTTTCCAGATTTAAACATTTCCTATAACATTCAGTTATGTTATCAAATATTATGAATTGTCATAGAGTAAGCTATAGTATATAAAAAGTTTAAATTGTGTCATACTGCTTATACAATAATTATTCAGAAGTGTTTAACCCAGGGGTCTTCAACGTTTCTCAGGCCAAGGACCCTTTAGCTAAAAGAGAGACTGAGCAGGGACCCCCGGCTACATGTGTATGAAATTAAGTTGCATAATAAACTGGGCCTCCAGTAATGTGCAGGGCGGCTTAAAGTACCATGTAGAAGCATACTTTTAATGGTGCATATAACACTAAATTATTACAATAATATGTAGCCACAGCTAACTAGTTCACCCTTATGGAAAGGTGCAGCACAGGGATTTATTCAAATTTTTTCAGAATGCACCTATCCATCTATGCAAATAATATGTTGGATTCATGTTACTGTAATATTTGTTTTATTTTCAAAAATGTAAATGTCTGAAAATAATTTCAAAACATTACGAAACTATAATTTGGGGGCCCCCCTGCAGTAACTCTGAGGACCCCCTAGGGGTCGGTCACGGACCCCCTGTTGAAGACCCCTGGTTCAACCAATTATATTACATTTAATAACACAACACTAACAGGGGCTGTTTACTTTTTGTTTAACATTTTCTACTTTTAAATTAGTCAAATTTGGCAGCAGGATTTCTACTTATATTAGTGTATTTTTACACTGTGGCATCCATTCTTCAACTCAAAGGATCTGAATACTTGCTCCACCACTGCTGATCAGTGCAGTTGTGCATCTTTGTATGCGCCCTACATGCAGGAACGTTACATCACACCGTCTCAACCGCTGCAGCAGAAACACTAAACTATACTTGGATGATAGTTACTTTGTAAATCCAGTTTGCAGCTTACCAGAACCGGGCTACGAGCGGTGGGCTGCAGGCTGGACAGGCGCCGGGCCAGCAGAGCTCGGTAGCTGCTCTCGGGGTCGTCCTCCAGAGCAACACTGTCCGGCTGCGAGTCCTCCACGATCAGACACGGGTTCTCGGGCTGAGGCAGGCTGGAGTCCAATTCACTTCCGCCGGGCTCCATTAGGTCAGGCCGAGGACAGGAGACGGGCTGTTGTTAGCTAGCCGAGCAGCAGGAAGACAAGGAAGGCATGCATGTGAGTCTACAGCAGGCAGTGTTAGCTAAAGGCTAGCAGCTACGCTCCGCCCCACAACAATGCGTGCGGCGCCTCGCTGCCAACTGAAGAGCTCCGAAGTAAACCTCGACACACACCCGGCGCCCCAAATTAACATCTTAACTCATGAGTTAGCACGTTAGTTAGGTATTAATTCTTATGTTTATTTAAGCAGCTACCTGTTATTTTCTTCAGAAAACATACACACCGACTCCAGCTCAGTCAGCTCCGCTCCTCGCGGCAAAACTTGCCAAAAGCGATTTCATTGGTCCGATTGGCGGTGTGACGTCACATGAGAACACTGCATGGAACGCTGCTTTTAGTTTTATTGTTGCAAGATTTTACTCCTCTGGGACATTTCTTAAAGCTCCTGATTGGCAGAGAGCACGGCATTATTCTATTACAACACAGGAACACACACATATTACACAATATGTGTCCAACAAATCTATAATCCTCCAAATTCTTAGATATTGAAAACAAATGTATTTTTTTTGCAATAATGAACCAGAATTTTTAACGCATTTACTTTACCATCGTATAGCCTACATTCAATTACTTTTTGGACTCGAATTAAATAGCATATAAGCTATTGTGTAAAACTAATCATATTATCTAAATCGAATGTAAAAATGTGATTATACATTTTGAAGAAGATAAAAAAAATAATTAATTCGTTTTGATTTTACATAAATTAATGCAAAATAAATATTTCACTGTATTTTTATGAGAATGTGTGTACTGTACTGTACGGTGAACTCTTTTTTAAATTATTATTATTATTATTATGATTAATATTGTATGTTATTGAGGTTTAATTATCCCAATTCTATTTTTTTAAATTAATTTCAATCTATATTTAATAATTTGAAATGATGAATGCTCCTTCTATCAAGCTGCGGAATGATGTTTACAAATTAAATATCAGTATTTTATACACTGTGCATATCATTCATGCCTCCTGATACTTTAAACAACAACAAATAAATGAAATGCATTGCAAATTGATTTTCTTTTATTTCCATCATGTTATACAGTTTGCAGTCCCTATTTTTAAACATTGTGTTTTGTCCATTTGCAGCTACACTATTACATGATATATGGGGTTTTACACTCTTTAATGATAAATCATATGAAAAAGAAAGATCTGGGGCATTACGTCCCACAGTGGGATCTCAGAGACCTTCAGAGGTCCTTGAAGGGCTTTCAGGGACTCCAGCAGAATGAGATATATAGGTTAACTTTCACAATAATTTCCCTCAGCTAAGACTCACTGAGTTAGACTACATGTGTTTTTATTCCACACATTTCTTTCTCCCTGATGTTACTTCCACTCCTCCTGCATATCCCCAGCAATCGGATTTCATATTTGAATCATCACTGAGGCACATTTTACTGAAAAATCTTTATTTGCATTTGGGCCCTTCTTAATAAGACAAACACTGAATGACCAGTTGAGAGGAGGTTTATACTGTATATTCACAGTTTAAGTATCCAAATAGCCTTCTCCTCCATAAGTGGAGTATCTGTGTTGATAACAGATATACATCTCTATCAGTTCCTGTGTTTTGTTGATTTTAGCACAGGTTAGATCAGATGCATTTTGTACAGAGCTTTTACTAGTGTGATGCTCACAGTTTTTGAAGATTAACGGGCGACATTTCAAATATTAACATCACTTTGTCATCATGATTTGACAGTCAGTTTCCATGGAGACACCACATTTCCTGTAACACCGCACCACTATGCAAATGCAGATCACAAAGGTATTGGCAGAGAAAGTATAAAGCAGAAATCCTTTGAGGCTGCTGGGTATAAGTGAGTTGCTGCGCAGCAAAGTCTTCAAAATGTTTCCGAACCCTGCAGGTTGAACTAAGTCACACTGACACTTTGCTGGGATTGTCTCCTCACCTCAGGACCATCTGTGTCAAGAGTCAAGACCCCGAATAAGAGTGATCACAACAAGCACAAAGGCTTTTAACTTACAAGTAAAGGCCTGCAATTTAGAAGGGCTTCAGAAGGGCACTTTATGGATCAAATGATATCCTGTGAGAAATATCATAGCCACAGAAACTAGGGATTACACCATGAAGCATGATAAGGTCCTTTTAAATCACTACACACACGACTACAACTTCCTATAGCATCATACTGTTTCTTCAGAGGAGCAGACGTTTCAATTTTCTGCAGGTTCCTCCACATTTGAATGATTTCAGCACACAGAGGCTCATCTCTATCTTTCAAACCTCTTTTTTTCTGTTCTGGTCAGCTGGACATGTATCCTGACAGACAGCAGCAGCCACGGGCCTGACCACAACTCGGTTTACAGGAAAGCAGCAGTAGCAATATTAGTGACCAGCATTTCAATATGAGAACACTGAGGTGGAGACATCCTGGCTGGCAACAATGCAATAATGTACCTGAGTCTGCCAAATGACCAGATGTGCAGCTCACATCTATATCTATGCATACAGCGCACACAAAGATCAGGTAATATCATTTCTAGCCCCGGTTGGATGCTGGTGGGCATCAGCCTCCTGCAGCCAACCTTACCGGCTGGCACTGCAAAGTTCAGCGTTACGTCGTCATTTCTGCAGGTCGGGCTGCCACCCACATTAAGAAATGCGCAGCCACTACCCAAAATGTCTAATCTTAGCCACCTCTGCTGGAGCTGACAGGCACACTGGAAGCATATGCTGCTCCGAGTCCTCGATCCCCATCACCATGTACTGTTATTTTCACCGCAATGCAAAAGAAGAAACGTAAAAAGCTTTACCTTAGAAATCAATATGTCAGCTGTCGGGTTTTTCCAATTTCTTTCACTGTCCCGTTGGTTGCAATAATAACGCGTCCAACATCGCTCAGTCCTTCCTTGCCTCTGTTTTGCTGAGAGTCAGGGTGTGGAATACACACGCATGGCACGTAAAGATGCAAAGGCATTTTTTAATGTAGATGCCATGCTCATTTCCTCTGGAGTCACACACACACATACACACACAGCTGCTTCACACGGATGATGATAAGGGTTTTTTTTTCATATAGAAAAAGCAGTAATGTAGCTCAATATTTTTCTTTTTTTGGATAGCCTACCACATTCTACAAAATACGCTTTTTTTAAAAAAAGCCTAAAAAAGACAATTAGTTGTAATGTCAATGTTTAAATGTGATCGATTAGAGTAAAACATTTATTTTCAGTTGTTAAATTTGAAATGGATGATTCAATTGTGTCAGATCAATAGCACTCTACATTATTTCTAATATCGAATGTAATCTAAATGTAACTCGAAGCTTTTGCAAAAGCAATATGTTATAATATTTTATATCCACCATTGTATTGGAACATGGAGATGTCACCGTGTGGGAGACAACTAAATGGTGAATCAAGACAGACAGAATACAAAAGTATCTTGTTATCATGTGTGCTTTGAAAGTAAACATGTTTGTACAATTCAAAAAAAGAAAACTTGCTTTCTGTCTCTTCCACACACAAAGTGTTGGTCTGTAAGTTTTGCAACCTGCAAGTTTCCTAAGTGAATGTACTTTAGTGCCACATTCAGGGATACATAATAGATTTGTCTTTTTAGTCTTTTGTCTTTGTACACATAATTGTTTCCCTTCATATGCCTTTACAACTACATGTATAACAAAAGCTCTACAATATTCAATTCCTAACAATATTTCTTCAGCATTTTCTAAATAAAAATGGTTTCATTTGCAGTTAAATTGTTTGAAGTAATTTATCAGTAACTGGGTTCTTAGGTTGCAACCACTTGATATTTATTAAGAAAATAAAATATGTAGCCCCCTTTCCTCCCAGCAGAGGCCAGTACACACTCTGGAGTGTCTGAGACTGGAGTGCTGACTCACTACTGGTAACATACATCTTCCCAAGGAGAGATTTTCAGAAACACAGCCAAATGAAAGCCTCAGTGATCCATCACCACTGCAGGAGGTGTCACTGCCTACCAGTCACACAACCTCTGTTCTGGCACTTACATGTAGAGAAACCAACAAATAAACAGAGGAGGATCACATACAGTAGCATAAAAAAAAAGGTTGCAAGTTTATTATTAGGTACACAGAGCTCAAACTAGTCTAGTACAACCGTCCTGCAATAAATCCCCCTTCAAGGTTATAATGTTCAGTTTGTGTTGAAATTCATTTAGAGAGGTGATGATTCAACTGCATGATCACTTGGGAGGATTTCACATCTGTTGGATAATGGATGAGGGTGGGAGTTGCCACAGTCAATGTCCATGTGCTACACTTCCTGCACTATAATCACACCAGGAAGAAAATAACACAGATATCTCTAAGTTAGTTACAAAGATAGGAGTGCTGAAAGTACTGCATCCATCAAATGCAATAAATCTAAGGAAACAAGACAAATTCAATTCTTAATTTAGGCCATTAGTGACTATATTTGCGTTAGCGTTTCGTCTTTGTCCATTTTGACTATGATGAAGACACAGTAATGTTGAAACATTAGTCTGTTTGCACAATTAAAGGTTCAATGTGTAAGATATGCTAGAATTTAAACTTAAAACATTAAAACAATGAACTAACACTATCAACAGAGTGTGAAAAGGTAACAATGTTGACGTTGTGTCAAAGACGTCTGTGTGTTGTGTTGCAGAGATATCTATTGAAGTTAGCATGATGCTAACAGCTAGCTGCGCTCCGTCCAGTGTGTAATACCACGTGTTCCTCTAGAGGTGATAGTGAGTCACTGTAGCTCCAGTCTGCCTCAGTACAGAGGGAGAAGAAGTACAGCTGCCTGACTCGCCTGTAAATATTACAGACATGTTCTGTGTCTGTTTTATAGTTTTGTTTATTGGATTACATTCAAAGTGGCAGAAACAAGAAACCCCCCCGCACCACCTCGCCTCGTCCTCACAGCTGCCAGGAGGATGTTTCTCTGAGTGTATTTCTGTCAGCAGCCCCGAGAAACAGCGTAGCTTCAGTTAGCAGTTAGCTGGAGTTCAGCCACAGCACCGGGGAGCTGCAGACTCCCTGTTGCTGCCGTGACACAGGTCCAGCAGCTGTGACTGCAGAGCTGGGGCTTGTTCTGGCTGAGCTCAAGTCTCACTGAGGTGGCTGCTGAGTGCCGGCTCTGCCGACCTCTCTCCTCCTCCGGCAGCTCTCCTGGCTGCACCGCCACCGGGAAGACGAGACGAATATACGGGTCGTTTTCTAGTTTCCGCTACTTTGGATTTAGTCCAATAAACAAACTAACGTAACGTTACACGGACTACAGCCCCAGTTAACCTTAACCTTTAACCTTTATCTGCACTGTCCCTTTGCTGCTGTAGCGCTGTAAATTTCCCCGCTGTGGGACAAATAAAGGTTTTCTGATTCTGATTCTGATTCTGATAACATTAGTGCCTCAGTAAACACAGATGGATCAGCCCCACGTGGAGATTATAAGACAGCAGAGTTTTTCTGACCGGCTCTCAGAGTCTCAGCAGTTTGGTCACACTGGTTCATGAAGGAACATCCCAGTGCAACTGTGTGGCTCATTGAGCTCTATGGCACAGATGAATATAGGAGGAAGATAAATCAAGCTTTGTCTGGACAGATATGACAGATAGTGCTCATAATATTAGTTGTTAGCATCAATTTATTGCTGATTTTGTTATTTTAATGGGATTTGTTAACAATAAGATATAGAATATCACCAAACGTATCCTTTAAATATTGTTATGTTACAGCCAACGCTCAATGTGTTGTCGATACAACTTGCAACTTTTGTGTTGAAGAATGAGCTTGTTCAAATGTCTTATGAAGCCTAAAATAATGTTTTTTCTACGCTGACTGTGAGCCTTTGTTGTCAGTGCTAATCTCCCCACAGTTGAAGCCTTGTTTGGCTCACGATGGGAACAAAGAGCTGTCAGTTTAGTAACCAAAGCACATTGCCTGGTACTTGCAGTGACACTGATATAAATAGAACCTTTGTGTGCCACAAACTTCTTATTTTCAGCCCCTTTTGTCTGGCGGAGTTCAATAAAAAAAAGGGATGCTGTAAGTGGCATTGATTACACTCAATAACCTCAGATAATTATGTTTCATGAACATTATTTGCTGTAAGCGCTCGCTATAGTTTTACGAATGTTGTCATGGGGTATTTTCAAAACATTGCATTTCAAAAATGAGATCGTAGTTCCTAGGAAATGACATGTATATCTTCACTTTCTTCCTCATCTTCAGTTACAGTGACAGCAGGCTTCAGCAGTGTCATATAGGAAATATGATCAACATTACTTCTCATGTCCTTCTTTTCCTTTTGTCCAATGATATGCTGTGACATCAAATAGCCACATAACCTGCGAACCAATCAAAATAGTACCCATCCAAAGAGCCACTCCCACTAAACCCCCCAGCTCATCCTGCACTGTCATGGTGCTTGCTGCGGATGCAGTTGTCATGGAGATGGAAAGCGGTTCAGCGTCCACTAGTGGCACTGTTACCATGGAAATCTCCATCGCAGCAGCTTCCTCAGTGGAGCGAGCAGAGCCGGAGGAGCGTGTTCAGCACCATGGACAGCACCGCGTTGGAGCTGCGTTTCAGCACAGAAACTATCGCATGCTGATCGTGATCGGAGAGATTTCCACCAGCCATCACCTCGACACTGCCAGGAAACAGATCACCGAAGGTAAGCCGAAAGAGGAGTGGTCAGAAGACCTGGGGCTGCAGGGAGGGTCAGGTGGTTCCTCAGTGTGAGACTAGAAACGCTCACTGCAGCCGAAAACATCTTAGCGTTAACCTGTTCCTGAATTAAATTTAGATTGTATTGAATCTATTTTAAACAAACATGAGTTGTGTGTTCACTTTAAATTCTCCAAGCTGTCTTTAGATATCTGTGAATTCTAATTGAAGTGCAAACCAGCAGTCAGTCATTCAGTATATTTGTAAAATGTGAAGGACACAGTCCTCAAATGTCTCATATTGTCAGAGAAGGGCTTCAGTTTCTTAGACATCCAGTAGTTGAAGAAGTATTTTCATGCTTTACTAGTTTACTAGTTTTTAAGTAAAAGTACAGATACCATAGTCTAAAAATAACCCAGGACAGGTAAATGTCCTGCTTTCAAAATGTTACTTTACTAAAAAAAACATTTTTGAAAAATTTATTGAAAGTACTCATTATGCAGAGTCTTTTTTCAGTGTTATATTAAATACTGATTAATACATGCCAGCAGAATTTCAGTGTCATAGTTTGTAAACCAGGAGCCAATTATTGTTACTCTACACACTACTGGGTAGTTTAATAGTAAAATACTGCATCATAATTCATAAGATCATCACATGTTTTGCATGTAAAAATCTTAATCGGAAAACGAAAGCTGAAATGTAGTAGAGTACAAAGTAAAATATTTCCCTCTGCAATATAGTAGTACTCAAGTAAAGTACAAGTAACTTACAGTAGTACTGTGTTTCAGTAAATGTACGTAGTTATTACAAGATACTGCACATGCTAAAAAAAAAATCCCCAAATCCCCCAACATTTTCCCTTGGGGATGTTATTTTACATACTTCATATTGAACCTGAAAGCCTGGGTACCGATTCTTTTCAAATCAAAAAGCAAATACATGACCTCATGCAGCTGGTTAGTTTGTACGTTAGACGACTCTATCATTATTAATGTTGTTAATCTATACATAGGATAATGTGGTATTATAACAGAAAAACTAAGGAAAACAAGACATTACTCACATGTACTCACACTCTTAATGTAATTAATGCACAATCTTGAATCAATTATAAAGGTTCTTTACTTTTAGTGTAAGTAGAAATACTGTAGAAGTGCTTCAGGTGACTGCAGCCCTGTCAGACACTTCAGTGAAATGTTCTTCATGTAATGTAATTCCTCTGTCGATGAACATATTCATGCTGTTCTGTTTTTTAAACAGGTTTGCGTTCCTGGAATGTCGACCTGACTGTTTGTGACCTGAATAAAGAGCTGCAGCTGTTTGAGACCAGACACACCGCTCAATTTTCTTCAGAGGTCAAAGGTCAGTCTGCGTTCATTAAATTAGCCTAATGTATAAAAACATGTCTGGTGGCAGGTGCTGTATTTTGCAGCACATGTACACGTTTTTGTTTCTTGATGACAATAACTGCCAGTAACTTTGAGTGCTGATGGTATCAGAGTCTAGCTGGGATCATTTAATGTGTCGCTACCTGGCCATCATCTTATCTTGTCTGTTCCCGTGCAGCCAGGCTGCAGCTGTGACTGCAGAGAGTACACGGTGGATAAGAATGCACTCAGTTTCACAACAACACGTCCTTTCCTCTCTGCGTCTCCTTTGTCCTCTGTCTCCACACATGCACGAGGCGGTTCCTGGGGATGCTAGAGACGATGCAGCCTGTATTGATCAGGCTCTCGTATGCAGACTGTATGTCAGAATAGGAATCAATAAGGGCTTAATGTGAACACTATCTGCAGAGGGAATATAAGATCAGGCCCTGCGTTGTGAATGGAGCCAGTGTTAATGTGTATCTGCCCGGAATGTTACTGCTGTGAATGGGACTGCCCGGCTTTCTGTAGTATTTACAAAGAAAACGCTTGTGTTTTGCATTGATGATAGCTATTCAGTATTTACTTTAGCTTAGTGGGAACAAACAAACAGCTCAGAACAGAATATACATTGCATGTTCACTGAAGAAGGATTTTAAAAGCAGTTATATCTTGGGGCACATCTATCCTCCCACACAGTTCTTTGGCTGGTAGTGTTATGTAAAGAGTGGAAATAATAATCTGTTTGTTGACATCAGTGCTGTGGTTGCGTTGGTAATATACAAGCAGCGTCTAACCATTTGATAATCAATTTATTATTAAGAGAAATCTATCCTAATGGTATAGTCCAGCGCTTCAATATTGCACTTCCATAATGTTGAGGGAATTTGTGAGAGACAGATAAAAAAAAAAGAATGATCAAAATCAAAAGTAACAGAAGCTGAGATATCTTGATTTATAGTCCATGAAGCTCCAAAAGCACCAGATCCTACAATAATAATAACAAAATAATGCAACAAATAGCATGATTTTAGTTCACCCTCCCTGCCTGGTAATCGACCATGTCTTTTAAATTATGTGAATCTTTCCAGAGCAATAGAGGACGTTATACAACTGTAGTTATCATGATGAGTAAACTGAGCTTGATGTGTAAATAAATGATTCTGTGGAGTGCCCCTTTAAAGAAATTAAGCTCAGGGTGAGACAAGGTCCTAACGAAAGTAATGCAGACTATTCCTAGACGCAGTGATTTCCACAAGTCTTACTTACTTCATGTTACTTTACGCTAAGCTAAGCTAAGCTAACCAGCTGCTGGTTATAGCCTTATATTAAACGAACAGATAAAAGAGTTGTATTCATCTTCTCATCTAACTCTCTGAGCAAATAAACGTGTATCCCAATATGTTAAATTATTCCTTTAAATATGGAGCTGGAGCCAGGGGGCAATTAGCTTAGCTTAGCATAGCTTAAAGACTGGAAACGGCCCGTTTAAAAACCGTCCTGCAAACACATCTCCAGCTCATTCATTTCCACAGACCAGTGTAGGATGTGTTAGCTTGGTGCAGATGTTGGATGAAGTGTGGGGAGGAAGTTAGCTTCTACCAAAAGAGGAGAAATGCTGCTCCCGGAAAAAAACCAAAGTTGTCTAATTTGCATGTTGTCTCATCTAACTCTAATGTGTATTTCCATTTTAAAGCACGATTGACTTTGGGGAGTTAATTTTAAATATGAGATGCCACCTTTAATGTTAGGTCAGAGGTCAAACTTTTGCCATTTGTGGTTTGCAAGTTATTTGATGCTTGTTAGTTCAACCCAGCTCTGCATGCTTTCACACTACGTCATTGTCTCTGTCTCGTGACATGCACCGCCTCTTCTGGATCTTACGTTTCTGTTAACACCACACACCAGCACGCCAACATGTTTTCCCTGTGAATAGCTGGAACATTTAACAGTTTTATCACCTTCATCCCTTCTGTCAAATGTAGCATCCATTAGAGTCTTTGTTTTGACTCCAGCTGCATTCAAGCTTCCCTGACAGCAACTTCATGAATAATTCAAAAGCCTCCATTAACTATCCAATCCTGTTCAATCACAATTATCGCCAGCATTTTCATATTTTTCTTCTGTCACAGATTCATCCTGTTTCTCTGCCGCCTGAACCTCCTCCCCTCCCTCTCTCTTGTTCCCTTATCCCTCTCCTCGCCCTGCTTTATTTCTCTCCCTCCTGAGTGTGTTGATTTTTACTGAGGCACAGAAAGAGGCTGAGTGATGCAGAGATGGCTGGTAGAGAGCATCACCAGGGCTCCTCCAGCCTGAGCAGACATACTGAAAGGTAGAATATTTCCTCAGTTGGTGGACTTAACCCTGTCACAGCTGGACCCAATCTTAATTCTGGCTGTAGTCATGTACCTTTCTATACCTTGGAATCGAGAGCAATATTCTCTAGACATGCAGAGATGAAAATTACAAATATATATTTTTTCTGTTCTACAACTTGCCAACACAGGAATTTTACATTTTGTTTTTTTACATTTCATAAATGTTTATACAATGTCCGTGCTGCTTTGCTTAACTTTTGACATAATACCTTTGAAAATTCCAACAGGAGTCATATTCCTTTTCTTTTAAAGGGGTTCCTATGCAGTTACTAAAATAGTTTTACTGCTTTTAAGAATATCTGAGCAAAAATAATATTCAAGACCCACATGCACTTTAGATCTGTTGGCTTTCTGCAGTAAGGTGATTTCTTAAATGTCATATAGACTTGATATCTGTAACAGGAGTGAGAGATAACTGTAAGAGAAACCAGGTTTCTGCAGAGAAGACGTATTTCTTGGCCATGTGCATGTATATACCGTACTTTACAGGGTTTCCAATGGGGTCTTACATGCTTGCATTTGCATGACAAAGACAATAGAGATGTAAAGTGTCGCTGTGACAGCAGTGTGGCAGGATGAGAGGAATAATCTTTACTCATGGGACATCTTTGTAAGTAATTCAATCTTAGTTGAGGTATACCAGAAATGGACAATGAGTTACAAAGGTCAGTTTAGAGCTTAAAAACACTGAGACGCTTCAGGCCGCAATGTAAAATGTCAGAAAAACGCGTATGATTTAATTATTAAACTTTTTTAAAGGCAGGGTATGGCGTTAAATCTGATTCCCTGCTGTATGTAAATGTGATTGTTTTCATTAATCAGGTTATTGCAGTGCAAATAAACGGCACAAATTGTATTATGTGGTGCTTGATCACAGTCAAGTGCCACAGAGATGCTATTGATGCTATTGATTACTCTCTCTCTTTGTCTTTGATTGATGCTCACTCTGCCTCACTGCTCACACACACTGAAATCCTATCCAGCTACAGTTCTTGAAAGCCACTGCAGTAACATATGCGGGTAAACACAGAGATGGAAGCATCACATGAACATACAGAGACGTGTGCAGCAGTCTAAAGCAAACACAGCATGTCCCTCAGGATCACTGCTGCAGTCATCTGCAACACACACACATGCACACACACACACACACACACACACACACACACACACACACACACAC
>CALSBV010010478.1:5121882-5173343 GCA_943590825.1 Bovichtus diacanthus
CACACACACACACACACACACACACACACACACACACACACACACACTAACACACATCCAATGGATTGGATTGGATTTCAGTAATTTGCAGGATTTGTCTAGACATCTGTTTAAGTAATTTAATATGAAATATGAAATAAGAGATTATCCATGCATTGCAGTTTCCCGGAAAGTTGTTTTACAGTACAGTATAGAAGGCACTCTGCTCTGGTTTTCATCCATTCAATTATTATATAATAGGTTGCGTTATTATTTTAAAACACATGGAAAAAAAATACATTTTAACCTATGGTAAGTGCATGTCCTTAATATTTTATGCACTGATAAACTTGATGACGAAGGTATTATTGCAGCTCAATTTCTCTGTGAATGCAAGAAATGCTCACATCCATGCTAGCAGCTTATGAAGATGTACGTTGGGACGGCGTTGCCTTGAGCTAAACGCTAACACCGGCATGCTAAGACGCTCACAGTGACATAGCTGACATGCGGATGTTAAGCAGATTATAATGTTTACCAATATCACCTCCTTAGATAAGTGTGTTAGCATTTGCTACTTAGCACTAAAAACACAAAGTATTGTATTTGAGAAAAAGAATGAAAATGAATGAAGATTAAATGAATCAGTTTTTATCTCTCAAAAACAGGGAGACTTTGATTCTAGTGCTTTGTTATTTGGCAGGAGAAAGCGAAGACACGGGAACAAGAAAAGTGTCTTCATGTAAAAAATAAAATAAACTGAAGAAGAGATGTTGAGTTCATGAGAGGTTATGAACTTCAAGGCCAAAAAAACTGAACCCCCTGAGAGTGAGCACATTCAAAAGGCCATGTTGCCTCAGGCACAGACGTCAAACAGGCTAACATCAAGAAACAGCCCCAGCCAAAATGGCAGCAGCAACCCACTCTGCCTGGAAGTCTGGTTTTCTGAGTTTTATTTGAAGGGCTAAGGCTGGTGTTGTTCTTTATTTTTCGTTTTGTCAGCAAATCCCATGAAAAGACCAAAACCAACAATGTGCTAATCTGTACTTTCGGACTTCCTTCCCTGTGGAACTCAGCTCCAAGCCCATTGGTTCCTCCTGAAAACATAAAAATAAAAAATTAAATTACATTTCCTAAAAAAGCTGGCAGTTTTTATAAAACAGAATTTAAACTTAAAACATTAAAACAATAAACTAAATACTGCCCCCTATTTCTTTGGAGCAGGTGGCTCGGAATTACACAGGAAGAAGAAAATAAAGCATCTTTAGGAACTTCGCCTTTAGTGGGCAATAAGTTGCTTGCAGGAGGTGATTTTAGGGCTGTGTTCCTTAGGCTGTGTTTCCAGATTACTTTGAGTCAGCTCCTATTTACATCAGTTGTTTGAGTGAAAATTAATCACCCAAGACTAATCCATTTTTTTGTGGCAGGAGGCGGGAGAGAAGGTGAATTGAATGTGGTGAGGGTAATTGTGGAAATTGTGACACTGTGTGCTGAGAGTGGCTGGTAAAAAGGTTATCGCTATTGAAACATTTCATCCTGACCTGCACTGGTTTTTATATTGCATATATGTCTGACTGGATCTGAATTACAGCAACTGGAAAGTTCATAGTTCAGCTGGTGGAGAATGAGGTGGGATGAGGCAACTGTGGTTCTGTGTTGCTTGCTGTAATGCAAAGGTCACATTAGAGAATTGATCAGACCTAGGCAGTAAAATTCAGAATAGGTTGCGCCCTCGAATTGAAGATTAGTCCCTTTGATCCGTCTTCTAGTGGCTCGGAGGGATTTAGAGATTCACTCCTGATTCATATTTACTTTTCAGGAAAACCTCTCAAAGCATCCAGAAGGTGCCTGCCTGTAATACAATGGCTGTTCCTTGTGTGTGCCTTGAATACTAATCAGCTGGCGGAGGAGTGCACAGTCATCATGGCTGACAGGCTTGGACACAGAGAACACAAAGGAAAAAACTAAACGACCAGGAAAGCAGGGTGGCTTTTGTGATCAAAAGATGTAATCACAAGAAAGGTTGGCAGTTTATCAGCATTATTTAAGAGTAGTCTGAGACGGACTTGCAAAATTGTACTAATTCTTAATTTGTACATAGATCTTTAAATAGAAATAGCTGAAGCTGAGAAGCTTGTCAGCAGAGAAACACAGATATTCAGTACAGACAATGATCAGAACAGAGTCTTTATCATCAATAGCACAAAAAAAAAAAAAAAAAAGCTTTCTCCGATCAGCCATACCGCTGTATTCAAGTGTAATTAATTTGAAAGCCATAGAGACATTTTTCATTAACACCTCACTGGAGTAAGAACGTGTTTACTATCCAATGCTAGCATTTCCTTCCAGACTCGAGCCCTTCAATGCCGACATGGAATGGCTCAAGCTGCCAAAATGGCAGTGCCCTCCCTGATGGGTGGCATATGTGCTGAAGGACAGCCAGCGCCCTCGAGTCTCACAGCCTTCCTGAAGGCCCTTCTCTGCCCCAGTAGAGCTAGTGTGTACATACACACACTAATCTGTTTTATACAGACACAGGGACAAGGCAAGGAAAGTTAGGTAGGGGGGTTAAAGAGTTGAGGCTGAGTGGCTAATGTTGTTTGACTAAGGCATGTCGGTGCAGCGGGGCAGTTAAAGGAACACTGTCGCACCGATGACAGAAAATGTTTCAACAGTTGGAAGCATTAATAATGACGTTCATATTTGATGTTAATCCCTCAGAATCAAAGACCAGAGGCTTATTTCTGTCTTACTCTTTCTGCTCTATCACTGTAAGTATCCATTGCACTTAACATCCCTTTATTGAGTAGGCTTGAAGTGCATTCTGGGAAATGTAAGGACAAACTAATCACTAATTTCATTAGAAATAGATAAGACACGCTTCAAGTAAAAGTAACAGTAGTCTTAAACACGGCACCACAAATGAAAAAATAGAATATGAACAATTTATAATCCTTTCTAATCCTCCTCAAACTTTATTCTTGTTTGATGTGGCAACACCTGTGGTAACTGGTGAAGTGCGTTTTAATAATGCATGTCCCAGCGTTCTGTTGGAAGTGACTCGTGTGTTGACCACCAGGGGCAGTAAATACGCTTTGATCAGTTACTCTGTCAGAAATGTGGAAGAAGATGAAGCACTGGCACTGGTGTGCGCAGCCAAACAAATTGTGGACTGAAGGACGTTGCATCAGGTTATTTAATGAAGAAGACAAAATTAGATGATCAACAATTTCTGTACACTGTAACACTGAACTCAGGATCCAATCTGGTCTCCTGCGTCCTGTCGAGTGTGTCCTACATGCATCCTTTCCTGTGAATCTCTTGTGTGTTGGTACACAATTTGAATCCCACACTAACTATAAAAACTACTATATAGGGAGGTATTTACAGAATTTAAAATAATGACTGTTGCTGAAAAAAGTTATGGCCATGAATGGTGTGAAAATGCGGTTTGGATATAATGAAACAATTTGCAAACAATTGGCTATTGTTTTTCATGGTTGCTCATAAAAATGGCTTTATGGTCAGAAAATAAATAGATAAAATTGTAATTCAAAAAAGGTAAAACACTCTTCCTCCTCAGTGTCACCTAAAAATGTTGACCTCTTTTCTTGTCAATCAAAAACCCTCCTTGGCCTCTTTTTAGCTCCCTGAAGATGCTCACAGATTCCCTGAGGAGCCGTCCAGTAGGGACGTACTCTCATGTCTGTTGCGTCATGATGAAATGGATACAGTATGGACCATAGGTAATCAGTGCATCCATCACTGTACGTCCATTAGTGTCTCACTCCTCAGCAACTCCCCTGCTCACAGCAGACCACTCCCTGATTGACTGATGAGGCTCAGGGACAGTCTGGCAACATGAAAGATTACGTTTCATCCCAGGAGAGGAGAAGGAGTGTGGCAGTAATGGTCTCCATGAATGCAGCTGTCGCCCACACGGTGCAATTAATACAGACTCAGTGGACCTGCAATGCAGACTGATAGCTGGTAAACATAACCTGGTGGCATCAGGAAGCCCTCGGGGGAAATGTAGTGGGCAGTAAAACTCAGTGGCAATAATGAAATATTTTTGTTTCTTTTCTTTCACTGGAATATGATTATGAGTTGATTATAGTCATTGTTTACTGCCTTGAATAGCAGTTGGATTATTTCTGTGATTTTATGAATATATATATATAAAATATCTTAACTAATATTGTGATATTGATCAATCAATCACCAATCATTTAGCCCAGCCCTATGGAGGTAATGTCTTATTAACTAACTAAATTGAGCACAGAGACACTTTTGTAACTAGTAGGTTAACACTCTTTTTTCAACTCTCTCCATTTCTTTCATGGTATTTCCATATTTGTTGCAAATGCAAATGTTAAGTAATTAAAACAAATACTACCCTGTGAAGTTGTTGTGCCACTGGTTGTGCTAAGTAGCAATGTTTTTTTGTTAAATTTTTTGTTTTGTTGTTTGTTTTTATGTGCACATACGGTCATGTGACAGTTTCACGCTGTTCGGCTGACCAGCAGTTTGTGGCATCAACACAGAAACATACGTAGCAAAGAGCCAACAAAAAGTAGGACAGACAAAGTTTGTTAGCTAGCAGATATAAATGTAAAAAATGCAGGTTCCAACTTGTGTGAAAGAAATTGCATTTAACACAGGCCTCAAGCCTTAAACCTAGTAACAACATTCACACAATTGTATTATTCAGTGTTGAACTGGCACTGACTTTAAACAAGTCTAAGAGTCTACAGACAAGCTAGTGACTTTATCATGGCAACATGCTCCCGATGACAATGCTAGCAGGTCGATGTTTAGCAGGTATAATGTTTACCATGTTCATCATCTTAGTTTAGCATGTTGGCTTGCTAACATTTGCTAATTAGCACTAAAGACATGAGGCCTAGGCTACAGCTAAGGCTGATGGAAATGTCATTAGTTTTGCAGGTATTTGGTCATAAACCAAAGTTATTGGAGACATTTTATTTTATTTTTTGACCTGATGATTGGAGTAGATGAAAAGTTAGGGGATCACAAATGTTATTACAATTCATCCTGAGGGGGACATGAATGTCTGAACCAAATTTCATATCAATCCATCCTATAGTTTTTGAGGCATTTCACGAAAAACCACACATGTAATGCAATGTTATGCTAATCCATCCAGTAGATGTTAAGATATGTCAGTCTGGACCAAAGTTGCGGACAGAACATCCCTAGAGCCACGCTGCTAGCATCGCCAAACAATGTAGAAAATGTATTTATTCATTACAGAAGCTTATGAATACAGGGAGTGTTCACATCGCGTGTGACATACAGTACTGCCTGATTTCCCCGCAAAAAGCACACCCAAGGGCTGAGTGGGTGTTCACAGAGCGTGACGGACATAACATCAGGCTTAAACTGACAGGCAGAGACAGATATGAGTGATGGCTGCAACAGAGAAGAGGCTGTCAGGGAGCTATACAGCAATATTAAAGACCTTCACACTTACACACACACACACCAACACACAAACACACATGCATTGGACATGTATGTTATCCGCTGCTATATTCTCCTCACGTACACATAGACATGCTGGCAAGGAGACGAAAGGGAAAAAAGGCAGAGCAAACAATATTGACAGAGTAATGGAGGCGGATACATCATGAGCGGGCAGTAATATAATGTTGCAGTGTCAGCAAGTGTAGTTCCTGTGTCTGACTACTGCATTACTACATTATTAATTACAATTACAACTCAGTGATCTCAATTTTGTGTTCTCTCTGCTATACTGTATAGGTTTTTCCTTCTGTTTTCGGTAACGATGCTGAACGAACAGAAGGGCTGATCAGGAGTTTCTCTCCACCACTGCACATGCTTTTTCTCCATTAATTTGTGCCTGAAATGGTTAAAAAATACAGCAAATCACAGACGTGCACAGAAAAGCAATACATGTAGATCACACTAACAAACTAGAATTGGATAGCAATCTTTGTCTTTGTCAGTTATCTAATGAGTAGTTAAAATTTTAATGACACGCCTTAAACATTTCTAACATTTGTTCTGGCTGCGGGTTAGGCGGACGTGTGATGATTAATAATTCAGGAGCCGTTATTGATCCGTGCCTCGGCTTCTCTGCAGTCAGGGCTGTACATCAAGAAGGAGGGTCCCCTGCTCCAGAGCCTTTCATCTGGACCTGACAATACACACCCATATACCGACACACATGTACACGTGTGTGAGTAGTATACACACACATGCACTAAAAGATGTGAAATGACTGTAATGTGAGCTGCGTTGTGAAAGAAGAGAGTCTGTAGGGATGTCTGTAATGTCCTTGGACAGGAGGACGAATACACTGAGTTACCAGTTCATTAGCTACATCTGTACAATCTACTGCAATAACAGCGCTGCAGTGAAGAGGATCATTTCGGGTTTGTTGCAGCTTTCAATGAAATGTTAAGGGCCAGGAAAAGGTGGGAGAAGCTCCTTAGTGATCTGGCAAGTCTGCTAATTGCTTAAATTGATGTAATAATATGATGTTATATTTGCAGAAAGCAAATCGAAATCAGCATGGCTAAATGGGAGAATTATAATTAAAGGTACTTTGTGGTGTTTTTGACCACTAGTAGCGCTATGGAGCCATGGTTTTACAAGTCCATGCTATGTTTTTAGAATTGTGCACCCTTCGTATTCAGCTGATCAACAGTTAACGGCACTGACATGCAGACAAACGTAGCAATGTGCCGACAAAGACAAGAAAGACGAAGGCTGCAAACATGAAACATGAATGACGCACAATTAAAACATTTAAAAAATCTAATTTGCAAACGTTTTATTCGGACAGAAATGCATTCTACGACTTTGCCCAGCCACCTTCAGAGGTTGAACAAGGCTAAGAGTCTACAGTGCTAGCAGGTCTGTGAGGCTGTACACAGGCACAGCGGTGCTTTGAGCAAATTGCTAAAGCTAATGCATTAATGCTCAAAATGACAATGCAAACATACTGATATTTAGCAGATATGTTTACCACTAAAAAATAAAGTGCAGCGGACGCTGATGGAAATGTCATTAGTTTGGCAAGTATTTTTTCATAAACTAAAGTATTAGACAAATGAAACATCCGACCATACTGGCGATCACCAAAGTTATTGCAATTCATCCTGAGGGGGGCATAAATGTCTGTCCCAGATTTAATGTAGAAACATTTCACGCAAAACCACAAATGTGAACCAAGTCAGAGGATCACCAAAGGCTTGACCAAAGACCAAGACAAACTAGTGTACATCCTCTGGTAACAATGAATGCCTTTCACAATTTCGTGGCAATCCACTCAGTACTGGTTGAGATATTTCCAGTCTGGACTAAAATGGCAAACTGACTGACATGACACAAGCAGAGCTTCTTCTGTTGCCGAGTTTGGCATAAATGTGTGTGACATAAAGTATTTACATGTGCTGTCTTGTCTTGGGTTATAATACCAAACTTGCCCTTGTTGTGTGTGTGTGTGTGTGTGTGTGTGTGTGTGTGTGTGCGTGTGTGTGTGTGTGTGTGTGTGTATGTGTGTGTGTGTGTGTGTGTGTGTGTGTGAATCCTTCCATGTGTGAGAGAACTGAGAGTACTGTAAGGAGTGGAGGAGGGAGGAGAGGAGGGCCGGCATAAATGAGGCATTCAGGGGAGAGAAAAACAGCGCGTCTGGAGAGAAGGGCGCGGCAGGCCGGGCATCCGAGCTGTACGGCTAACAGCTGTCTGACATTTAGAGGAGACTGCCAGTCATCTGAGATGATGCTGCATCAGTGCTGCTTCAACAGAGAGGATATGATAGACTTGAGTTTCACTAACAGGCTTTTTACATTGGCGGTTAAAATACCTTAGCAACCGCTGGCAACGCTCTTTTCAAAAAGCTTTTTATAATCAGACCTGGAGGATGAAACTTTTTTTCAGCAAAGTTGATAAATGACAGTCTCATCACATTTAAGTTTGTTCATGGTTATTTTTTTCTGCCCCCACCCTCTTAAGCTATTTCTGTATCAAATGAAACAATTTTCTGTGTGATCCAAAATAAAAAGTTATTTAAGGGGCAAAATGATCAATGTCTAGACTGCTTTTGACAGGGAAGGTAACATTGAACAATGAAACTCTGACATCCTCCTCTCTGAATTAGCATCAGTCTCTCTCTCTGTTAGTCAAATGTTATGATTCACGGTTTATAGTGGGTCAGGTTGGCAGAGCTAACGGTCTATTTTAGTTTGTCTCTGTCCCACCCAGCAGCTGCTGTTTGAGTCACAGCTGTTTGAAAAGTCCCGTTCCCAAAACAGACAATCCACTCGCTTCCCACTGGATAATAATATCTGACTTTATTTGTCTAGATAAACTAAATTTGCTCAGCATCCACCTCCACAGTAAACGTGAAGCTGTTGGTTCTTCTGCCCTCTATGCTCAAAAGGCAACAAATGAATGCAGCTTTACAGCCACATCCTAATGTGTGTCTTTTGATGAAAACAACATAACAATAATAAATGAACCCTGCCTCGCACAACTCTCATGGCTTGTGAGAGGCAAAGGGTGATCATTTACACTATTGATTTGAGAAATGACATATTTTGAGGGCAATTTATTAGTTTCATCAGGCCTTAACAATTAAATGGTATGCATGGCATCTTTTCATTTAAGAGAACTTAAGCAAGGTGGATTGATTTCAGTATTTTTAGACTTAACATCTGCAAATCTGACTCCTTTTTTTAGGCCGGCAAAATAGTAAATAAGGTAAGGCTTCAGTACGGAGCACAGGAAAGGCCACATAGAGGAACAATAAACAATTGAATAATTTGTGCGCATAAAATGTAATTAGTGGGCACAAATTAAATAATGAAATAAATTTGGCAGTGCACATGTTCAAGTCATTCATTCCAGCTGCCACCATCATGCAGATGATGACTTGTCTATCTGGTTATCTCTTTCCAGGAAGATTTACATTTCGATGAGGAAGCAACTAATGTTGCCTTGCAAGCTAATAATCAATTTAACATACTGATACTTGAAGCCGGTGCACTGCACTTTATGCTGCAGGGAGAAAGGCTTGTTTGTTGTGCTGTCTCTCATTATATACACTAATCTCGCCCGAACAAATGAACAAAAACATGGGAACAATTTAATCAAACTGAGGTGACACATTATACCATGTGTGTATACATTGTTAAATGGTGGCCATTTTATATTTTTCTCTCTCTATGACCAGTCCTGGGCTCTGTAGAATTGTATTCCTGGCAGTGTGGAGGGGGTTAGGAAACACCATGTAGACCTTTATGTGGTGACACAAATACGAGAAATCCAAGTATTTAAAAAGACATTTAGAGACCTTATTTGTATTCCTGGTCATCACTTGGTGAGGGGGTGGACTCATGACCCCGGTACTATTTTTTTCGAAATCCTGCCTGCGAGCCTGGATTAAAGATTTGTATCGAATCATCACTCAGATATCTACTCGTCATATTGTCTTCTTTACAAGAAGTCGACTTTGACTGTTAACTAAACGAAAGCAAGCTGTTCTGATTCACGCGAAATGCTGCTGGATAACTTTGCCGCCTCCGAAACGGGAGTGTACGAGGGGTTCCTGAATGCAGCACGAGCCGCCAGATAGCACAGTGTAGGTGTTGAGCTGTGCGGGCCGACCCTGCCTTCATCCTCATCCGCAGCAGCAGCAGCAGCAGCACCGCCCCTCCCTCTGCTCCATCCACACCACTGAAGGACGGTAAGACACCTCCGCGTCGAGGACTTTAGACGCTCTGACAAGGCGGTGGGCATGTGTTCATTTTGAGTCACAGGTTGATGTTATAGTGGCGTAAAAAGCAGGCGGAGATAGACTGGACCGGTGGTCTGGCGAGGCTGCTTGTTTTATAACAGCGCGTCGTTAATCTGGAGCGTCAGTCTGCATACAGAGTGGTCGCAGCCACTGGAGGAATCTGAATGCATGAAAACAGGGATTGATATTGACATCAACTGTATGTAAGGATTGGTGCTGTGTGCTTGGTGTTTGCAGGGGCCGTGGATGAACTAGCCTACATATGATGTGAGTAACATTATGGCTCATGATTATCAATTTCACTGCAAATAGTTGTTTACATATACTGTTACTATTAAAGGAAGAGCTCACTCTCTAATTTACTCCTAAAAGGTTCCAATAGTAACATATGGATATGTGTATGGTGTGTAAGTCACACTGTGTACTTGCTGGTATATTGTAAAGGCATTGGCCAGGATTTGAGGATTTTGACTTCTCATTCCTCCCATCACAATCTCAGGCCACCCTAAAAGACTGCAAAATTGTACCTTTTTTAAATTTAAATGTTAAAGTATATTTTCTGTAAATGTTATCTTTCTACACGATGATCTAAATGATGGTTTAAAGCCTTTTTCACAATGCCAGGGATATAATTCTACGAAATCCCTGGTGTCTAATCTAACATTATTGACTCATGTGTAATGTATGTACAATTGTAGATAGAAAGCAAACTCCTCCTCAGGTTGTTAAAACCTCCAAATCAACCCTCGTTGTAGCCATATCCCTTTCTGGCATCGCTTATTTCTCTTCCTATCATATAGCATGATACTGCAGGTTACAGCGTTGAGGTAAGGGTAGTGAAGGCCTTCAGCCTCTTTGACTCATGCTCACGCTTTAACACACAGTTCACTCACAGTTTATGTTCAGTTGTCAGCGCATTCGCTGTTCTCAATTCAGTAAATTGGGGTGACCTGATTTTTGAGATGGGAAAAAAGCATCTTCTGACCTGAAGACAACAGCTAAGACTCGCTGACTGTGAAGCTGAGTCTCTGGTCTGGTCAGGCCGCAGCAGCAGCTCATTGGTTCATTTGAAACCTGTGCAGGGATGTGGTGGATTAGACTTCTCTCTCTGAATAACCCCAAACTTATGCAACAGGCTAGAGAAAAATGTCCAGAAATAGAAAGGCACGCAGACAACTGACAGATGTTTTGATCCAGAAGTATGCAAGGCATAAAATGTTATTTCTGTTGTGTTTTATTTACGTGATGTAAATGTAATGTTTGCCTGAGGTAGCTGGTAAAGATTGAACTGTATGTTATAGGTTGATTCATCAATTAGTGAATCTATTTATATCATTTAAATTGAATATTTCTCAACATGGAGAAAATCAAATATCACAATATCTTTAATCAGATACCTCGATATCGATATTGCCACGACTTGACTTTGGGTTGACTTTTGGTGCTTTCACAAAATATTTACATAATAAGACTTTTGAGTAATGATCATCAGTAATGTTGATATAATGACTTTGTGGGTAAAAGCAAATAATATAACACTCAGTTCATAAAATGACTTACTGTAATGCAGCTTTTAAAACCAGGAAAAGACGATGTCGATATAATATTGATATTTGGCCCAGCCCTAAAACTAATTTGGACTGCTATTCAGACACAAGTCTGAAGACTTACAAATTGTATTAATTATTGATTCATTTAGAGATTCTTTTCTCTACATTTTAGTCTATAAAAGTCAGCGAATAGTGAAAGGTGGCTTGTTTGTTGTTCCTCGTTTTGTCAGACCACCAGTCCAACACCCAAATATATTTTAGTTTCCATCACATAATAAATGCTCACAGTTGAGAAACTGAACCAGAAAAAGATTTTGAGCATTTTGCTTGAAAAATCACTTTAACGAGTCATCGATTATCAAAAATAATTTTCTGTTGATTGGCTGATCATCTTCTTACCTCTAGTTGTTTGGACAAAAGAAGCCATTTGAAGACGTCATCTTGGAGTCTGAGAAATTGTGCTGCACCTTTTTCACAATTTGACAATCTGACATCAATGTAACAACTAATTCACTAGTTCAAACAATGTAAATTATGTTTAGTTGCAGCCATACTTCTGTTGACCACCCAGTTAACTTAACTAGTGGTTTATTATCACTACTGAAAGCTGTCTTTGAAATGTCCTTGAGCCCGCTTCATCTTTCACACTGACCGAAGCATGTGGTCATGCAGGCAGAGCAGCTCAGGTCGTCTGTAATAGTGTTTCTGTGAAGGACCTTGTTTCATAATGTTGAAAGCCGACTGAATGCGACCAGATTGGATTGTTTGTATTATTAGATTCTCCTGTAGAAACCCCCACCCCCCACTCTGTAGTGTGCTCCCTGAACTCCCATAATGCCTCAGGGTGGGTGAGGCAGAGTGCTGAGCTCAGCAGGATCAGGCAGGGTGGAGCGTGGAGAGAGTGGATGCCCAGCAACAAGGATAGTCGTTTGTGCTGGTTCGGTAGAGGTGTGGTCCCCGACCGGCTGGGGTTACATGCACTCCACCGGTGGGATACTTAAAAATCAGCACAGGCCTGCTCATTCTTAAAGGAAAAACCTCTGCACCTTTAAAAAGCAGATGTACTGGTATTGCATCCTCCATTTCTGTTCTGCAAGAATGTCTCTCTAGAGCTTTTAACATTCAACTATACACATTGAAATCTGTGTGATTTACTACACCTACGGGTGTGATTGTAAAAAGGTAATTTGTTGCTCTTACTAAAGGGGTCAGTATGCTTCGTCTTTTTGTCGAGCAGCATCTGAATATTCTTTATTAGAGGTGTGGAAATCTTTCGATTCTAAGATGCATTGCAATTTCGTACGTGGACGATTTTGCATCGATGCACTGATAGAACATCAGCGCTAAATGTTGATTAATCCGCCACTGAAAATAGTCCCCAACAAATGCACTATTTCTCCTGTTTGTTTGATAAAAAAAAGTATAGTGACCAGTTTTAGGAATTAAATAAAAACATATATTTTTTTAAGGTGTTCATTATGAACCACTGGACTAACCACATACTGTAGGCCAAGGAAATCAGAAAGTATTGAGACACGGACACATTTTTGGTTTGGTCATCCCGGGATTTAGGAACAATAAGAAAAATATAGAATAACTTTCCTTTGAGGTGCTCCATATAGCACGATAAGTAAATATGTACAACACACAGTATTAACTGAAGATGCAGTGTTGGCAGTGTTAATTGGTTTCTGCTGATGCTAACAAGATCAGTTTCTTGGTTACCTGAGGCAAGGTTTATTTTTGCAGCAGGTGAAAGTGGAAGAAGTGAAATATGCTCACTTTATAGTGGCATGGTATTAGGCTGGTTTGGATGTTTGTTGTTGTAACAATGTGTTTGGGGTGAAAGTAGCTTTCAGAGAGCCCAGCTCGGTTCGTATCTGTTCACACTGGAGCTGTCCCCCGTACACATAGACGCACCTTAATTTGATGGATCACCTTCAAATTGTCCCCGAGTGCACCCTTCTAACAAAGCTCAGCGTAAATGCTCATTTAATTAGCCATGTTTGTGTTCAAGTTGTTCTCTTTTAAAAGGTCCTGCGGTATTGTGTATCCCGAATGAGAGCAGGGGTCCTAATTATGATATTGTGCAAATAAAGACACATCAATAAAAGTTTAATTAAATTAATTAAATTCAGTAGAGCAGTGGGAAAGGTTACTTACAACGCCGATGCTAGACATTACAGCCCACAGGGGTTGTCTTGATAGTTAAATTAGATATCATATTATCAGATGTCACATTCATCAATTATGTGCAAACCTCCTCTCTTGTTAAATCATTTTCTTTTTTTCAGTCAGTTTGTAACGTCTAATCACAAATATTACAGCAGCCTTATAGCTCAATGGCCAATTGCATGAATTATATATAAGTAATGCGTCATCATTGAGTACAAACCACTGACTCCAAGAACAAAGATCATACATCTTCTGCGAAAAGTCAGTGGGCTTAATGCAAGAACATTTTTGTATTCTTATCTCTTACGTTAGCTTGTTCAAATTGTTCCAAGTCGGATTCAGCAAACTCTTTTAGCTGCACAAACTCGCCGTAAATGACTTGTTTCAACCTGATGAATGCCTGTTTATGAGTAGGTGCAATGCTCGGGAGGTATCATAATAATCGCTGGCCCTATATGGAAATATAAAGCTACCTGTTTGTGGGCTAAATCTATTCACAAAAATGTTACCAAAGACTAAAAAGAAGACTTTAAGACACTGCAGAGATTTAAGCTATTAAACGAAAACAAAAAAAAGACACATTTAGTCAGTAGTCGTATTACGGGACCCGAAACAATTAAGAAATATTTATACAGCCCCCAAAAACGTGTCATCAGGGCAGAGCTGTAGAGGTTCTTATAAACACAATCTACATTGTTTTTTAAAAGGAGTTGCTCATAGTTTGTGCTGATGATTCAACCAGGAGAATTCCATGTCTATGTTGGAAATGTCTGTGGAAAAACTGACTGCCAAAACCCTGGCTGCTCGATTTAACTGAGCCCACATTTCTACACTAATAAATATTTTTGATAGACTCTGATTGGCTGACAGCAGCAACGTCTCTGATTCAAATGAGATGTATGCTGCAATTTTGAGGCTTTCCAGTTAAAATTCTACACGAACGTGCTTGAATTGTGTAAAGAATCAGCCAATCAGGATCAAGTGCAGTAATGATGTTTTTCCTGGAGTAGGTCTGAAACAACGTGGAAATGATGATGTGAATAAAATCCAAATTTGACACCATCTTCATTAAATATCTATGGATATAGTTCCATAAATGATATCTATATACAGTATGTCTTTATTGTATGTGAGTCAGTTGGTTGCACAGGCTGTAATTCAGCCCTTTGGTCATTTCCCTCGAGGCTCACCTGAAAGCTCCGTCAGCGTTAATACATCTGACGGTGAAAGCAGCTGGTAGAAATCACCTGCATGTCACAGTAACGTCCCTCTAAGGAAATGTACACTGGCGTGCGTTTTTTTATAACTCTGTCCCTGTTGCTTGGAGTAATGATTCACTTTAATGTTTCCTTTCCTGCAGTTATAGTTGATTCAGTGCACTGAGCTAGTGTATGTGTTCTGTATACAGTCTGATGGACGAGGAGTTAATTGAAGAACAGGACAGGACACAGTGATCTACCAACATTAATCACGTCCCCCCCCTAAAGAAGAAACATCACCTCTGCTTCAGTTACACAGTGCAGTACCCTTCTCCTGTTTAGCATCTTTAAGCGTATTGTTTTGGTTCAGCGGCAACCTTTTCGTTCGCGCTTATCTTTTCAACCTCAACCTCATCTCATTTAAAAGGCTCATTCTCATTTTGCAGCTAAAAAGACTGCTATTTTTACTGCTATTGGAGACCAAAAACTGAGCTAAAAGAAAGTGAATATTGGACTTACATTCATCAGGTGGACACAAACGCAAGTGAAAATGAACGTTAATGTTGTGCCATGTCTGTTTAAATTGGCAATTTTTGCTAACACGTTCACCATATCATCTTTATTGTTGTGTTGAAGCTTCAATTTACAAGATTGTCTGTTAGCATGTGTACAGTTAGCATTGTAACATGCAAACATTTTGCTTATAGCCTAAGTTATATGCTTATGGTGTACAACATATTAGTATGCATGTAAAAAGTATAGCTATAGGCTTTAAAAAAAATCATCTCATTACCTTTAGAAGTATAATGTCATGGAGTGAAGAGCTGGACCTTTTGACCTGTTGGTGGAGTTACATGAATAGTCAGGGGGTTGACAAAATCAGTAAGATTCATCATCAGGGAAACATGCATGTTGATACCAAAATTCATCGCAATCCATCCAATAGTTGTTGCGATGCTAAAGGCTACAACTAACCAACATCTAAGAGCTACGTTGGTAGCATGGCTAAAATGTAAATGAAAGCATTTATGGTTCTCCTGAATAACATAAACATCTTAAATTGATATTTGACGGGGTTAGATTGCTACACTATGGAAAACGAGTGCCAGTAACCTCACTCATTATATGTAGATTCAGCTTTCTCTGCTGTGACTAACGACTCTTGTTATAAAGGAAAGGTATCATTTATCATGCTGCCACTCAAAATGAACTAGCCTGTAGGTCATAAACAAAAGCTGCGGCCAGCTGGACACCGAACGAGCAGCGACCTGCCAGAACACAACTTAATTAGTTTGTTCTCAGGAGCTTCTGTGGCCAAAGAAATGTCTTTAACAGCTTGACTTTTGAAATCATCCCTAACTTGTATGTCATTTATAAAACACTGAGTTGTGTTGTGTGAAAGTAAATTATTCATTTGAGATGTATGTCAATTATTTAATGGAGTTGTATTTTCTGTTCTCACTGAAGAATATGGCTGCATGTGTCCAGAGTCAGCACTTCCTCTGTCTCACGTACACTTGGTGTTATCTTAGCAGTGGAAATGCTGAACTACCATAGGCCACATTTTCCAGTTGTGTATTTAACCACTGTGGGTAAGCAGTAGGAGAATATGGAGTCACACAGAGTGACATACTGTATATGGGACATGGTCTACTTTCACCACACAAACAAACACAAACACACAGCCGACATTTCTCTCGACCTCAGGTGGCATGCCAGCATGTGAAGCTGTGGCAATGAGTGGGCAGAGAATGTGTCGCAGCCGGCTGCAAACCGCTTCCCGTCATGCACGAGTGTGTGGGCTCGCTGTGCTTTCCATTGATTCTTTAATGCTATGAAACACCCACTCACTATCAGATAGTGTAGACGAAAGCTTTTCTCCTGCACCATCTTACTTCGTAAAGCTCGGTGAAACAAGACAAAACACATATATTAGATTGTGTGGAAATGGAGGATTTTGAATCCTCTTTTAATGGTCCCACACATGTACACAGCACAGCACACAGAGTGAAATTTAGACTCTGCAATTAACCCATCCTGGCCATAGGAGCATTGGGCAGCTATTGTATTACCGCCCGGGGAGCACTTCAGTGCTCAGGAGGTGAACTAGTACCTCTCAAAGTACCAGTCCACACTCCATGCTTGGTCCGTTCGGGGACTTGAACTGCGACCGAAAGCCAAGTCCCTACTGACTGAGCTACTGCCGCCCAATATATACAGTATGTTCATATACAAATATAAGACACTGGAAAGTGCATTCTTGATCTTTGCAACAGTTTATAAAACAACCACAAGGCCCATTTAGTAGCTTTTCCCGAAGCTTTTGATCATATCAAAAGAAAAATCTGAAGATGGAGTTTGTCCAATTATAATGGAATTGTTGCTGTTCAATTTTCCATACATTTACAGTTTTCCTTTTTTTTTTTTTCCAAGAGCAGTTCAAGGACTTCTTTTCCATGTCGGCTTAATCAAACGAGACTGAGGGTCTATTTTTTCTATCGAATCACACAACCTTTCTCATGAGAAAATGGAAAAATGGAAATTTGAACATCTACCATTCCTTTAAAACTAGGAAAACTCCTTCTGCTGAAATCAAGAGATATGATCGAAAGGTCACAGAATACGGTGAGACACCTGTTATCTTGTGGTTTATGAGATCTTTGCTCATAAATTCAAGATAGTAAATCATAATTATGAGATACAGGAGTCATAATCCTTCAAAGTCTTTTTTTCTTTTGAGATTGCACTGCACTTCCATTGAAACCTTTTGAAGGTCTTCATCGTCATGGAGACTCTAACTGATTAAACTCATAAAATCACAACTGCTACGGAGCTTCCCTGTCAGATCCATCTCCATGACAACTATAAGTACAGTAGATTGCATCTTTACTGCTGAAAGCCTGGAGCTGCTGAGTAAAATCAGCTCTTCCCATCCATCCTATAATCCACAGGCAACCCTGACCAGTGGTTATCCAGTTGTTATCGAGGGAACAGTGCTGGTCTAATGCACCACCATAATCTCATGTGTGGCGCTTGAGTTGCTTTATCCGTCAGAGCCGACAGGGCTGACAGAGGGTCACAATTTTACTCGCATCCACGCTCCCTCGGTTAATCTTCAATTATTAGTCTGTTGTATTCAGCTCGATGAGGCCCGAGCCCCAGCGGCCCAGACTACATTTGTTTCCATGATAACAGTCTGAATGAGGCGTGGGCACACAAGTGTCTTGTCCTTGGACAGCTTGAAATTGGAACGAGGAGAGCGAGGCGGTTAATAGGCTTCTCAGACATGCAGTGTTTATATCAGTTGGCTGGAGTGGCAGTGTTTTGTCACAATTCAGGGGAGCAGCAAGGAATCATGGGTACTTTTCACCTCATCTACACACAAACATTATTTCATCTACAGCAAAAGCTCATGTTCATTGACACACCAGGGATCTTGATTCTAACTATAGTAAGTATAATTGTTTTTTTGAAAACCACATTTTCTCCAGTAGTTTCCTTTAAAAGCCGTTTGCAAAACTTCAATACGTTTTGGATATTGACACAGAAACGTGTCTGCAGTCTACATTAAGCGTCAACAATGATCAAATATCAAGAGTTGGTATCAAATTCCTGGACAGATTCTTAAGACGTTTTCAGTTATTATGTGAACAGATATTTCCTGACTGAATCAGGAAAAGATCTACAATTAGTTGATCAAAATAAAATGAATGGACAACAATTCTGATAATCCTTTTAGTTCCAGCTTCTCAATTTTTCCTGTTTCATATCACTGTAAACTAGATATATTTGGGTTTTGGATTGCTAGTCGGACAAAACAAGTAATCTGAAGACCTCACAGAGGATTTTTGGAAGTTGCGATGGGCAGTTTTCTGTCATTTTACGGTCCATTAATACGTGTTACACGTTGTTTTTAAGTTTCACTTTCACAACGTAGTAGGTGCAGTTTGGCCCGTCGGACGCATTAGAATGGTAGCGATAACCACTGATAACACTTAGATAAGTAGATAAGTACTTAGAGTGTTTTAGTCTGGACAATAACAAGCTCTGCCTAAGCTTAGACCCAATGTCATGACAGGAATGGCATCAAGTACTGTATTTAATTAATTCCATTCATGACATTTACAATTTTAGCTTAATTTCTTTTATGACTCTGGTGGTCAGCAGTGAGTCTAACAGAAAAGAGGTTAATACCTGTTCTCCTTTCTTGTAGTACGATGTCAAGGTCGTTTTGTCATCTTTCCAGCAGCACTTTGTCTTTAAGATGTCTTTCTTTCTGGTGTCAATGCTCAATTTAACGTGATGTCATAACAGTTCAAGGCACTAAAAGGGATGAGATAATTATGAATACAGTTAATGTAAGGCTCATCTGTGAGAGCAGTAAGCCCTCCTTGAAATAAATCTGTCAGAGGTAGCAGAGACTTTTAGTGCTGCTAGTTTAGCTAGTGCATGGCAGAGTATACAAGTGCAATCTCAAAAAATATGAAGTGTCTCTACCTTCAAAGCACCAACAAGGGTCCGACATTTAAGTGGTAGTCCATATGTTATAATTCAGGCAGCCCACCCTCAAAAGTGGGGTGTTGATAGACTTGACAACTATTTAATAATCTAAATGATCTCTCCGTCCATTGCTGCCAGTAATATTTCTGAAATACAGCCACAGTTTCTGCCACATTGTGTGGTGACTGGCAGTAAAACACAGCTGCGTCTGCACCGAGCAGCTGGCGCTTTGGAGCATACCTGCTGAGTAGAGTAAGGACATGCAATTCACAATATACATAAAAGGCTGAACAGGTTGAGTCTGAATGTTTAACATTTACCGTAGTTGGCAGGGGAAAAGCACCAACCACTGGTCACTTTCATTCACATCAACAAGACATGCGTCCAGAATCTCATAGCAATTACGATCTTTATTAACATACGGAGAAGAACGAAAAAAACAACCTGGATGTCAAAATTGTCAGGTTTTGTTCCCAGCACAAGTTAATTCATTCAGAGTACAATATTCATGCTGAAGACAGTAAATGCCTTTTCTCTGGTGATGTTATTTTTACAATAGCCACCTGGGTTCAGAAAGCCATCACAACCATCAGTCCCACTCTACTTGTTTGATCAGCAGCTGAACAAACTCAGATTGTGAATCTATTTCAGATGAGAATGTGACAGTAAAACAACAACATCTATAAACTGGGCCACAGTGAGTTTACTCTCTGAACATGCTGCTGATCTAACGCTGGCTGTTAGTTGCACAAATTCGCTCATGATTCTGACTCGCTCCCGCAGATGCAGGTAAAACTCTTACATTGCGGAGTGACACCGTTGCCAGTGTCTCGTGTACCTGCGACGTGTTTATGAATGTAATATTCTCTGACCTAACACATAACCCCTGAATATTAAGGGATGTCATTTCCTCTACCAAGTGCTGAATGAATAGTTTCACCGCTCATTGCCCTTGCCTCCTCTTCCAGCAGGGGAAGGAGACACAAAAACACTTTGACAGCTCCATAACATTTTTGAGGCGGAGGGAGAGAACAGTAACATCCTTCATTCTAAAAATAGATCCCCTGATAAAGTGCGTGCATGCTTACATGCTGCTGCTGCTTTAGCCCTCGCCTTCACCTCCTGTACTATGTGATGCTGCGTGCATACTCTCATGCAGTACGAGCCTCCCCCTCCCTCTCGCAGAAATGCTGCAATGCGTCTCCCTCAGCCAGGACTGGGTCAGTGTAACTCAGCTAGCAGCAACAGCCAAGAAGCATCGCCATAGCAACAGCCAATGAGGCTTGTGGCTGAGGGATACATTTTTGTGTTATTGTTGTGATTGTATATGAAAAGAGTATTTCCACTCCAGGATTAAACTTGTCGGGGGGGCTTTAGTGAGGGTCAGGGGAGAAATAAGATGGCAAGTGAGCAAAAGAGGGAACGGGGCGGGGTTGAGGATGCTTATGCACGGCCAGATGTGCAGTGTGACAGATGATGGAAGACAGGGCCTTATAGTGTCAATTTGTCAGTAAATGACGCTGGCCATACATAATTTTCCTACTAGGAAACGTTGTTTTTCTTTCTTATTTAAGGTTTCAACAAGCAGCTCAGTTTGCAGCAATTCTTCTCTAGAGTTGTCAGACATCCTATAGGTTGTGAATTAACCACTTCTACTTCACACTTTATGATTCCTTCTATATACCAAAATGTGGTTTGAATGTTTAACTACTCAACATGTGAACATGGGACCGTTTTTAAAACCGCAGATGTTTTCAAATCTTTTAAAGGTCAAGTGTGTACGATTTAGGTGGATTTATTGGCAGATATGGAATAACAATATTTATAATTATGTTTTCATTAGTTTATAATCACCTGAAAATAAGAATCGTGTTATTTGTTACCTCAGAATGAGCCCTTCATATCTAAATAGGGAGCGGGTCCTCTTTCACGGAGTCCGCCATGTTCCTACATTAGCGCGCAGAACAAACAAACCAAACTCTGGCACTATAGAGGGCCTTTCACATTTTTCCGTTACCTGAAGGCCACCGTAGTACTCCAACACGCCTGGAAAGGGAGAGCAGAGGGGCATCCAGTTGGTTGCAATCTGCAAGCCCACCACTAGAGGCCACTAAATCCCACACACTGCCCCTTTAAGATGGTTATCAGAAAGAAGATGCCATGCCAAAAATGCAACATGCCTAACCAATAGACTTCTGAAGTGCTTTTGGAACGTATGCTAATTCGCTTCAGATAAGAAGATTGATAGCACTCTCATGTCTAAATATGAAGCTTAGTGCCAGCAGGGAGTTAATGTTGAAGTGTTATGGATTTTAGCCTGTAATAAGAGCAACATGCAGTCAGAAGGAGGCCTCTGTAATTCAGTCATTATTTGGCCTTGGTGTAGTCATAAGGTTTTTAATTTTTTTTATGTGTTTCCTGCAGGCCAACGGATTCTCCAATATCAGAGTGATGTCCTCGAGACAGTGGTGCTGGTGAACCCATCAGAGGAGACCGCTGCTTCAGAGGTGACTCACACCTCGACAACACAGACAAAACACAGACAAAACACAGCATGGTGTTAATGACCAGATTCTCTGAATACTTTTTGAAATGTTCTGTATTTCTATTTAAATCACACTGTGGAGTTTCAGGCCAACAATTTCAGTCTGGTTTTAACTGGGATTCACTTACGAAAAACTCAGCAGCACCTGCCGTTCACCATTATTCGCTATATAAATGCAGTCCTATACAAATGCATTTATTATTACTCAGCTATAATGTTATTGTTATACCGTTGTGATAGTTGGTTATTCTGTACTCTACCCAGATTCGATCTCTGATCACTGACTTTGCTGGGAATAAGTTGCTGATACTGAGTGGCCAAAGCTCTGAGCAGGGAGGTGACATCCTACTGCAAGGTGGAGCCTTCACCTGGCAGCACTTCTCCGACATCATCTCCAACCCTCAAGTAAGTCAAGTTTCTCTTTCTCTTCACTTTCTCTCCAAATACGTCTGTACTGTTGCACAACAGTTTCCTTCGGGATAAATAAAGTTCTATCTTATCTTATCTTATCTTACAGTGTATGGATCAACTTTTATAAAGCATACACAGACACAGTTATTTTAGTTTGTTTTTCACTGTCACTGTGTTTCCAGGTAATTGAACTTCTGTCCAGGGCCTCTTCAGAGCAGCCATCCAGGCTTACTGTTTCCTGTGAGGGAGACGGGGGCTGGAGCTCCCTGGGCCAAAGCCAGGAGCAACAGTCACTCCAAAATCTTCTGGAATACCGCCTAAATCCCGAACCTCACCTTCCCGACATGGACGGAGTCACAGAGTTCACCGAGTATGTCTCAGAGACAGTGGATGTGCCATCTTCCTTTGACCTTCTGGAGCCCCCGACCTCTGGAGGTTTTCTGAAGCTGTCCAAACCCTGCTGCTACATCTTCCCTGGAGGCAGGGGAGACTCTGCTCTGTTTGCCGTCAACGGATTCAACATCCTGGTGGATGGCGGTTCTGATCGCAAGTCTTGCTTCTGGAAGCTGGTTCGCCACCTGGACAGGATCGACTCTGTTCTGCTCACCCATATTGGTGCAGACAACCTTCCTGGCATCAATGGGTTGTTCCAGAGAAAGATTGCAGAGCAAGAAGAGGAGCGTAACCAAGGATCTGGCTCCAGCAGCAATGGTGAATGGATAAAGAACCTGATCTCTCCTGAGCTTGGGATTGTATTTTTCAATGTCCCAGAGAAGCTTCGGATGCCTGAGTCCACGCTGAAAGTGAAGCGAAGCATTGAGGAAGCATCTCTTACATTGCAGTACCTCAACAAGCTTGGTATCACACCAGAGCCTCTTCACAGGGTAGTCAGCAACACCATTGAACCCATCACACTGTTCCACAAACTTGGTGTTGGAAAGTTAGATATGTATGTCTTAAATCCTGTAAAAGAGAGCAAGGAGATGCAGTTTCTAATGCAGAAATGGGCTGGAAACAGCAAAGCAAAGACAGGGATTACGATGGCCAATGGAAAAGAAGGAGAAATATCTGTCCCCTATTTGACATCTGTTACCGCTCTCATTGTTTGGATTCCTCACCGTCCAACAGAAAAGATAGTCAGGGTGCTCTTCCCTGGAAATGCGCCGCAGAACAAAATCTTTGAGGGCCTTGAGAAACTGAAACACCTGGACTTCCTGCGATATCCAGTGGCTACCCAAAAAGACATATCATCTGGTGTGCCTCCTCCCATCATCAAACAGACTAAAATGAGATCAAGAACTGACAGCAAAGAGAGTCTCAAGTCTTCACCCAAACCACACTCTAAAACAACAAAGAAAGATACCAGTGGGCAGGAGGAAGAGTCCAAGAGTGAAATCACTAAAGAGAACAAAGTGGAAAAGAAGGAAGAGAAGAAACTCAAAAGTGAAAGTCTAAAAGCCACCAAACAACAGAAAAACAGTGAGGTGGCCCCTGTGGCAGTCAAGACGGAGAAAAAGAAAATATTCAAGGAAAAAACAGCCAAGCATGAGAAAGTGTCCAAGATGGATGAAAAGAAAGACAAAGAGAAAAAAGAAATTAAGAAAGAGAAACGAGAAGTGAAGAAAGATGAAAATATTAAAAAAGAAGACAAAAAAGAAAGTAAAGCCAAGGAGGATAAAAAAAAGGACCCAAGTAAACCAGAGCTGAGAAAAATCACTAAACCTGACCTGAAACCGCTCACACCAGAAGTGAGAAAAACTCTGCATAAGGCTAAGACTCAGGCTAAGCCCAAGACAGACAAAAATAAAGCAGTTAAAGAGCAAGCAAATGAGAAAAAGCCCGTCCCAAAGAACATCCCTGAGGAGATCGCAGCAGCAGCTTTGGCTGACAGGTCCATTGTGTCCTCCCCAGAGGATCTCACTGAGGACTTTGAGGCTCTGAAACAAGAAGAGCTGTCCAAAGTTAAGAGTGAGCCTATCCAGAATGATGTGATGTTTGGGCATTCACTGTACACGGATACTAAAGTTCCTTCCTTAGTTTTTACTGATGAGAAAGTCACATCCCCAGCCACTGAGATAAAATCTGCTTCACCCAAATCCCCTGTAAATCAGGGAAAAGACAACAATGACAAGGGTGCATCAGTAGAGGTTACAGCCACTGAGAAGAAGGAAGCAGGCAATTGCTTCGCCAAGAAATATGAAGAGGAGAAAATGGAGAAATATGACAAATACCCCATAAAGGACGACTTTAGAGATAGATCAAAGAAGAGTGACAGCTCAGAGGAGGAGGGTGATGTAATTGAAAAAGCCGACCTTGAAGGAACGGAAGATGACGAGGTCCTGAAATATAAAACAGAGGAAGCGAAAAAGGAAAAAACTGGAAAGGATTGGGACACCAAGCCAACTGAGCCTAAACCTTTATCAACCGCAGCCTTGTCTGGTCAAGTAGCAGCCTCCGCCTCGGAGCAATTCTCCTTCATCCAAGATGAGACCATCCCCGGCTTCTCTGAGACTGAACAGACCATCTCTGATGAGGATATCCATGAGGAACCAGAAGATAGGATCCCACAGCTGCACTATGATGTGGGCTCCTATGACATATCTGTCCCTGACGTCCCTGGTACCTTTGACTCCATGCACGGTATAAAAGAGATGAAGTTCTCCGCCGTGTCTGACATCAAACCTAAAGCCTTCATGGGAGGTCACGAGCCTGAGCTCGCACCTTACCCTGCCATCATCGCTGCTCCTCTTGCAGAGGAGGAGCACATCTCCTCAGCAACATCCATCACAGAATATGACAAACTGTCATCCTTTGCCACGTCTGTAGCCGAGGACCAGTCGATAGCCTCTGTAACAGCGCCTCAGACCGAGGAGGTTGGGAGGAACTCTCTCCTGCTGGACACCATCAACAGTATCCCCTCACGCGCTGAGGCCGCCCAAGGGAAGGACTATCTCCACTCAGCAGGAACCATCTCACCCACCTCCTCTCTGGAGGACGACAAGTGCTTTAAGTCTCCTTCCTCTGATGAATACCAGCCCAACATTCCTGAGATGGAGACTGATGCAAAGATCAAATCAGTCCACGAAGAAGAAGATGATGAGGAAGACGAGGATGAGGACCAGACTCCGAACGTTGACATCCCTCTGGGTAAACTCCAAGACGGCTACGAACATGCAGCCTTCATGATGCTCCAGGAGAAGCAGAAATCTCCCTCTGCTACTTTTTCTCCCCCTCCTCTCTTTTCTACAATGCAGTACTCTCCCACACAGGCTGTCAAAGAAAACCAGTCTCTCTTTAGCTCAGAGGGATTTAAGACTGATGCTGATATAAAGCCTGTTTCACCCCCTCCATCTTTCTCCCCTGGGTTAGACTTAGAGTCCCACTCCAGGCAGGAGAGTGAGGAAAGATGTTTAAGTCCAGATGACAGCACCATGAAACTGGCTTCACCCACACAGTCTGTGCCTACAAGCAGTGGCTACTCTCCGACAGAAGAGAAACCCTTTAAGATAGAAGACAAAGATGAAGTAGGGATCGATGTTAAAGCTGACACCCAGAAATCAGCCATTATCTCAGATAGTAAGGCCTTTATTGGTCTGGAAGGTGACAAGACAGCTTCAACCTCTGAAGAGTCTGAAGAATCCACTGAAGACAATGAGGAAGAAGATGACTATTACACCAAAAAGGATCTACAACCCACGGTTAAGGCCAAGCTTATGGAGGCAAAAGAGGGGTGCTTCTTGGACGACGACTTCGCTTCTGAGGCAAAATCTGCAAAGACAGAAACAGAAGTCAAGGCCTCAGACAATACTCAAGTGTCAAATATACAAGTGTCTTTCAGCACAGAAGAGAAACCAATACCTCAAGTGATGTACTCAGATGAAGATGAAGATGGAGATGAAAAAGATGACGATGATTTCCCTTGTGGGGTAGGGTCAAATAAGCCCTTATCAACAGATCAAAGCAAAGATGAAGGTACAGAGAAAACAGATATTGCTTCTAAAGAGGCTGAGAAAAGTGTTCATTTCAGTCTCTATAACTTTCCAGAGAAGGAGAGCAAAGAAAAGGCTTTGTATATAAGACAGGATACGCCCTATGTGCATGGCAAAACATTCTCCTACAGTGACATTTACGGCTCAGTGGACTCTGATTCATATCGTCAGGAGTCCTTAGATAACATTGAGAAGGACACTGCAAAGGGTGAAATGGATTTTCAGAAACCAAAGCCCCCATCCCCAGTAACTGCCGTGGACAAGATGTCAGAGAAGGAGGGATTTACCGACTCTTATGGAAAAGATTCATCCCCCTCATCGTGTCTTGACTCCAAGAGCACTTCTGCTATACCTCCATTTACAGAGGTAAAAGGAAGTGAGACATTTGAATACAGCACAGGTAGCCGTTTTCCTTCACTGGCTGATAGACCTGAGGCCTCGTCCACTTCTTTATCATCAGAAAAAGATGCCTCTTTTAAAAGCCAGACTGAAAGCACAATGCCCCAGACATACTCCTCAATGACAGCGTTTGATGTAGATAAACTTGCTGCCACTGGCTACGGCGAGAAAGGAGCAAGTTTGGAGATTGATATGCGAAAACTAACAGCAAGAGATGAGGAGGACTACGATGATGATGAAGTTGTCGATGAATATGATGAAGATGAGGACGACGAAGATGAGGAGGATGACGATGACGAAGGTGCTGTTGATTCTGATATGGAGAAAGGCGCCACAGAGAAATCTGAGAAGGAAGTAAAAAGTCCAATCAGTGAAATGTTTGGCTCTAATAGGCCTGAATTTATGGTTTCTATGGCTGGATATGGCTATAACAGCCAAGGCAAGCTGAGCAGTTCTACCTCAGTCACAAAGGCTGAGCACGAAGCTAAGATTGACTCGTTCAGTGGACAGCCAATGGATTTAGGTGCTACAGGTTTCTCTGGCTACTCCTCAGGGTTTGAGTACTCATATGCGAAAGGTGAGAAAGATTCATTTTTATCAAGTCAAACCACAGACAAAGGCAAAGAGGATTTCACTTTGAAATCAACAGAGGACAGTTATTACCAGAACGACAGGGCTGATCCGGATTTTGAGAAACAGAAGACACCAGACCTTCTGAGCAAGAGATCACTGGACTCGAGCTTTCAGTACACAACCACTGCTGCCCCTGGGTACTCCTCCTCTTCGGCCTATAGCTACTCCTCCTCCACCTCGGGCTCCCTTTCCACCAGCCGTCAGTTCGGAGAGGAGCTGGAGACGCCTGCCGAGCCTCTTTTTGAGTACTCCTCTTTTAAAGATGAACACTCACTGGTCATGGATTCTCCATTCACTGGCTCCGCTGTTGCTAAAGATGACTATCTAGAAGTCTCTGAAAAACACATCACGGCTACAACCACGGCTGAGTCTACCCCCAGTTTAGCCCGCTTCTCACCTCTCAGCCCATTCGAGGAGGTCAAATCTTTCCCCTCCACGACCTTTGCAGAGGACAAGAAGGAGCATACGACTTCATCAGTTGGAGTTACAGACAAAGGCCCTCAATCTGACTGCTTCTATAAGCCTGAATGGTCTGAAGTGTCCAAGCTGGACACCGCTGTTGGGTTTAGGGCCTCAGCAGGACCATTTGCTCAACCTGCAGAGCTCTGCAAGGACAACGAGGCAGCCAGCGCTGCTCTGTTTGGTGTCACTTCCTCACCACGCCCTGACATAGAAGGCAAGCATTACTTTGAGGAGACAGACAGCAGTGAAGAAGAGGATGAGGACGCGTACATGCGCGAGATGACTCGGAGGTCACCTTCCAGCGGCCTGGCTGGTAGCCTCTCATTTTCAGACAAGCCTGTTGCTCCACCTGCCTGTGAAAAGACAGCTGGTGCACTCCCTGATGTTCTTGGCTCCTACATGCCCTCACCTCTCCAGGCCAGCAAGCCAGACACAGTCAACGGCCCCACAGAGGTCGGTTCAAGCACCACCCTCCCTGCTGGAGCAGCAGCCAGTGGTGCATCAGGCCCAGCCAAAATTGAGCCCAGAGAGGGAGCAGCAGCTTACAAGAGCTCCTTTGAGTGGGAGATGTCAAAGCCTCAGATGGGGATGGTGCCCGGAGACTCTCCTCCCCATTACCGTCATGATGATGAGTTCGAAGAGGAGTGTGAGATGGAGCCAGAGCACCCTGCCCGCCCGCTGTCACTCTCTTCAACCGATCAACCGTTTCGCTCTCCGTTCTACGCTGAAGAGGGCAGCAGAGGAGGCCAAGATGATAACGATGATGACAGCGATCAGGACCTTGCTGGTGATGTGCCCATGGGAGCCACCTCCTCTTATACCAGCCGCAGCTCTCCTGGATATTCCTCCTCTGAGTACAGGAAACCCAAACAGGACCTCTCACCTTCCTTCATCAACCCATGCATGAGGCATGTATCCAGCGACGAGGATGATGAGGAGCATGGACGCAGAAGTGACCAATCGCAGGAGGCCGATGAGCACGATTTGTCGGTCAAGAGACGGGCTCACAAACAGCCTCACAGCAGGGACAGCAGCTCTCTGCACCAAGTTGGTGGCATGTCACCCGGGCTGGGTTTGGCCACAGAGGATACACCGCCCACCTCTGTCAGCGAGTCTTTAGCCTCTCAGTCAGACTCTGATGTACCTCCAGGCACTGAGGAATACCCCTCGGTCACCGGTGAAGGCAACATGGACTCAGATGAAGATGCAGATTACATGCCTGTCGACAAATTATCTGCCACAGTAGGAGGCAGCCATCATTCCTCTAGGAGTAGCAATGACCCTCCTCCTGCTCCCCTCATGGACCCCTACCCTCACCCTCCACATCCAGACGTTTGCATGGTGGATCCTGACTCTTTGGACAATGGCTTAGTTAAGAAAGAGCCAAAAGTCAAGGGATTAAAGAAGACTTCGGGGAAAACCAAATCAGCGTCCCCGGCCAGGCGCAAGAGGTCTCCCATGCCTGTCAAACAGACGCCGTCTCCTCGCAGCGCCTCGCTGAAGAAGAAGGAGGCAGATAAGAGCTCACGGATGTCTCGTCTGTCAGATGGACAAGGCTCCAAAGACGATGACCTCTCAAGGTCGAGCTACAACGCTGGCAAGGGCCTGACTAATGGTGTCAAGAGCAGTTCAGGTGGGCAAACATCATTAAAGAGATAAAAGGTTTTAAGATGTAAATTACATTTAACACTACAAAACTCTCAATTTTGTAAGATAAATGTTTGGTTTTGTTCTTTCACTCAGGCTCTCAGAAGTCCGGCTCTGCAGCTGCTTCTGGCCTTCCTATTTATGTGGACTTGGCCTACATTCCCAACCACTGCAGTGCCAAGAATGTGGACCAAGAGTTTTTCAAACGCATTCGCTCTGCATACTATGTGGTGAGCGGGAACGATGCAGCAAGTGGTGAACCGAGCCGGGGAGTCCTCGATGCACTGCTGGATGGCAAAGCTCAGTGGGGATCAAACCTACAGGTAACATTTCCAACTCTATTTAGTTTGATCCTGAGGAAAACTTTGTATGTTTAAAGATTGTGTCCCTGCAGGCCACCATACACTCTATCTAACTGTGTTACAACATTAATACAAGATAAACATGTGTGTCTGTTTCTCCCCAACGCTTAATGTTGACCAGCAAGCAATGATTTTCAGACACTTTTCCTAAAAGAGGTGTGTGCAGGTTGTTGTTAATGTTAAAGAAATAACTTTAACAACAAACAGCTAATGGAACATCTTGAAGTTATCAGAAGAACTAGCACTAAACATTAATAACTCATGGACACATTGTATGAATTATTGTACCTATTTTGGATTTGCACCTTATTGTTATTTTAGACTTTTTTTATTTTTTCACTCTTCACACTTTGTATGGTAAGTGCTGCACAGCAATTTCCCTTCTGGATAAATACAGCTCTATCTTATCTATATAGCTGGGGTTGGGCTTAAAATATGATTGTTAAGATAATCAAAGGATGTGGACACCCCAAGTGACTTCCTTATTGCCATAATACACATATGAAAACATGCACATCTCATCATGGCTGTTACATTTCGCAAAATGGCTGTGCATTATAATAACATCAACATCTGGATACAACCTCTGGCTTTGCTGTAATTCCATTAGATAAGTAAGTGGGAGCCTTGTGTGTAAAGAGAGATTAGATTGGATTTGAGACCCTCCCCTTGACAGCAAAGTAAAAACCAAGTGGGCAAAGCCTGATATTTGAAATTTCCCTGAGGATGGAGATAGAGTGGCGAGTGAACACTCTCGCTTTCTTTTCAAGCCTCAAAGTAAAAATGGCTTTGGTTTATTTGCACTACAAAAAACATGTCTGAACTAATGCAGATTTTCATGTAATTCTATAAAACATGAATTGCCTTGATTATCAGAGGGCAATATTTCTTTCTAGTCGTCCAGATTTTCACAAGGTCACTAAATTTCAGCTTCACAAATGTCCAGGTTTTCTTTTCCCTCCCTGCTCTTATCCTCTCAACTGTGTCAGTCGTGTAATTTTTCGTCTCTTGTCGTGTTGCTCAGGTGACGCTGATCCCCACCCATGACACGGAGGTGACCCGTGACTGGTACCAGCAGACTCATGAGAGGCAGCAGGAGCTCAACATCATGGTCCTGGCCTCCAGCAGCACCGTCGTCATGCAGGACGAGTCTTTTCCCGCCTGCAAGATTGAGTTTTAAGACCCTTGTCTCCTTTCTCCCTCCTCTTGGCCTCCCCAGTGTAGATCTGGTTTTAATTGCTCCTCTCTATAGCCTGATATGCAAATCTGCCTCTGCTTTTGGGAATTTAACCGAAAGCAGAAACAGACCTGGATAACTGTCTATTTTTTCTAGATTTATATTCATTTATAAGCTTGCCGTGGCTATCACCATTTGTATTACAAAGGTAGTTTTCTGACTATGTCCTCCACTACATTATTATTATTATTATTATTTCTCAGACCTGTGAAAGGAAGTTTGTTTTTTTCTGTTCCTTATCTTGTCTTTTTTCCAAACCCTGTGAGACAATGGAGTCTTTGTTTATTGTCCGGGACAAAATGCCCATTGTATTGTAAAAACAAAAAGAGTATCATATAGGAAACAACATAAGATTACCGTTTGGTTGCTTGTCTTCTAATTGGCCTAAATCAAAGCACAAGTTTGCGCACCTTAAAGCCAGCAACACAATAATTTTCTTCCACTGAATCCCAAACATGTTGCCTTTCACAATAAAGGCGAACAATTTATTACATTTGCTGATAATGAAAATAATCATAACAGGCCAACTGTGATCAGCTCCACTTAACGTTCCTCTATTTTCCCTTTCCGTCTTTCTTCTAAAACAATGACAGTCCCAGTGTTGAACTTTGTGCCTCCTACTGACATAGTGAAATAGAAAACGTTCAATTTGTCTTTTGAGTATATTTGCAGTAGCATAGGGAAGACCATATTCAAAAATCTGTATTGTAGTGAATTAGGATATTTCTACGGTTATCTCAAAGTGAGAATCAATCGTTACAGTAAGATTTTCTCGGTGGCTGTTATTTCTTACAGTGGATTTGACAAATGAGTTTCTCTCTATAATTGTTTCTGTAGTCTTTGACGTATTTTTTCAGTGTATTTCCAGTTAACACGTCGTTGCAGAGGATCATAAGAAGAACTGAAGGCAGAGGCGGTGATACAAGTACAAAATCCTCATCCTGATCTTTGGATTCTTCCCGTTTATATCTTTACACACAGAACAGCACTCAAAGCTCATACTGTAAGAGGAAAGTCGACAAACCTCATATCCGTTGCTGCGTCTCAAAGATCTTTATACAAAAGCTGTGTTAAAGAACGTAGAATGTATTCCACTACAACAATAGGAACATGTGGTTGCGAGGAGAGATTGTGTTTGCCTGGTGAACAAAGGTGGTCGGATCGATTGATGGTTAGAGGTTAGACTGTCACCCACATGTGCCTTTCTGTCCTGCTGTGCTGGAAGGGAAATGAAATGTGTGTTTTTCGTCGTAGAATTTAAGGTGTGTGCGGTACATCCACGGCTCTGCGGCGGAAGCTTCGGCGAGCTGGTCTCCTCTGTTGTCGTGAGTTTTTGTCGGTGAGAACGTCAGTGCACAAAAAGGTCCGAGTTGTACATATTGAGCATACAATGGCACTTTTAAAGCACCACCTCAGTATTTCAGACGGTGCGTTTTAGATTTCCTGGAGCTGCCACTCGAAGAAGCACAAACAATAACCAGTGTGCAAAACTTAAAGCAGTCTTAAATTTAGCAAGATAAAACATAGAATTACTGCATTTGCACTGAAAACCTGTGCTGTTTTTTTTCCTTCTGGTTACTTTTAATTATTGGAGAAAATATAGTTTGTCTTGAGTTCTCAATGTTTTTAAATTGTATCATTTAACTGGCAACTTTAATTTAATTCAGTGGCAAATCAGTGGATGTTTTTAAGTAACTCTTTATTAACTCAATATTAAGTGTAGATGTGCTTTTAATTTGATATTGATGATTTTATATTTTGATAAGTTTTGAGTACTTTTTAACCAGGAACAAATATAACTATCCAACAATATTACAGGACCAACACGCCTCACTGGGGTTGCTATTTTATGATCCACAGTAAAGATCAGATATTCCTCTGTATGATATTTTATTCCCTGGACTTCTCTAGTGACGCATGTACAACAGATGCATGTACATCAAGGCGATAGCTCTTTGACAAACCTCAGCGGCTCCACTTGATTTGAATGTGAAGATGCAGATTACCTTTACGTTCTCAGTGGAGGACTCCTGGTTGCCTTGGTTACTGTGCATCATATGGTACATCTGACTTATCGCTCACGCCGGCAGTGAAAAACGTACTGTTGTAGCCTGCAATACATCTCGACTCTGTGCGGGGAAGAAAACTTTGTGTGCCAATTAAACCCACCACAGTTTCTTTCTCTGGATGACAAAAAACATTATGATTTCTCATAATGTCAGAATGATAAAAACAAGTTACACACCGTGAGGAGATAATGATGAAGCTCCTATTTCCTGATGATTTAAAAAGATCCATAAATGGCTTCTTTGATTAAAAAAAAAAAAAGAAAAAATTGTTAACAGTGATGTCAGTTTTTTTCCTGTTAACCCACTCTGTCAATGCATTCCTGTTTAATACTGCATCACTGTAAAGGCTGATAATAACACTACTCACATATGAGCAGACAACTCAAAACCCAGACTGCCAGACACTCATGTCAACACATTTCTATCTATAGAGGATTTCCTATTATTCACACTCTTTTTCCAGACAAAGCTTAATACACGCAACAAAAAAAAAAAGGAACATATTAATATTATCTGTGGCATTCAGACTTGCCGTGAAACAAATCATCATAACGACTGTTGGTTTTCAGTGAGCCCTGCTTGTACGTGCATGTTTGAGTTCTGTATTGTAATAGCTGAAGAAAAAAATTACTTAACATAGAAATGCTATTTTAAAAAATGTATATTTAAGAAGCTAAGCTGTGCGGTACTGAGGAGGCACATGTAACCTGGCTGTGCTGTGCTGTAAAAGAAAGCCTCGTGATCGTTTTATTTTCTGCTTCATGGTTCATCTCTTGTTTTAAGTGCAATATTCTCTTTATCTCTCTTTAAAGGCTTAAAAAGGTAAAATAGAAAAACAGATTTATTGTTAAAAAGGGAAAAAGTGTGGTGAAGACCAATAAAAACATCATTTACTGAAGAAGAATGTCTCCCTCTTCTTTTCTTTTTGTACCATTACATCACGTGAATGTTTTCCTTCTGTAAACTGATGAAAATGCTACGTCTTTATTTTATAAAACTGATCAGGGGATGTCATTTCTAGCCCTGTGGTTCCAAAACATTTTAGCTTGTGACCCTTTACAGGCAAGAAATGTATCTCTGTGCAGTTGACCAAAGTGTAACAGTTTTTAGAGTCCTGCAGAGCTACAGAGTCCAGAACCACGCTAACGGCTCTGCGAGGTTGTACCGCACTAAATGCTAACATTAGCATGCTAACATGAGCACATGTTCACAGCCTGGTACAAAAAAACGGTTTCGTTCTCTGTAGCTAATTTCCCCGTTCATGACAACTATAAAGGGGGTTCATTTTTATGTAACTTGCCTGTTTAAATTATATTTCGGCTGAAGTTATGCATAGTTAAAGGTGTGGCCGCTGACAGGTTGGTGCCGTCACAGGTCGCCAGCTGCTAGCTCTCTGCTCTGCTGCGTCACTGGGGCCGCCTCAACCCCACCTCAACCCCACCTCTTTGCTCATTATTGTATTAGCCAGGAGTTAGGCTGTGTCGAAAGTGCCAAGATGGAGCTTCACCGTGGCTCTTCAGAGACATCAGTGACATCACGGAGACTATGTCCATATTTTATACCGTCTATGGTATTAAGTCAGAAACGTATATATAAAAAAGTATTGGACAAATGAAACATGTTGACCTGATGAGGGTGCTAGGTGAAAAGTCAGAGGATCACTAAAGTTATTACAATTCATCCCGAGGGGGACATGAATGTCTGAACCAAACTGCATGGCAATGCATCCAACAGTTGTTGAGATATTTCACCCAAAACTACAAAAGTCAGTAGATCATTAAGCTCATTAGGGTTTATCCTCTGGGCACCATTAATATCCATGCCAACTTTCATGGCAATCCATCACCAACAGTTGTGAAGATGTGTCAAAATGTCTCTTGGCGGTGTTTGGAAAACAGCATCACCAAAGCCATTAGGGTGTATCCTCTCTGGACTAAGAATGTCCAACAGAAAAACGAAAAAGGAAGCAACCCCTCAGATATATTTTCCGACCTATTGCGGGGCCCAGACCCACAACTCCAGGGTTTGCAGACGGCAGTTTTCCTTCCTCACTGCCTGAGTGTAAGGATGATGTAATCCAGTGGGACACGGGAACAGTGTGGGCTTTGTTCCGACTCGTTAAACCCTTTTTCAACAGTCTGACAGTCCAAAGTTTCAACTCGTCAGACACTGTTTGGTCTTTGTGAAGCCGATACTGAGTTGGAGGAAGGAGCAGGCTGGAAGTTGGAGGACAATCCCCGCTGTGAGGGGCTGCTGAATGGAGGCTGCAATGACATCACCTCCTGGGTCACATGATCAGGGTGGAGAACAGTGGGAACAACAGATGTGACACTTTCCCTTTTCTTCAGAGTTGGAGAATATCCAAGTCCATTCAGTCAAGTAGAGGCTGGATATCGTTTAAAAATGTTCCAAGACAAGTACTGATTTCCACTTTAAAGAATGGTGGAATGTAACTAAGTACATCTGTTCAAGCACTGTACTATTTTGAGGTGCTTTACTAGAGCACTTTCACATTATGCTACTTAACCCTTCTACTTCACTACATTTTATTTAACAGCTGTAGTTACTTTACAGATGAACATTTTACATACGAAACTTATGAGTTTGTAAAATATGCTGCATCGATACAGTAAACTTAGATATTAAGATGCTACTTACACCTAAACTCAATAATAATATTCAAATAATACTCTAGTTATAATATAATAAAATATAAAACAGCCTGAGTTTTAAAAAAAATTTTTTTTACTTTAAGTACATTTTGCTGCAGGAAGGCAGTACTATTGTTTTTTTTGTTTTTTTTAAACGGTGCTATTGCTACTTTTACTAAAGTGAACCATCAGAATACTTCGATCACTGGAGGAATATGTACATTTTTAAGAAAACCCTTTTTTAATTTAACCCAAGAAGCCATATTCTTCAAATGTGAAAATTCAGATTTTGAATCATCAGCAAACTATGAGATCATAGATTAAGTAAACTATATTACAAATCCAAGCAGCCAGTTAATGCCACATTTGAATATTTGACAGTTTTCAATACTCTCCACACTTTCAAATCTATTTGAAAAGCTCAACAGTAATGTCTCTGTCCAGAAATCAGGACCCAGTTACTCGAAATAATCCGCAGACCTTGTTGTGAGCAGTTTTCATGTAGGAACTATTTTCTCTCTAAAGTATCACCGCGCAGAAGGGAGCGGACATCTATCTCACGGACGAGAGGCTCGTGAGTGCGAGATGTAAACATTAAGGGCGTTACATTAATGAGTAGATGCTTCCTTCTGCGCAGTGATACGGTTAGCAGTTGTAGTGTGTCGGACATCACTGATGCTCTTCTGACTGAATGGGACCAAATCCCTGCAGCCAGGTTTTATAATCTGATGGAAAGATTTTCTCACATTTCACTGATTATAAACTCGATTGGCTTTTTAATCATAATTTCTGTGGATCATATTCCTGACTGCTGCTGCACTTATCCACCCTTATACTCTGAAAGTGTTATACATTCATCTGCCATATTCAAGGCCATCTAGCAACATAATGTTGTAATCCATCTATTTGGAAAGATTATATGGATTATTTGCCACAAAAAATGTAATTCGCGATTTCCAATTCGGTAACAACTAAATAATATTTCAAAGCCGGATAAAGAATTTCAATACTTGTGTAACAACATTGTGGAAAAAACTACATTCTACACATAATTGCAGATATTGTAAATGTTTTCATTAGATTATGTAAACTTTAAATCTTTAGTCCTTTCTACAAATGTTGTTCATGTACGTGATCATTCTTATTTAATGGATTTATTTTAGAGGACAGACACCATGATACAAAACCAAACAACAAAGTAGGCCCACAAATGGAATTTACATTCCAATAGCTGTATTTTGCAACATTGTTAGAAGTATTACAGGATATTGTGGATGTTTTATATATTGATCTTTTTAAAACCAAATGATTAAATTTCACACAGACAGGCAGTTTGAACCAGAACAACAGAGCGCCGTACAGTGAGCAACAGGTTTGAGGAAAACACACATAGTGCATCTAAACCAAAGCTGATGATCCAACAGGGTAAAATATCAGACATGAAATGTGATTTCAGTTCACAAAGTGCTCCGCAGGGAGATCTTTATTGGATTACTAAACAGTCCATCAGATGCTTCATCCTCAAAGATTAAAAGGAGGATTTCTGAGCAGGTTTTTAAAGGGTCACTTCACCCAAATTACAAAACGGATTTCCTCACCTATAGTGGCATCCATGGAGATAGTTCTGGTTTTATTTGTCCAAGTTTTAAGACATCCGTCTCTGAGTCTTTTTCTCTTGCTTTTGCTGACCTCCAGCAGTATGAGCTGTCACCTTGCTGCAGTGATGTACAGGTGTACTCCAGCACACTGTGACATCACTGATGGGGGTGTGGTTGTAAGTGCAACAAAGCACACCAAATTACAAAGTTTTATCCAAATATAGCACACATTTTAACAATTTCCAGAAAATCTGGAAAATGAAGGCACATTTCCATCCACTACTGCTATGCAAATATTAAGAGTTGAGTGCTTCGAGATAAATAGTGGGTGGTGCTTATTCTCCGTCAGGTGCCTTTAAACCACTGTAGAAGAAGACGCAACAAGATGTTGTATATAAAAGAGCCTCAAAACCTCAAGCAATGGAAAACACGATGGAAACGTGACATTTTAGTTTCCGTGCATTACACATTTGATTTTTTTTATTTTTTATAGGCAAATTGAAAATGCGATGGAAGTTACGAATATTCAACCTGATGGTAAGTTGCCGTTTACATATAGACCACAGTAGTTTCAACGGAAACAGTGAGGTCTGAATTATCCAGTGATGGGCTCTCATTGCTGTTGATTTAAAATAAATGTTTTAAATACATTTCAGATGCTTTAAAGCCCACAAATACAGACAGAAGGCAGATATCTCACACTTCTCAGTGTGCAAATGTTTTAGGCTTTTTTTTGTTGTCATTTGAGTGAATTGACCCTTTACGCAAACAGCACCTGCAGCACAAAGGCAGAACAGCGATTATCTGTACACACACACAGACAGGATGACAGCTCAGAGTTTCACTAACTCACGGTTGTGTTTTTCACCTCTACAGTATATTGTAATGTAACATGAAATCCCACTGATTAAACACAGAATTGCACATCAGCTTACTCATCTACCTGAATTGCTTCTCAAGTGTGTGCAGCCCCCCCCCCCCTACACACAGACACACACACATATATACATACATACACACCTGCTACATAACTGCTTGCCACAATAAAAGCATATTTAATGTAAAACACTCCTCCTGTTTGTTCAGTGATAAAATGAGAGATTCGCTTTCAGATCTTCCTACATCATGAGGTGATTTTACAAAAAATATACAATAGCTATGGTACAATTAAATATCTGATGTGGGTATAAAAAATACCAGAAACTTTTTTTTTCTTCCAAGATGCAATTTCAAAATAAATATTATTTTTTTCTCTCTATCCACTCCTACTGATTATATTAAATCTTCGATGAGGTTTAAGGACTTTGGCTGTAAGCAGTGCACACGCAGCTTGACCTGGAGATTGAACACTTAATATATTTGACTGGCAGTAATGACTATTCAGCTTGTTTTTTTTCTAAATCACAGATGCAGGTACTAACATGTAACATGAAGCACCACTGAAGCTCAGCACAGAACAAACGCTGGCGTACGATGAAGAGCAGAAGAGACACAGATTGTATTTTCCCTCTCTTGTACGGCGAGTCATTTCACGCGTTTCTCATAAAAGTAGTGAGTCTATAAGTTACTGTATCCCGTAACAAAACTTGCGAAACTTGCCCCAATGCCGCGACAAGTACCCTGATACCCGTCACCGGATTGTGATGGATGTTATGAGAGCTGGTAATGTGAAAACTTCACTACAGTAAGGGTAAAGGCTAAAGGTAAGAAAGACAGATTTTACATAATTTAAAGCTCCATTAATCAATATCTTTATGGCCACTATCAATCAATTGAACACACAAAATCTGAAACTCTTTTTCTTTAAGCCTCTTTAAGCTCGATTGACTTGATTGATTGTAATTTACAGCACATTTCCTGTATGATTAGTGCTCTGAGGAGTTTGTGGAGAGCAGATCAGAGCTTAAAAAGGAGAGTAGTGGACTTATGTGCCATGTGCACACAAACAGGACTCCAATGGCATGATCATTTTTGTTCTGCGCCTGCTGGATTTGTAACACCTTCGCTATAAACAGCTTCATAAGGTGACGTCTTCTTCTGCCCCCGAGTGGCCAAAAATCGATTAATGCAGCTTTAAGAAAAGGGTTTGTGTAACAGAATATAAGCGCCAGTAACAGAGAGTTTGACAATAAAGCGGCTCCCTACATCTTTACAGACAATGAACTGAACCAGTGGACTGTTGGAGGAGGCTCGGTGGAGTCACTGGCGGGCCCCTAGTGTGCTTTCTAAAAAGGCAATAAACAGCACATATGGCATTGTCATATGATTCTCCGACACAAAACCTAGTGTGAGGATCAGCTGCCCGTTCATTATTACTCAACACACAGTGGTCGTCAAGTGAGAGGAGACGGGAGGCCCGGGCAGCTGTGACAGTACAATGCCTCACTGCTCATGATCGACAACAAGGAAGATGCTTGTAAAGTTACAGTAGTCTGTGACAGATCTGTTGTTCTGAAGGTCTCCGCGCTCTACGGCTCTGCTGTGTGAGTGGCTCCGACCTCGAGAGGCGCCTCAGGGTGGGGGATGCTTTCCGGACTGTCCATCCACAACTCCATCGACTCCTGAGTGTCAAAGAACTCGTCGGGTCCCTCAGGAGACAGGGGCGTCTGGGAGCTGGAGCCCGCCTCACTGCTGCTCTCTCGGAGCTCCAGCAGCACGGGCAGAGAGCCTGGGAGGCAGTAACCCTCCATCCGAGCCAGAGCGAGCTCCGCTAACGCAGAGCAGGGCGGTGTCAGGCCAGGACATGAGACATCCACGGCTGCAGAAGCCACCTCTGGTCCTTGCTGTGTGGGTTCAGGATCATCTGGCTGCTGAACCGTAGCAGCGCAGATCTCAGCATCTTCTTCCGGCGAGTTATTAGGAGTCAGAGGGACTTCGGCGAGGTTTGAGGTTGGGTCAAGACCTTGTGGCCCGAAGGCGGGCACCAGCTGAGTGGAAATGTTTTGAGAGGAGTGAGTTTCCTCGCTGCTCTGAGGGGTGAGGGAGATCTTATCACTGAAACTGAAGCGTGGGGAAGTGTCAGCTGTGGTGGGAGAAGACGGACCAGCGCTGGATACTGTGCTGGATGGACCGCTGCTATCTGTCGGAACAGAAAATAAACCCATGGCACCCGTATGAGAGGGAATAAGACAGATTGTTATGATTTATTTTAGCTAAACATAGTTATCCCGGGGAAAAAAAACACAACTGCCCAGAGAAGTAAAATGAATAAAGTTTCATTTGTAAGAAAAGACCAAAGGAGTGGTTCATTGGGTTCATTTGAAAAGATGACAGACAGCACTACCAGAGATTAAACTGTGAGGCTGTAATGTGCGACGTATTCCAAAAATAATCCAAATATGTCTGAAACTGAGACAGCTGAGGGACGCCAACCTAAAAATGTCAAATCTCTGTGGGAACAAGGAGATGCTGTGATACTCACACCAAGGAGGTCTGTCAGAACGAGATCTGAGAGAGATGGAGGAAGAGACTCTCTGAGGTATGTACGAGTCCACTGACGGCTGGTTGTGTGTGTCAAACATGGCTGACAGAGCTGTGGGGATAAAGCAAGGACCACAGGGCAAGTTAAAGGATATCTGTGATTTTAGAAATTGCTCCAGTATTGAGCGAGAGCGCAGCAGCCAGCAGCTGCTAAACGTTTATTATAAGTTGTTGATAAAATATTGTCTATATGTTTTTTTTTTTTTAACCTTTCGCTTGATTGTAGTCTGTTATTGTTTAATGTGACTTGTTGGCGAAAGAGTTTGTTGTGTTAAGAGTACAGAAGGCGGATCTTAGAGCTATATAAAAGATTTTACATGTCATGTCAATATTTAGCTGATTTCAGAATGAGATTTCTCGGAGTGGGACGAACAGACCGGATCAAGCGAAAGGTGACCGAAAACAAACAAACAAAACATACATTTTTGCTGGTTTCTTACCTCTGGTGGTCCTCGTGTGAGGATCCCCTGCGCTCTCACACACACCGGTGAGGAACTCGTTGACCTGTTTGAGTGACAGCGAGTTATGCAGTGTTTCCAGCGGATAGATGGAGGGCACCATGGAACAGCCTTCGAAGCCTGCGGCAGAGGAGAGACATGATGCCCGCAGGCACATCAGCCCTCAGTTAGACCGGGCAGTCAGAAGAGGAGCAGGCAGAAGCCACTTCAGCTCGTCACCCGACACCACCTCCCCGATGCCACCCATACACTACACCTCAACGCGGCGCTCTGAAATCCTGCTCCCGTTTCTGAACGAGCCCTAACCCGCTGCACACTCTTGCCAGCCTCTACGGTTCACTTCCAGACAGGCAAGTTGCAAAAAAAAAAAAACCATGCCAAGATAACATGACACCCTATCGAACGGTAAAAAGTCTACACATCTCAAAATGTCTCGCTGTATTTGCAAAAGTAAGCAGGTCTCAAAAAACATAACTAACCGACTTCGTGGTCGGCCCCAACACACAGAATCTGCAGCTCTAACAGCAGCACACGGTGGTCGAAGCTGTCCAGACTGCAGCTCAGACATTACACACGTTATCCAAGGCAGTTCATCCACTGTTAGTTCACAACCAAGCCGCACGTCACCAGAGAAGTTCACAATCACAAAGCGTCAAACCGCAGCGTTGAGGTCGTCTAAGAACCTCAGAGGAGGACGTTTTCACTGCGTTCATCTGCACCAGGTGTGAGTACGCCAAATGTACAGCAAACAAGCAGGAATCACATGCTGGTTAAGGTCAGGTGGGAGTGCAACTGGCATTTAAATTTTAATTCAAGACACAGCAGCTGATTCCACAGAGTTGAGTGTCATGTGGATTAATTCCAGTGTCTGTACCTTTATGAAACATGGAGGCTAGTGATGATAGATTATCTGTTGAGAAGTGGAAGTATAAACAAATCTTTAATCTTGAACAGAGACAGCTTCGTCAGCAGCCTCACCACAGCAGCAATCTGTTTCTGTGTCACCTTAACGTGTAAATATTTATATATTATGTTGTCAAGAACCCACTGTCAATACCATGCTACGTGCAATATGTTGATTTATATACAGCTCGTGGAGGAATGTCCTGATAATGTATACGTTTCTATTTAACTTGTAGTGCATACTGTATGTAGAGGTGGGTATACCCGAGAGCTTGGCTAATGATACCATTGGTTTGGAAACGCGTTTCTTTCCTACAACACGAACAAGTGCACCATTACGTGTCGGTGTTTAAAGTTTTCTAAACACGAGCAGTAGAATTTTGCCTTCACAAAACACAATCTAAAATTAGCAACGTTTCCCGATTTAGACCAGGAAAAACCTGATCAGAGAAAAAGCAAAGAGGATGAAGAACATGACAGTTTGATACTTTCTGCTACAGACGCATTGCAATATGCACTCAATAACACGGCGGTCTGATGTATAGCCCTCCGTGTCAGATGTTGGACTTTAGTTGTTGAAACATCAGCGGGTGTTGGTGAGGGTGAGGGTGAACGCTGCTCAGCTTTCATTACTGCTCGTTTGTTGTTTGACATTTTAGCAAACTAATTATTGTTCCCCTTGTCTGCCGTTACTGTAATTACATTTCTTACCAAGATGAATAAAGTGTCATATTTTCTAGGTGGCCTCAATCTGAAACCGACTGCTGCTTCACTGTGTGCATGATGCATACGTACAACAGTGATGCCAGTTTGTCTTGCCCTGGTATGTTAGATAGAACTGCTTTTGGTAATACATAAGTTATTGTTATGGAGCTTGGTAATATAGTTTGAGGAGTGTACATGTTTGGTTTTTTTTTTTAACAGCTAGTGAGGAGAAAAGAAAGTGGGACAGACCAGAAGTCTGAAATTTGAACCGGCAAAGGATTAAATGTTGCACAGTCATCACACAGGCTGCTGGAATCTTTTTTAACTGACATTTGAACGCATACAATTTCTTTTTCTTTTTTTTTTCTGTTTACATAAATTCTGAACTTCATGATTAATTTAAACAAACAATTAAATCAAGAAAATAATTGGCAGATTATTTAAATCATGAAAGTAGTAGTTAGTGACAACCTTACTTTTCATGTCCTGCTACAACTAAAATTAGGTTAAGGAGTTAAAAAGGGTTAACGGATTTAACAAAAGGTGTGCGTCTGTGTGTGTGTGGGGGGGGAAGTCATGGGGGGGAATAGTAGTAGCAAAAATGGCCCAAAAACCCCAAACAGCTCACACCACTCCAGCTTGCAATCTGCATAACCATAGAAACAGGCAAGCATGCAGAAACATCAAGAGGCAAAGCATGAGAGTCAACCACAGAACAAGCACAGTCCCAACTAAACCGTGAGCAGTGGCTGAACAGGGTGTGAGGCTGGGGGTATGGAGGGCGGGGCCAGGGGCTGACCGTGGATGTACTCTAGGGGGTCTTGGCCGGAGATGAGCCAGTTTCGGAAGAGGCGGAGGTGGTAGGAGCACTGGTGGAGGTGGTGGGCCAGCGCCCCGTCCAGAGAGAGGTGGCAGCCCAGGCTGAGGTCGGTGGAGAAATGCCTCAACAACTGGGCCACACGGTGCTCCTCCAAGGGCTCTGAGGAGGAAGAGGGAGAGCGAGGAAGGACAGAGCAGTGGAGGAGGAGGAGTACTAAAGACATGAAACGATATAGGATAGGATATAATCGAGCAAGAAGGAAGAGAGAGAAGGACTGAAGTATGACACAGATGAGAAGGGGAATAAGAGTTCGGAGAGAAAGGGGAGGAAACAGAGAGGAGATAGGAGGGAGTGTGTGTGTGTGTTTATGAAGGTGGTGCTGTACACGCAAGGAGGCAGCCAATAGCTCATCATGGCCGCCAAACAGCCAAAGATCAGAAGAAGCAGCAAATCATCTCAAGCAACTTTCCGAGACAAAAATCATCCAGCACTTCAGCAAAGATCGGAACAAGACACCCTAAACAAAAACATGTTGCTCCTCTGCAGCATCTCCATTTGACTTTAAAAAGAACCAATTAATGAGAATCCACGAAGGAGCAAGAGTCGGAAAAGACATTTGCATGAAGCGGTAAAAGCACAAAATGAACACAGCCACCTCTCCAAACAAACACTGCAGAAGCTTTTACAAGTGCGGGTAAACCTTGCGTCCACATCAACAAAACAATTTGGACAATCGATGTCATCTTATTTACACAAAGCTGCAGCTGGACATTTGGTGCCAACACAAAACTGCATCACCGGGGGCCGTCGTACCTTTTGCAGTGCACCAGACAGGTGGAGCCACTGCTATGGCGGATGTGTCATCTTTTGTTCCTGTGGTGAATAATAAATGTAAGAGAAGAACAAACTAACATAGTGTGTGGAAGATACACTGAATGTATTTGCATGGTATTATCCAACAGGAAGTGTTCATCTTGTGGGGCAATTTGAAATCCGACTGTCGTGTTCACACTTTACTGCTCTGGTTGATAAGTCGACTCTCGCATGAACTCGCCACCGAAACACTCGTGGATGAACATTTTTGCCAGTCAGACCCCTTAAATGACAGAACTCTATTCATACACATATGAAGGAAGCAGTCCAACATGGCTCTTCCATCCAAAGGCAGAGACATGAGACGATTTACAAAATCCCGACTGACGAAAACCGAGTTAATCCATTTCAAACTAGTCCTTTTTTTGTCGAGTGGAAGGACAGAAAAACGTAGCTGGTTGGTTCACAACATTAATAGTTCATCGTCTATGCTTCCCTTCTGCCTCAGAGAAATGTACTCAAGAAATGAACCAAAAATCAATAAAAACATCAAAGTGGAGACATTCCGTTGTTGCCACACACATCGTCATGACACTTCATTAATAATTGAATATTTGTCCTTTTTTTCAAGTCTTGGAACACACTGGACAACCACATCTGAAAACATTGAAAAAAATACGTGTGCCGATGGATCAAAAACAAAAACTGGCGGATGTTTCTTTCAGAACAGACACAGGAGGTGGGATGAACGACGCTTTAACCCTTCCTCTGTTTGTCAATAAGAGCGGATCCTGGTTCTGTCAGCTGTGATTGAACCGTATTCACCCTTTAATCCACATAACACAGGCGGCCTCGTTTAAGAAAAACGACATTAGCATTACTGAGTCGTGAAGCCGAGGTCAGAGGAAGGGTTAAACACTCATGTGCTGCTGGTGGCGTTTTAACAATGAGCTCAGTTCACATCCTCTACCATGATGACAACAGGTGTGTATTTTATGTAGTTACAGTGTACACATGCACACACACATCTATCCACTGGGGGGAGAAAAAAGGGGAAAAAAAAAAAAAAAAAAAAAAAACTGAATTACTGGGTAATGGTGATAAATTTACAAATTGTATGCAGGATGTGAAACAGGGTTCCCACCCTTGGCTCGGTGCACAATTCCATCATAAAGCTATCTATTTTTAAAACATGAAACCAGTGAAGAGGCATGAGACTCTGAGAAAATAAAATAAAAATAAAATGGAATGATGAAGCTGATTGCTATTACAGGTCCAAAAAGGGACGGGCAGGGTTCACCTGTTAGTTATGAGTATTACTGATTTTCTAAGTTGCTTTACTCATTACAGGGAGTACTACTGTGCAGTTGTATAATGCCTTCTGTGGCTTATCTATTTTGAACAGAAAAGCCTGCATTACATTGGAAGAGTAGGATCCAGCGTTTTTCGGAGCTCGGCCCACTCTAGGGACTGAAAGACAGGAAACCTTAGCATCTGCTGCTTCGATTCTCAACCTTCTTTTGTCTCTTGCAAGTCTCCAAACTTTATGGAAGTGTGACACTAAATTAAAAGTAGCCCTTTAGTAAATCAGAGCTGACAATACAAAACAAACATTATTCACCTGGCCCTATAACAGAATTGTATCTTTTATGACTTTAAACAGAAAAAACCCAGCACTAAAACATGTTGGCCTCACAATAAAGTTGCTCTTCAAACTACAAGTGCAGCTGGAGTTTTGACCTCTACAGAATATTTTCCTTCTCCATGCACTTTCGAAGGAGTTGAAGTTGTGCCAGAAATCCTTACTGTGCTGGATGTTTTGTGCAAACATGACAAGGAGACACAGAGCCCAGATAAATGACTCCAATACTGACCCAACCAGGATCGGAACAGGGATGTTTCTGCCAACAATCCCACAATGCAATGCTCCTCAATTTAAAGAGGAGAGAATTACTGCTGTGCGACTCTACAGCTGGCAGTGATGATGCAAAAATAATCTCAAGTTAATGCTCACTGTCGAGCAGGGCTGCACGATTATGGCCAAAATGCTAATCACAATTATTTTTGATCAGATTGACATCACAAATCTTTCTCAAGATTATTCCGTTTTTTTTTTTTGGTTTTTTTGGGACAAAATATTTCTATTGCATTCACATTTAAATAATTTAAAGAAACGTTTAGTAAGTGTCCGTTGTGTGTTTTTGGTCATTATCCATTTTATCTGCAAATTAGAGTATGTTATTTTATTTCCAAGTAGCAGCTGCTGTTGAACACTTTGACAACTTTACAGGAACCATGTTACTCGTGTACAACGTTATAGAGATCAAAATACTGCAGAACGCCAACAGTAACATACATAATTATAGACCAGTGCTGAGTCTCTGATTTAAACTGGACTCAGTTGGAAATTAGGAAACTGGCAGACTCAAAATTATACTATTCTAAAATGCACAATGCATCACAATGGAAATCTTCAATGGCAACGGTAAACGTAGGTTTTGCAGTGAATGGACTGCGGTTAACTGACACACGAGGTAAGCGTTGCTATTGCCTACCGTAAAGGCAGTAGAGGACGATGCAGTTTATTAGAACGGTCTTTTGTTAATCATCCATCGGTTAGAAGCGAAGTCTAAGAAGAGAATAAATAGCAAGTAATAGGCGGTAAAAGAAGGTAAATCGGAAAAGATTCCTTGCCAATTAGCCATGTTTCTTTTATAGGTATAAGTGTAAAGATGTCTATAGTTCCTGCTGCACTACTATAAGACCTTTGCAAACATTTACTGACATTCCCCGTCTCCTAATTTCTTGACATTCAGTTCAATGACTAGTGGGAACCCTGGTTAGAAAGAGAATGTCAGGTAGTGTTAGAAAAGTAAGAGTCCAAAGCATGTGAGTAAAAAAAAAGAAAAAAAAAAAAAGAAAAAAAAAAGAAAAGAAAATTGAATCATTAGAAAAAATAAAATAAAGGAATGCTGGAGGGCCATGTGAAAAATAAAAACCTCATGGTCAAAAACAAAAGTTTGAAGACATGCAAGACAAAGGGAGGTGAAGTGGAAAAATACTTGAAAGAAGCAGACGTACCATTAGTCGGATACTTTGCAAACGACACAGAAAATCGTTTTACTGCCGGCATAGACAACAACTCTGAGGAAATAAAAAAATAAAAAAAAATAAAAAAATCACTAGTGTTACCATGAGCCACAGTAACTTGTGTAATCATGTTTTATCCTTTCCCTGTTCTTCTCTAAAGATCAACCAGCACCTAAACAAATGAGTGGGTTTAGGAATCAGAACGGTCTGAACTAACTGAAGTTACTGTTGGAGATATTTGATGATGTGTGAAGATGACTGTGGGACAACATGACATGAAGAAATGTTTTAACTCAGGAGGTGAAGAGTACACACCAAGAACTATAACATTTTGAAAAAACAAGCCCAATATTCAGCCCCACCACTAACCCTGCACGAGGTCTAACAATGGCAAGGTAAACAACAATCCCGGGAAATAGTACATGACAGAGGCTGAACGGCATTTAACTGAGACAACGACGAAAAATATCAACTAGTGAACCTGACAAAGAATAAGCTGCTTCAAGTTTTAAAAATGACACCGACTCTACACTCACGGAGGAGCATGCACTGAATCAGCACAATTTGTGCAAACTCGACTGCATCAAGACTAGAATGCTTCCTTTCACTCTTGAAAAGGAGGTGGAACAAGATGGATGACAAAGACCGACAGCGAGGCTACATGTGAGACAACCAGGAGGATGGCAGCTGAGAGGAGACTGTAGGTCTGTGTAACACCACAGTGACACCTCCTGGACGACATGACAACAGACATCAGGGCCAAGCATGGTGGCCATGTTTTGATGCATCATTACGCCCTAGGATTTAATATCGACCGTTCCTTTTCACATATAACATTATTCAAAAAGCGGTTTGAATAACATCTGGCACAGTTACAGCACTAGCTTTCTAACTCCATCAGCGGAGGGCTGATATGTTCAGAAGAAATTAAGAGTGGATGATGAGAATGTAAAATTGCTGTATGACTTCTGCTATTGAGTCCAAATATACAACATCAGATCATCGTGATTCTCCTGGAAGTATCCTTAACGTTTCTTATGTCAGCAGCGATATCAAAAACGCCAGTCGTACGGCTACTAGTGATTTTAACTGGCTGAAATATAAACGTGGTTGTATTGCATCTATAACCACTGAGCAGACTTTAATAGGAAGTCAGTGCAGCCATGTATCATGAAGAAAATAAACATTATGGTTTTGAGAAAAAGGCGCAGTTAACAGTTAATGTACTAATGAACAGTTGCTTCATACATGCAGTAGTTCTAAAAAAAAAAATATATATATATATATATATATATATATATATAGTATGCTGTTCTGAATATAAATAAACTGTTACTAAAATCTCAGACTAACAAACTCTCAAAAAACTCAATGCCATCTTAAAATGACAAGTGTGATATCCACTGCACAGTTAATGCGGCAGTTGACAAAAATGAACATAATCATTAGGTAAAAGTCTTTGTAACTCAGCTGGAAACTAATGACTCCACAAACCAAGTGGACGTTTACAATACTCTACTTTAAGACACTGACTTGTGCTATTCTCGGTAAAACTTGAGCATGTATGCAAACTGCTAAAAACAAATACACCAATTTTACGCAAAGTGGTGCGGAGAAGGAAAATAAATAAGATGGGAAAATCCAGTGGTTGTGGTGGCTAGAATGAATATGAAGTCTAAAAAATACAAAATTATAAAATATATGTATGAGCATACATGATGCGTTTTCCTTTTTAATTCTCAATGTTCTCATAAAGCACATGTTCTTCTGGTCCAGTTAAGTTCTACTGCTGACATTTTCTCTTACTACAATACTCAATACTTGCTCATACTAAACCTATCTACAGTATACATTTCTACTAAATATACTTATGTGCCCAGTTTCACCACAGGGCATCGCTCAGGATGTCAAACTTAAGACATTTAACTTGTTAGGACTAAGAAGAAATGTGAAAGACACTGATCTGCTGTTGCCCTGTGCAGGTTTGTGAAGGAGCGCAGTCTCGAAAACGTACCGTCTTTGTAGGACAGACTGCCGGTGGAGAATTTTTTGCGATGTGCGCGTGCGTAGTCCTGCAGGTTAGGGGCGCTAGAGGAACCACCTAGGACAGTGGTGCTGAAGAGCCCGGCGCACTGAGAGCCTGCGAGGGGGGCGGGGTGGGGGGGTTAGTCACCACTACATATCATGCTGTTACTCAAACAACTATCCAGAGAGAGACAGAGAAAGAGAGAAAAAAAGAGACAGAAAAACAGAGAAAAAGAGACAGACAAGCAGACTCAAGGACCCAACGGAGACCAGGCATCTCGTAAAAACATCTCTCTCTCTCCCCGCATCTGCGCTCCTCACAAGAGGCTGGAGAAAGTTTTTAAAGTTTAGAAAAAATCCATTTCTTAACAATTTGTGATACATTTTACGTATTTTAAGTGCGCTTTTGTGTATCCACTTTCCCTCTTTCTCTTCACTTATTCATTTTCTATATTTCCCAGAATGCTTTTTGACAGTATGTCCAAACCAAGAGTGCAAAAAAAAAAAAAAGCAGCATAGAAAGAGAATATAGAGGCAAAAGCAACAGAATTAGATCGGTTCTGTCTGAAAAATGTATTCCTACACAACTGTTGAACAGCAGTGCAAAACGGCAGCTCCAAAAAGTGTTGTCCTTCAATTCTGAGGGACTGCCACCAAAATGTGAAGTGCATCTCTGATGTTTTAGACAGCTGAGACTGCACCACACTGAAGGGAGAAATGATTGGAGGATTACTGCGGTGGAAAGAGGCAGTGACATGTTAACCTGTATAGAGCTGCATAAATATTGACACTGCAACTCTGAATAGAATTTAACGCCTTAGTGGAGTATCTCAGCATGGTACACACATTTCAGGATTCTCCTTACATTTAGTTCACATGAAGGGAGTGGAAAACAATCGCACAATTGACTAACTTCTTTATGCAACACAACTGTACGTTGAGAGCATTTAAAAAACACTGAGCTCATCTTCCAGACAAAGATCAACCACAGTGTTGGAATCATTGAGATTCCCTGTGCAAAATGCAAACTGGACCATGGTACTGCCTTTGAATTATAAATCAGTTATAAAACGGTTATAATAACAAACACATATATATCACACATATACATCTCCATCTGGAGAAATTAAGTTAAGACCAGCTGCTTACATTCATGCCCCACAGAGTCAAAACAGCCATCAGTGTAGTAGTTCAAGGGGTGTCACGATTTCATTCCAAAAATAAATCGAATTGAGCTTTCAAATTCGGAATCTGAAGGATTTGCTCAGCAAGGATTTTGCTTTTTTCAGTTTAAAAAGGAGCCTCCAGCTAAAAGACAACACAGCGCAGTTTACTGACAGCCCTTCTGCCATCTACTGTTTGTTTGCAACAGTGTGTTCCCCCTTGACTGGTGAAATAAGTTATTATTACATTTTGAATTAATGTTTTAATTTAACCATATGGTCTTACTGTGGTAGCCCACATTCCCAAGAAACGTATGGTGGATATATCGACTTGATACCTTTTAAATGTACATGACAGTTGTCAGGGCATAACACCAATGATCTGTTGATCTTTACAAATCAAGACTCGAACAACAGCAGAGCCGTCAGTGTCAGAAAATCGAATCATGGATCAGGAGAATCGTGACACCCCTAATTATTTCCATTTGTGATAACATCCTCCCAGATCAAAGATCATCCTCGCCCCTCCCCATCACTCTATGCCATTTCAGTCATTTATACACACAGTTGCCATGGAAACAGTGCATTATGAGCCTTACCTAATCCACTTTGTTTCATCTCGGGGGATTGACGCGAGCATAACGAGAAGAGGCGATAACTGCCTACTTTGGAAGATGATGTCTCTGACAACACCTGGTGGGACACACACACACACACACACACACACACACACACACACACACACACACACACACACACACACACACACACACACACACACACACACACACACACACACACACACACACAC